>JBBPDA010000039.1:4063859-4079397 GCA_037974385.1 Arnoldichthys spilopterus | reverse complement strand
CTATCTATCTATCTATCTATCTATCTATCTATCTATCTATCTATCTATCTATCTATCTATCTATCTATCTATCTGCTATTAGAGCTCACTGAAGCAAAACTTCACTTCCTGGCAGTGCTGTACAGCTGGATTGTACACTACAATAACTGAATCAGTGCTCAGGAGGGCTGTGGTGTGTACAGCACCATTGCCAACCAGTTTTTTTCTTCCCATTTCTGAGCTTTTACCTTTAATGTTCCTTAAGGTAAGACGTGTGTTGTAACTAGTTTTCCAAGGTCTCCGACACGTCTTGACCATAGTCAGATGTCCTCCAAATCTGAACATAACGCCTGTGTAAAATTAGTGGTCCTCATGTTAAAGTGACCCACATTGATGCCTAACCTGCATGGGCTACATGGGATTTTGGTCCTGGCAAAACACCACTGACATTGCAACGTCGCCCAACCCAATGTCCAGTAAACCAGAGCTGTGGTCAGCTGGACTCACTTTACATGCTAAATGGACACTGGGTGCACTTACTGTATCTGTTCTCGTTGTGCACGCCGGTGATGGTGCCGTCCGGCAGCACTTGCAGGTGGAAGCCGATGCCCACGTTGCAGTACAGACGGCGCAGGCGCTTGATGCCGGTCAGGTAGTCGCTGTCCCGTGCCGCGTCGCGCTTCTCCCCGGGCACGCGCGCCACCGAGCGCGAGTAGAGCGTCTCCCAGCGCCGCTGCGCGCTCACGAGCGGAGCGCCGCGCGCCCAGCCCGCCGTCAACCCCAGGAGCAGCAACAGCAGCACGGGCAGCGGCGGCGCCGCACGCACACTCATGCTGCCGGGCACGGGGCGCGCGCGACCAGGCGGGAACGAGCTACACACGCGGAACACACTCCTCTGGCTATTTTGGCATCGACGTCTGCCTTCCTTCACCACCTCCATCCAAAATAACAGCGCTGCGCTAAAAACGGCCCCGAAGTGGAGCGCAGTGCTCGCGCGCTAGGCTGCGCGGCTGCGTGCGAGCGTGCTTGCGTCCAAAGTCGAGTCCAAGTTCGGCAAAGTCGCTCAGCGCGGCTCCGCTCGGCCATGAGCGCGCTATTTATACGCGCCCACGGAGTTACATCACGCGCTACGCGGGGCTCAGCCACGCGCTGGAGACTGGACGGGGCCTGAGTGAGCAACCGCGCGCGCGCACGCGTGCGTGTGTATGTGTGTGTGTGTTTGCGCTGTTTGAGGCGAACAAATGCCCCCAGACTCAGGCAAAACATGAACATTTTGACAGCGAAGGAACATTTAGCGGAAAGGCTTTAGAGCCTTTATTTTCTTTGAGGACGTAGAAGAGCGGAGAAGTACAAGTAAAATATACTGAGAAAGTAAAGTAGTAAACACTTAAGACAAAGCTGACAGAGTAAAAAAAAAAACACAAAAAAAACAAGAAGGGTTTTGGGCGTTAAGGGTATGGTTGGTTTGGTAGCAACACAGCGACACAGTGAATGGAAACACATGCGCTCGCTCCCTTAACGAGTGTTTAAGATAGTAACAGTATCAACAAATGCAACCACAATACTACCACTGATAATAATGATGATGATAACGATGATGATCAGTATCATTCTCAGCAGCAGCTGCAGTAGCATCATGGTAATTATTATATCATCATCATCATCATCATCATCATCACCATCAGCATCATAATCATTATTGTGGTGGTCATCATCATGATCATCATCACCACCACCATCAACATCCCCATGTATTAATGTGATGATGATCATCATCATCATCCTCACTATCATCATCATAATCATTATTGTGGTGGTCATCATCATGATCATCACCCCCACCACCATCAACACCCCCATTTATTAATGTGATGATGATCATCATCATCATCCTCACCATCGTCATCATCACCATCACTATCGCCATCACCATCATCATCATCATCATCATCATCATCATCATCATCATCATCATTGTAGTGGTCATTATCATCATTATCACCATCATCAACATCATGCCCATCATCATCAACATCATCACCATCATGCCCATCATCATCATTACCATCATCTTCATCATAATCATCATTATAATGGTCATTATTATCATCATCACCATCATCTTCATCATAATCATCATTATAATCGTCATTATTATTATAATCACCATCATCTTCATCATAATCATCATTATAATGGTCATTATTATCATCATCACCATCATCTTCATCATAATCATCATTTTAATGGTCATTATTATCATCATCACCATCAACTTTATCATATCATTATTGTACTGGTCATTATCATCATCATCATCATCATCATCATCATCATCATCATAATCATTAGTGTAGTGGTCATAATCATTATCATCATCATCATTATCATCATCACCATCATAAACATCATCACCATCATCAATATCATCATAACCACCATCATCTTCATCAAAATCATTAATGTAATGGTCATCATCATTATCATCGCCAGCATTATCATCATTATCATCATGAGCTTCATCACCATCATGCCCATCATCATCATCATCATCCTCACCATCATCTTCATCACACTCATTATTGTAATGTCATCATCGTCATCATCACCATCTTCATCATCATCATTATCATCATTATCACCATCATGCCCATCATCATCATCATCATCACCATCATCTTTATCATCATCACCATCACCATAATCATCATCATCATTATGATGGTCATCATCATCAGACTGCTGGATCGCCATCTTTTGTGTGTGTGTGTGAGTGAGCGCGCGCGCTATGGAAATAGAGTAGTAAGTGTAGTGGAGGATGTGAGACAGCAGTGAGAGGCAGGAGACAGTTCTATAAACGGACAATAACAGGAAAAAACATAAGGCAAATGAGCCAATCCGCATCACTAATGAAGACTCGGTTCAGAAAGAGAGAGAACGTAATGAGGTCGCTTTCCGTGAGAACAATGCGGGTCTACACAGAGCTGGAACAAGCACAGAGACAAACAGACAGACAGAGACAGACACACTGGCAGGGCTGAGTAACTTTCAGACCCTCGGTTTGTGATGCGTTGCGCGCGCGCGTGTGTGAGCGAGGTCATTCCCGCTGACCCTTTAGCAGTTCCACCGTGAAGGTTTTGCGTCAGTGCAGCGCGGGCACAGAAAAAAATGGAAACAGTTATGAACATCAGCACACTGAGTCAAGCTCTGCGCGCGCGTATGTTTCCCTGATACACCGGAAACACACGAGCCACTAAACTTCTTATCGACACAAAACAAGACGACTGCTATTTTTATCAGTTCACATCCTCATAATTTATTAGTCCTTACTAACAACACTGACCATCTGACCATCAGCATCACAGGGTAAAAAAACAATTGTCTGACTAGCTGTCTGTCTATCTGACTGTCTGTCTGACTGGCTGCCTGTCTCTGACTGACTGTCTTTCTCTCTGATTCTCTATCTGTCTGTCTGTCTCTCTCTCTGACTGTCTGTCTGACTGACTGGCTGCCTGTCTCTGACTTACTGACTGTCTTTTTCTCTGACTGTCTATATCTCTGTCTGTCTGTCTATCTCTCTGACTGTCTGTCTGTTTGACTGGCTGCCTGTCTCTGACTGACTGTCTTTCTCTCTGACTGTCTATATCTCTGTATGTCTGTGTATCTCTCTGACTGTCTGTCTCTCTGACTGTTTTTCTATCTCTGACTGTCAGTCTGTGTTTGTGTCTGTGTCTGTCTCTCTGACTGTTTGTCTATCTCTCTGACTGACTGTCAGTCTGTGTTTGTGTCTATGTCTGTCTCTCTGACTGTTTGTCTGTCTCTCTGACTGACTGTCTGTCTGTGTCTGTGTCTCTGACTGTTTATCTACCTTTCTGACTGACTGTCTGTGTCTCTGTCTCTCTGTTTGTCTATCTCTCTGACTGACTGTGTGTCTGTCTATCTGACTGTTTGTCTATCTTTCTGACTGTCTGTCTGTCTCTCTGACTGTCTATCTGACTGATCGGCTGTCTATCTCTGACTGCCTAACTAACTGTCTATTGCTCTGACTGTGACTGAATGTTTGTCTTTCTCTGACTGTCTTACTGACTGCCTATTTCTTTGACTTATTTTCAGACTGTCTGTCTGTCTATCTGTCTGACTGACTGTCTATGTCTATCTCCCTGACTCTCTGTCTGATTGTCTATCTCTCTGATTGTCTGTCTGACTGATTTGCTGTTTGTCTCTGACTGTCTTACTGGCTGTTAATCTCTCTGATTGTCTTTCTGACTGTCTGTCTGGCTGACTGGCTAGCAATGTTTCTGACAGACTGTCTATCGCCCTGACGAACTGTCTCTCTCACTGTCTGTCTGTCTGTCTGTCTCTCTCTCTCTGACTGACTGTCTATCTCTCTGACTGATTGTCTGTCTATCGCTCTGTCTGTCTAACTGACTCTTGGCCTGTCTGTTCATTTCTCTGGTTGTCTGTCTGACTGATTGCTGTCTGTCTCTGACTGTCTATCTCTCTTACTGCCCTTTCTGACTGTCTGTTTATCTCTCTGACTGTCTGACTGACTATTTGTCTGTCTGCCTGTCTGACTGATTGGCTGTCAATGTCTCTGACAGTCTGCCTATCTCCCTGACTGACTGTCTGTCTATCTCCCTGACTGAATGTCTGACTGGCTGTCTATCTGTTCCTGTTTGACTGTCTTGCTGTCTATCTCCTTCTGGCCCATTGTCTAATTCTCTGACTGGCTGCCTACCTTTTTAACTGTCTGTCTGGCTGTCTGTCTCTCTGTCTGTCTGTCTATTGTTTCTCTGACTTTCTGACTGGCTGTTTATCTCTCTGTCTGTCTGACTGTGTTTATTTCTCTATCTTTCTGATTGGCTGTTTTTCTCTCTCATCATCTAACTGGTTGTCTATCTCTATGACTGTCTAATTCAGGGGTGACAAACCCTGGAGGGCCGGTATCCAGCACTACTTAGTACTTTCCCTCCTCAAACACACTCACTAAACCTGGCACTTAGCAGGTAAGTTGAATCATGTGTGTTTGAGCAGGAAATCATCAAACTATGCTGGACACCGACCCTCCAGGACCGGCGTTTGACACCCCTGGTCTAATTGGTCTATCTGGTCTGTCTTTCTAACTGGCTGTCTATCTCTCTGTCTGTCTTAGTGATTGGCTGTATATCTCTCTGTCTGTCTGTCTGTCTGAATGAATGACTTGCTGTATATCTCTCTTTCTGTCTGACTGACTAATTGGCTGTCTATCTCAGTGATTGGCTGAATATCTTTCTGTCTGTCTGTCTTCCTTCTGTCTGTCTTATTAACTGACTGTATAACTCTCTGCCTGTCTGACAGAATGTCTCTCTCTCTTTATGTCTCTCTGGGTAACTGGCTGACTGTCTGTCTTAGTAACTGACTGGCTATATATCTTTCTGTCTGTCTGCCTGTCTGACTGACTGACCTGTTCTCTCTCTCTCATTCTCTCTCTGCCTGACTGACTGCTCCTTGTTTGTCTGTATATCTGCCTGTCTATTGTAATTATCTCTATGTATCTGTTGTCTTTCTCTGTTTCTGTCTGGTGGTCTATTTATCTTTTTGAATGTAATATTTTCTGTATGTCTGTCTGTCTTTCTCACTGTCTACATGTCTTTCTGCCTGTGTGATTTTAAGTCTTTTTAGATTCATATGTTTGTTTTTGTGTTTTTGTCTGTTTATTTGTCTACATACCTTTCTGTCTGTATCTTTGTTTTCCTGACTATGTCTATCTTCCTGTCTCTCTGTCTGCCTGTCTATCTTTCTGCTTGTCTGTCAATATTTCTTTCTGTCTGTCTCTGTGTGTCTTGCTGTTGATTTCATTTTCTTGATTTGTCAGTCAGTCTGTCTGTGTGTGTGTGTGTGTGTGTGTGTCTGTTTGTTTGTGTTCTTTCTGTTCTAGCTTCCTGTTTTTCACCTGTCTTTTTATCAGTTGATGTTTTATACCTGTGTTTCAGTTCATTTATATTTGTGCCTTTCTGTCTGCTTACTAGAAATAACTGCCTGTCTGCCTGCCTGCCTGTCTGTCAAGTCAAGTTAAGTTTATTTTTATAGCGTTTATAGCGTTATATAAAGTTGTCACAAAGCAGCTTTACTGGTCCATACCCCCAAGGAGCAAGCCAAAGGCGACAAAGGCAAAGAAAAACCCCCTAGCTGTGGGAAGAAACCTCGGGAGGAACCAAGGCTCAGAAGGGGGAACATCCTACTCTGGTCGACACCGGAAACTAGAGAAAGGAAAAGGAGAAAATAAGTATATATAACAATAATAGTTCTTAGTATAAATAAGCAGCAGCCGTTCCTTCTGTACAGGTGCCATGATGACTTAAGATCAGTTCTTTGGCAGATAGGGCTGTTCATATGGGCTCCTCAGCAGGAGTAAGTGGGTTAAAAGCCGCAGAAACTTTATTCAGTAAGAGGGTATCAGGGTGGGTCAGACTGGTTCAGATAGCAGAATGGGACAGTATCACTGGTATCTCAGCAGGGAAGCTCAACAGAGTGAGAGAGAGAGAGAGAGAGAGAGAGAGAGAGAGAGAGAGAGATTGTTATTGATGCCGAAATGTTACTAGTGATTAAAAATTATGTAAACATCTGTCTGTCAGCCTGTCTATTTGTCTGTCTGTCTTCGTGTCTGTCTGTCTGGAGGTGTTGATATGATGGTGATTCGGCTCAGTGTGAGCAGGGACGCTTTTGTAGTGCTGTGGTCAGTTGATGAAGTCTGTGGTCTCTGGACCTGCTGGTGCTGCGTGTGTTACAGCGTGATGGACATAGATGATCAGTGTAAAGAAGCAGAACTGTTGAGACCACCGTTGAGACCACCCCAGCTAACATGAAGCGCAATGTTCGCGAACACGTCGTAATGAACAAAGATCCGCATGAGGACGTTTTCTCACGTTCACGTCTGGCTAATCCTCATTGTGTGAGTGACAGAGCCCCTTCTTTACATCCAACACTTCAAACCCCAGACGTCAAACCCACCGGCTCCAGAGTCGGGGTCGCTGGGCTCTGAGGCTGCATGCTTCACTGCTGCTGCCTGTTGATGGGCATCCTCCGCACACAGAAGCGCGTCCTGTCCTTCATTTGATCTCTGCCTGTCGCTTCTTGCGATTGTCGCGGCTCAGGACACTGATCAAAACGCGCCTTTGTTTGGGGCTCGTTTGTTTTGCTGACGAGCGAGCACGAGCGCAGGAGCGCGTCCCTTCACTGGGTTTCTGAGCGCTTTTCTTCACAGGGCTCTCTAGGTGGGAGTCTTACCGTTTTGTTTTGGCTTCGACCGAAGAACACGAAGAAAAAAGAAAAGCGTTACGTCATTTTGGCGTTTAAGTCCATCTGGCTAATGTGTTGAGTTCCTGCTGCTCTTCAGTATTTTAGTGATAAAGGGAAGAGGAATCTATGTAAATGTGATCACGAAAGGAAAAAAGTGTATATGTGTGTATATATAATGTGTACATATTTAAACAAGTAAGATAAAATAGGTAAATATTATAAACTAAATAAAGATATTTACCAAATATCTGCCCAGTTAATTATTTTTCATGAAAATAACATTAATAACAACAATTAGAGCAATATTAATCATGACAGCAACAACTACTAACAAAAACAACACTACTACAAACAATAATAAAAATTATAATGACAATAATAATAATAATAATAATAATAGTTATAATAAAAATAATGATGATAATAACAATAATAATAATAATAATAATAATAATAATAATAATAATAGTAATAATAATAATAACTGTAGCGCGCTGCCGCTCTCCATGGTGCTGCAATCAAACACTGTGCAGCTTCAGGTCCGCCTCACTTTCATGTTCCTGTTCAATTCCTGAAATAGTTTTGAATGTGATTTTTCTCATCAAAGTTCGAGATAAATGATGACATATGTCATGCCCAACCTAGTCGCCACAAGCAAATTGTATATAAAAAAACGTTCATGTCTTCTACCGAGCTGGATTTGTTGCCTGCTCATGTTTAGAGTGTGTTGAGAACGTGGCCTGCCATCACCCTGCCCCTGTTTTACTGGCTTCCATTCAGTCTGATTGTAGCCAGGGCAATCAGCAAGAGCCTGTTAGATCGTCCTGTTTAAGGATGCTCCATTGATCTTTTAAAAGAGAGATTGCTACCAGACACACACAATACAGCCCACCTCGCACACCTGGCCCTTATTGCCCCTGGAGCTCGTGCTGTGTGGGATCCAGAGAGACGCTGCAATTTTCCCTAAAAGCTTCCCAAACCGCTGCTGGTGGCCACAGCAGTTAAGATTCAGACACACAGTGCTTCCCCCTATGGGGCACAGTAGGGAGCTACACCCACAACGAAACGTCCGCTTCTTCTGTTGGGTGCGTTAAAACCACTACAAATAATCAGTCCACCCTTTTCCCTCAGTCCACAATGCTTAATAAATTCTGAAAAATAATTCTACATAAAGTCAGAAGTAGTTTCCTACTGTTTCTACTATAATTTTGAGCTCACTTGACTTCTAACAATGAGTTAACAGAGCAGCAACCTGTGTTTTACATTCTGTTTACTTTTCATTAGACGTTTACTGCACTACGATCTTTAGGTCAACCTGCTTTACTTACCTTTTAAGTTGTCTTTAGCCTGTAAAAACGCACTTACTGCAGAAATTAACCATTTTAAATAATTTTCTGGATTCTTAGGACTTTGTATATATGTATATAATATATGGATATATACGGTTTGCACATTTAATGAGGATGTGATTGACAACAACTTATAATAAACCACTCTGGGAAATAAATCTGAGCTAAAAGTCATATTAGGGTCTGCAATGATAGCACTTTTTAAGGAGTGAACAACAATCATCTATAGTATGCTAGCAGTAGTTTACAAGTGCTTTTATATACATATAATACATTATATTTATATATATATATATATATAGTACATTGCACTTATGCTCTATATTACACATTAGTCATTGTTGTTAATTTCATATTACCTGTTATGTTTTGGATATTGTCAAATATATTAATAAATATAATATATAATATATAATTTAACATATTGTCTATGTTAAAAGCTGTTTAATTTGTCATTGTCCCTGTTGTAGTAGTCCTACTGCATGAAAGTGCATCTCTCAGACCCCTTTGGAGACGGTGTAATGGTCTGTGTAGTGCAGGGGTCAGCTGTGTATGGAGCGCTGTGCACATGGCCAGCAGGAGGCCTGTCTGCACCAACAAAGCCCCCCCAGACCTCAGTGGGTCAATAGCAGAAGAATTCCTGACCAGAGCAATTAGACCGGCACGGGGAGCGGCCCTTTGAGCCCCTGGGGCCAGACTGGGCCTGAATAGCCATGATTTTAATTGGAACAGTTTACACACTTTCCTCAAGCCTGCGCTGTAGATCACTTGAGGAAAACAGAGTAGAGCGATGGACTGGCCTGTGAAAGAGTTTTAAGAATGCAATAAATGTTGCACAGTTGTTGGGGTGTGTGAGCTTACTATATCGGTTGCTTTTATTGCTAACGCTTTTCTCCTTACAGAAGGGAAACCACATTTGTTACTTTCAAGGAAGATGAATGAACACAGTTTTGATCATTCCTGCATGTTCACAGCTGTGAATTTTCAGGATAAGGGAAAAATCTATGATGGAAGTTAATGTGGTGTCATTTCTTTTTAGTTTTGACCATTTTCTTTGGTCCATCAAGTGATAAATTTTCACACAATGTAAGGAACAACTTATGTATTCAAGTCATGCTTACACTTATACTTAAAAATCCAAAGAATTGCAAAAAAAATGGACATGCAAGGCTTTGGCTTGACAGCGATGATATGCAATACATATAATATGAAGATGGAGATGTTTTGCTGTTTTAGGGCCTTAGGGGTAGTTTGAAGCATTTATTTGTCACCCACTGTTTGGTGTGGGCTGCTGGAGGTCAGTAATGAGGGGCTTTAGGGTGCGCAGGTCAGGAGCCTCTCTGCCACTGAACTAATCAGCCTGCTGTGTGCCTCAATGGCTATTAAGGGCAAGGAGCAAAGAGCACGACAAACTTTCTGACTCTGTTGAACACAATTGTCTGTTTGTTTGTTTTTGGGAAAATCTGCTGTTCAACTAGTTAATAGTTTATCTGCATCATAAACACAGCATCACAGGCAAGTAAGAAAAAACATTATTATATTATATTATATCTAATGCTGATACCTCTGTATACGCTTAAGTGCATTTGTTAGGGATATACTTTTTCTCATTTAGTCAGTAAGGGTTGGTTTTTAGGGCTTATTTTGTTTAAGTTTAGAACGTTCTATGGTGAAGCACCATTGATGCTTCACTGTAGTGATTTATGGGGAAAAAGTTCTTTTTTTGTGGGTTTTAATGTTATTTTGTTCTGTGGGTTCAGCTCCTGGATTGCTATGCTGTTGCAAAAAAGATCCCAGAAAGTTTGAAGCAGTAACCAGGATCACTTCCTACTGTTGCTAAGTTTTTCAACAGTGCAGGCTTTTTATGCATTGATCATTTACTTTTTTACTCAAGAACTCACTTTTGTCATTTTACTCAAAGAAGGAACAAAAAGTTCACTGGAGATTGGTATCTGCCTATGCAACCCTTCTCTGCATAACTGGCTTAGCAAGCAAAATTCATTGATAAATGATAGCTCTCCTAGTGGATGCTCAGTATTACTTGTTTTTTTATCAAATCCTTCTTCATTAGATGAAATCAGGTGCTGATGGAACTTCACACACAGCCATGCAATGACTGGAGGCATTGAGGAGAATTCTGGAGCCAAAACCAGGTTTTTCTAACCAGCTCACACAACATCAACTATATTTTACAAACAAAAGGAATCTTCATATTTAGCATCTAATGATCACTTGTGATTTTGTGACAGAAAAAAACTTTGCTGAGATAAATGGCTTTAAACTATTAACATTGGTGCCTGAGACACCACATAAACTGTAATTGTGTGTTACAATGTGCAGACATTTGTTTTATGTGTATTCATTTTCACTTCTAAAATCCACAAAGCAAGCAAATGGACGGGGGGTACAAACTGTAAATAATGTATCAGGGAAAATGAAGCGCATACATTTAGAAGCATCTTTAAAAGTCCAGTCGATCTTCTGGTCCAGGCTGCCTTAAAGCTGCGTGCAAGAACGATGGGGTGGTGTAAGCCGCAGAGGAGCAGGTGTAACTGGCTGCAGAAAAGTGCCCACCACAAAGCTTCATTCACTTGTTTCCAGTTATCTGAAGTCCCGCATACCTCTTAAGTAATATTAGATGTTGGCATTCATGGCAAACTATAGCAACGTGTAACACTTTCTATGACACACTTTTTTCTCTTTCACCGGGGATTGCCTTGTTTTCCGCATCTCAGGCTTTGGCGGTTTTGAAAAAGGCTGAAGAATGTCTCAGGCGACACCGCTTCCCAGGTTCCCCCTGAGATTGGCTATTGTCAGCGCCAGGAAGCTTTGGGACTTACAAAAGTATAGGATAACATTTCTCTTTTCTCCTATAGATTTCAAAAGCGCAGGCCTACTCCTGCTTCAGCCAGTTCTGCCTTTAATCAAGCTCAGCCTTTCCTCAATTTTAGCCTGTTTTTATACCCTTTGTATTAATTCTCTTTCAGATGACGTCCCCTACTTCAAACTGGAGAGAAAAGGGGGCTGGCCCCATTTAGTGGCCCTGTTTAAAGGCTTCCATACCTGTGTGGTCACTCAGGTGGACTGAGCAAAAATGACGCTACTGCCAATAGGGTGGACAGTGATTTGGTAAGCTGCATGCTGCACATATGGACTCAAAAAGAGGTATAACAGTAACATTTTCTATCAAATCAATATGCTCTATAGAGTTAGAACACATAACCGATTGGGTTTAAAGGCAATAAACTTTCTTTACAGTTTTTCTTAGTAAGAAATAAAGTTAAAAAGTGAATGGAACACTGTATTTTTGTCCCTCAAGTCTCACAAAATAATTTTAAATAAAATGTTAGGTCCAATATGAAGATATATCACACTCACTCTCCCACCTGAATGGTGCAAATTTGTACCTTTTCTAAACAACTGAAAAAACCTGGAATTGAAAAAAAGAAAAACAACAAATAATTGCAAGGTTTTGAAAATTTGGTTAAATTATATGATTTGCTGTTCCCCTAAGTGAAAGTAAAAACACATTACACAAGGATTTTCCTCCACATTTTCGTGCACAGTTCCTAGTGATATGAGTTTAACATACTGGAAAACAATAAAACTTATTCAAATGTGTCACAACCCTTGCAGACACTTCTACATATTTTAATGCACAGTTACTGCTTATTTGCTGAATTTAACAGGTTAGAAAAAATAAAATAAATATTCTGTGAATGTTATGGCATATTTTATATGCTCTATGTTATTTTTTCCAGTGTGTTAAACTTGTGAAATTGTATGCTAACCTTTGCAGGAAAATATCATATTTAAGGGTGATCTAGATAATATGTATTTCATTTTTCTTAGAAAGACAAAAAAAAACATATTTTAAAAAAAGTGTGCAAACTTTTGGATGTGACTTTTTTACGAGTTTGATACCTTTCTTTTAAGTGTAACTGCAAATGTAGCTCATGTAACGGTTAAGTTTGTCACCTTTAGGTGCTGACCTTTTAAATACAAAGTGTGCAAAAAAGCAGCTTGTACCAAGTTCCAGCTCTGCACTGGGCAGATCATCTGACATTTTCCCATCCATTTGAAGCCTTGTCATTCTTAAATTCAAACATTTTTCATCAACTTCCATACATTGCATCCATTGACTCTAACTACCTATTGACTTCTATTGTTTTCTGTTTGCACTTTCTGTGCAAATGATGTAGCAGAGAGAAGTTAGATGATCGAGTTTTCCTTTAAGGGGCTCCCATTGTATTTGTACACACATGTTAAGGTGATTTGGGTGGAAAAGTGAAGGCCTTAAATGGCCACTTCAGTAGTGACAAATAAGTGTGCATATATTTCCATATAATTTATTGGTGACATTCCTCCACATGTTTAGCTTTCAGTGTTGATTAACACAGCTTTAGCATTACTGTCACTTATTACAGTGTTTAATAGATAAAAAAAGTACCTTTCACAACTAATTTTACACATGACCAATGATCTGCCAACATCTAGACAACGGAAGAGTCTTTTTTGGAGAGCAAGTCTGCCTTCACTCATCCCCTTCGTGATGTGATTTTATTCTATTGGCACTGACAGTGTTTCTTATTGAGCAGAGTCAATATTCTCTGATCCTTGAAACTGTAGAAACTATGTCATCAATAACTTAAACAACACATGGACAAAATAAATATGCATAACATTAGTAATATACAAAGTACTTCTCATTGCAGTTTAAGGACAGTAGACTATCACATGTAGGTTCTTAAAACTCCATCTGCTTTATGCGTACGCTCCTCTAGTTAATCTGAACAAAAGTGCTTTTCTGGACGCCGTCTAGCTCTAAAGTCTTGTATTCCCCCAACATAACACGTCTTCGGCATTGTCAAGCACTTGTATCCAAACTTCCTAATCTTCTCTTTAATTAAAAAAAATTATTTGCTGAAAAGTGAAAACAACGAAACAAAAACATTGGAAATGACTGTATACAACTACATACAACAATTACACACCTAGCAGATGCACATGTCTGAAAACATCCAGCAGTGTTAAAGTTTTTGGTCACATCGAGGTCTTTACATCTCAAATGCAAGACCTTTAATGTTAAGAAGAAAAAGAACATGAAGCGAAGAAATGCTCATCTCCAAATAACGACAAGACTTTTCAATCTAAAAGTTCCTCCTTGAGAGCATCTCGGTCGCTTCTTTTGTGGTTGTTTTTGGTGTGAGTCTTTGGTGGCCGCTTGGGCTTTGGTCCTTAAGTGTCGTCCTTCCCCTCTCTTTGGCCCTTGGGGTCTCTGTGCCTCCTCCTCCTGCGCTCTGCCCTACCCACCCGGACCCTTCGGTGGCCTATCCGGTGCTGCTGGCCCTGCAGGAGGTTGCGCACCATCTCATGGTCCTTGTTGCCCAGAACGCGGGGCAGGAAGAGGGAGGCTTTGTCCGTGCCCCGTGTCTTAAAGCCCCTCCTGGGCCGACCTTTCCCATTGATAGACACGAACCACGGCTTTTTGGCCTGAGCTCGTCTCTTGTTGCCCCCAGCGCCGGGAGGCTGGGTGGTAGAATGGTGCCGAGAGGCATATGTGTTGTAGCCTAACTCGTGGATGCGCTCCACAAACTCGCACTCTTCATTGAAGACATCCTGAAAGGGCAAAACAGAATAAATGTTATGGCTTTTCAGGCGTGGGCTGAGTTGTTTAGATCTTTAAGGCTTATGGCAACACAATTAGGAAGCCACAGTAGAACCATTTAGGACCCTCAAAAGAACCATATGCAGAGTTACATATGCTACTACGTTCTTTAGGCCCATTCATTAGAACGGACCCAAACGTGGTATTTCTATGGCAGAAGTGCCCAACTCTGGTCCTGGATGGCTGATGTCCAGCATAGTTTGGTAGTTCCCATCTTCAAACACACTCACTAAACCTGGTAATGAACAGGTGAGTTGTATCAGGTGTGTGTATGAGCAGAAAAATCACCAAACTGTGCTGGACACTGGCCCACAAGGACTGGAGCTGGGATCCCCTGCCATAAAATGACTTTTGCGTCCATAAACTTTTTTTAACTGAACTTAAACTCAACTTAAAAATGTAGAACTGCTCCAAAGAACCCTTTTTATAACCTTTATTTCCAAGGGCGTAGTTACTTTTTTAGAATGTTGCTGAGATTAAAAGGTAAGTAACTGAATTAAAAACCTGCAGTTTAAGGTGTAAATACGTCATAAAATTGTCTTTTTGAAGTGGCTCTTTCATTGCTGCCTCTTAATAGTCCATTCTTTGCCAAAAACATCAGGTGAAGAGGCAGATCAGGCATAAATGGCTCCAAAAGTACGTCATCGTCTACCGCTTAAAGTTTGGATCTCATTTTCTGCTGCTTAATACATTCGGTTGCATCTTAAAACCTTCTAAATGTGTGTCCACCCTCTCGCACCATGTGGCCATGCTGGTTACGCATGAAAACACCACCATGTGGCGATGGAATCAAATTGCTCTCCCTGTTATCTGAGCTTGTTAGTGGCTTCATATCTGCAGGCTGGTTTTCCACCGTGACGTAACACTTACCGAGGCGTATAGGCGACCTTTCTCATTCATAGCTAAATATCTCCCAGAGAACAGGCCCTTGATTGCTACCACTCCGACGTCTACGGCTGTGATTTCCAGTATACCTGCGAAGAACAGAAGAATGGGCTGTTAGAGCAGGTCTTAACTCTCAGTATTAAGTTGCTGTTAAGGCTGTTACAGCAGGACAAACCTGAATGTACTGTCTATTGACCCGAGGCCTTTATAAACATTCTCAATTTTCTCTCATTTTCCTAACAAACTATTATGAGTGCACAGAGATATAATGGGAATTTTACATGGCTGAAGTTTTGGGGAAAACATCTCTATCTATCTATCTATCTATCTATCTATCTATCTATCTATCTATCTATCTATCTATCTATCTATCTATCTA
>JBBPDA010000039.1:4039009-4051213 GCA_037974385.1 Arnoldichthys spilopterus | reverse complement strand
TAATAAATCTGCAACAATTTCAAAAATTATTTTTTTTGTCTGTCAATATGGGGTGCTGTGTGTACATTAATGAGGGGGAAAAGTTAATTTAAATGATATTAGCAAATGGCTGCAATATGACAAAGAATGAAAAATTGAAGGGGGTTTGAATACTTTCCAAACCCACTGAGTATATACCGCAAAACACCCTAATAATTACTATGATTATAATTTTATAAAATATAGTACAATTACCGTAAAAGTCTTTCAGTACAATACTATGTAGATATGGTTCTTTTAACATTTTTACATTTTACAGCATTTTGTACAGCTTTGTTCACATTTTCTATTGTTTAGTTTTGTTCTGTCAACAAAAATTGTTAACCCCATTTATTAAAGTGCAACAGATCAACGCAATCTGAATCAGAAAACTTCAAAGCCTTTTTTTGATTCTTAAATATTGATTTTAGAAAAAATGCAAAGAAATTGGCAAAAACCAGTCAGAAAGTGTGGGACATGCAGTCATTTCATGACCTGTTATGTTGTAAAAAGTTGAATATTGGGAATATAATGTTTGACAACACAATGATCCTGTTTACACCTGGTTATGCATCTTGAGTATCAGGATTATATCTGGATAGGGCTAATCCACAAAAAAAACTGAGGGTGTAAACACCCCGAAGATGCATTAAAAAAATAATAAATCTGATCGCTAAAACCAGTTCAGGGGTGGTCTAAGAGGCTTTTTAGACAGATGTCATATCAGCATACGCACCTACACATACGACAACTAAAACCCCTGACAGTGACTCCCTCTTCTGCTCTACATATGGGAAAAGATCACTCTCCGGACCACCACCATTTTATGCAGGCTTCACTGCTGATCGGTTCTTTCCTGGCATGATTTACTTCTGTGAGTTTAACTCTGTAGTCTGCTTTGGTTGAGCTAGTTGGTTTAAGTGTTTGTTGGCACAGGTTGTTTTAATATTACTCTCCACATAATTATCAAATTAGTCAGTCAGACTAACTGGAGATGCACTTGAGTACTAGGTGTAAACACATCTGATCAGATTACAATCCCAATTGTAGTCACATTAAAAGACAAGGTCTAAACGCAGTCAATGATTCAGTTTAATTGCGGTTCTTTAGGAAATGATTCTTGTATCATGAGATCTCAGATTTTACCACAGTTAGATTTGACTGAATTGACTAAACTTGAAAAATCCACTGAGTGCGCAATGGTAACTAGAGGGACTGGTTACCCAATGTTGCATTACAGACAATACAGGTATGCAGTTGAATTGTCGCATAATTCAAATCAGTGCAGTGAGTCTGCAAAACATTATGTCTGAACTTTTAGATTTCAATTGAAAATCTGTGAAAAACAGTGAACATCACAAATAAGTCATTGTGAAAAATGCAATACCAAAAGAACTCTGGAATGCTGTGGGGGTTTTAGTAGTGGCACTGTGGTTAAGGCACCCATGGACCCAAACAAAACATTACTGGTTTGAGCTTGGAGGAGGGATCTCTGTTACAGTCCCATTCCTGCAGGGCTTCAAACGAAGGCTGTAAACCACATAATATAATGTAAAACAAAAGAGGCTACAAAACGTAAACTATATCAGGTATTTTTAAGCAAAGCTTCAGCTTAAAGAAAAATCCACATAATTTAAATCCCACTCCAGTTTTTAAGTATGTAAAGTGAAAGAACATAATACAAGTTCAGTTGAATGTGAAATTTTCACCACCTTCTCTACACGAAGAAAATGTTAACACTACCTCTACATGGAACAAACATAAAAATGTTTTTTTCTGCAAAATATTATGTACTGAGTAACAATAAAACATAAAATGTGGCATATTCATAATTTCAGGCACCTGTTCAGACAGTATTTGGATTAAATAATAGCCTCCAAATACGTCTTGTAGCTAGACAACAATCTTCCTGTATCTGATTAGGGTTGTCCTTGCTTCTATAATGCTTCTACTATAGAAATATTTTAAGTTTTCTTACATACACAGGGTGTGTAAGATTAAAGATTTGATTTTGGTGTGTTTTGAATCATTGTCTTGTTGTAATATCCAACTTCTTTTCTTTACTTTCCTGTGGGACATTACATTTCTGTGATATTTAGTAAAATCCCTTCTTTTCTCTATCCCAACATAACCCCAAAGCATAGTAGAACCACTCTAAAGCTTAAGAGCTGTCAAGGTGCAAGGTGCATTTTTTTACTAAACATACTTTTGATGATTGTAGCCAAAAACTATAGTGTGTTATTTAATCAGATGACAGAATTAAAAAACCTGGTTTAAATGTTATATGATTAATGTGTTCTTCAGATCTTGACTTTTGTAATAAGATCACAGTTAAAGTTATTTTTTTCTGATAACGCTTTTATGTATATTTGTTTCTGTAGTGCTGCTCAGAGGACCAGAACATCACTATCACCTGGGCAGGTCCTTGGGAGTGATGTGGGGCTTTTGCTTTTCATACCTGGCACACCACAACTAGTTTTTCACAGATTTTTTCCACATTTACTGGATCTGGTACACAAATAAACTAATGGATTAAAAGTATGCCCAAACTTTTTGTACACTTCACTTTTGTGTAAATATTAAATTCAGACAATAAATGGTTAAATGGCATTGAAATTGGTCATATTTAAATTCAAGAAGAAGTTCTTTTCACTTAGAAAAACAAGAAAATGTAATATGACAAGGGTCGCACAATATTTTGCATACAACTTTACACAAAAAACTCTTAGTTTTTCATGAACTGGAACAATGTAACTTTTTGCAGTGTTTAAATTAATTTTTACACCTCTGTTGTGCAGCATTTCCAAGGCTTTACGAGGGTTTCGTTCTACTGCACCGTCTCTATCCCACCGCCCCCTGTGTGTGATGGAGCTTTGGGTGATGGAGGAGGGCCACACTGTCACTCCTGTGCACCTCTCCCGACAGTGATGGAGTGGCTGTCACGGACTCATTTGAAACTCAATGTCACCTAATTTCCCTTTAATATAAGGGCATTGACAAAGGGGATGGAGAACCCAGCAGGGGCTGCTGAATCTGAAAGGTGCATGTTGATAGTGTAAGAGATGGATGGCAGAGGAGTGTTTGCTGCCAGCTGTATTGTTCCCATTACTCCTTTTGAAAACATCATGGTGACATTTATATGGACCCTCTCTGAGCTTTTACTCAGAGAGCTTCTTTTGTGTTCCCCAAGGCTTTCTGAAGACACTCTTATACACCTACAGACACACACATCCCCTCACAGACCAATGATTAAGTCACACAACGTAATAACGCAACAGACTATCGTACTTTCCTGTGTCACACCCAGCCTTAGTAGCCTGGAACACACACACACACACACCATATGCATTGCTGCTGCCATTAGAAAACTTCAGAAGCTTTTTTTTTACCTTATCTTACATCATTTAAACACATTTCATGACAACATTCTATATTTACTGACAAATGGAACAGTAGATATGGTTTAAAAAATGGATACCTGATGATATCAGAATAATATCAGACTTGGCAGATAATTGCTTAAAAATAATTATCATTGAACATATTTTATAATTTAACTGATATTTTTCAAACCAATATATAATTACATTAATCTCCAAAAGAGCTGAACACGTTGTTGATGGTCTACTTTACTACAATGTCTACATTTTATTTATTTTATTATATAGTATTTGTAACCCTACATTTCCCTGCGATGATAAAGCTAAATTATTTCTGCTTGGCCACAATTTATGCTTTTCATCTACAATTTGGTCCTCTTGCTTTTTTACACCATTTGAAAATACCAATTGCCAAACTTTCATGACATATGGGCCCATAGAAATAGTTTCTTCCCTATCCTGTTCAGATCATTTTTTGAAGAGACGACGTTTTGTTCGGACAGCAACAAAACAATTAGGCACCATCATTAGCACTAGCAGATGAATAGATGAAAAATATCAGATACTAGCCAACACTTCCCACCTTGCCTTATCCCAAAAAATGAGAGCAACTATTTTTATGGACTCTGCTACTTTCTGTTTTTAGACAATTTTACAAAGTGATCATGGAGATCCTGGTACAAAGTCAGGCATTTTCACTGATTTGACATGGAAGACATTTTGGGTCTGATTTATGGTCCTCTGCCTTCTCTCCAACTATGATGCAGTTACTTAGACTGGCCCACTGGCAGTGTTGACATCATCAAGCGGTCCAACAGGCATGATGACAGAACGCACAGTGACCTGCTAACCCCTAGAGTCAACCCACAACACTTAGACATCTCATGGGTCAAAACCCAGTTCTTAAGCACGTCGTCGTATTCGTACACATCACTGAGTATTATTCATTATGGCACTATCTTCCCTGGACCAGAGCCTCCTCTGTGGCTGGCCAGCTTTGCAGGAATGCGGTGGTTTGGGAGCATGAGCATGAGGAAAGTGTGGAGCTCGTGCAGGGCAAATTGAGCTGCTGACAGAAGCCTGTCCTGAAGGCACTTATCACTGTGGTGCCATTTGCCGATGTCTTTCAAGGGTCCTAAAGCCAACAAGGCCTAGCTATGTTAAAGCCTCCTGTTTGATCTGTGGCCTACAAGTCGAGCAAATTTCCCCAAGTGTTGTGTTATGTGGCGGCTGGTTCCACATGATTTCATATCCCACACACTTAAGCGTGCCCATTGAGAGTAAGGCCTAGAAAAAATGAAGTATCAAAACAAACAAGAAGTGCTATTGACCTACAAAAATAAATGGGGAAAAACACCACTAAACACTGAAACTGAAGCTATTTAGAACTTTTGGGTGTTCCTAACTTTTAGAGTTCCCTTAAAATTTTTTGTTTTGTTGCATAATTACATGCATTTTTTACATAGTAAGATACACAGTTCATTGCATTTACAGTCAAATTAAATTCTGAAATGTGTATTTCTATTTGTTTTGGCTTTTCATTCAAATCCAAATCCTAATAAAAATCTTCTCTTCTACTTAGGAACAAAGGAAATCTATGAGTAAAAAATCATTTATACGAAAACACAATGCCATTTTATTGCTGCCAATAACTGAGACTTCTAATGTCTCATTTTGTAATGTTTCTTTCTTTAGCTAGTATTACTTTAAACCAGTTTCTGATATACATGGCATCCAATAGTTTCGTATACTGTTTGGCATTGAATGTAGTGAATCTACACTGACTTCATTTTCTACACCAGTTTTGACGTAATGTTACTTATGTCCTGTTGTATGCAACACATACGGATTCAGACAAAGGGGGTCAGGCAGGTGTCAGCATTAGGTCAGTTTTTAATTGTTGTTAGGAACAGTTGGAGGAAAGACTGACTCGTGGCTGAACACTTCTACACATCTGTTTCCAAGATCTATCAGCACAAGAGTGACAAATCACTGTTTTTATCCAACCTCTAACCCTCAACAAGGAACGGGAATGAGAACATTCGCTCCGGTGGCCACCTTTAATGACGTCATGCAATGTTGCAAGCCAAGCCCTTAAATAATGAACATGAAACTGGATATACCACTTTACATTTAGCCTCCTTCAGTGATGTTTGAGCGCATGGTAGGCCTTGTCAGTTAGCTGAAAGACTTGCTGAGCCTTGCTGATGAGCTCTCATTAAAAGCCCTGGCAGGTCTTGGGGCAGTGGAGCAATGGCCCGTTCTCTGGCCTCCTCCAGGCTTCACTACAGTGGATGACACTAATAATTACTCGCCACATGCTCTGAAACCTGGCTTATAACGGTGAGACATGTAGCCACATCAGTGGAGGTCGCTGCTAATGAAGCTCAGACTATGAGTCGAAAAACACACACAGAACATTCTAGGGTGGGCTAAGCTGGTGGTAGGTTTCCATGGGAGGTAGGATGTCTCGGATGGAGGCATTAAAGTCAATTTTATGGCATTTCTGTAAATATCAAAAGCATTTGCTAAGGTTTTGGTAAGACATTTTAGTAGGCTATTTTGATCATTATTTATGTGCCTGATATTGGTAAATTTACACTACAGGTCAAAAGTTTTAGGACACCCTATTTTTTGGTAATTTAAGCAGTTTGGTTACAGTGATGGCCCACAGGTAAGCAGTTACAATAAACAAATACAAATAAACACATAATAAATGAAATGTTCAGGTCACCAAAAACACATTGTTCCTACACCATCTGAGGCATTATCAGCACAATAGTGTACCGCAGGAAGTAGTACTGTATATCACTATCAGAAAGGGGAGGAAAAGGCAAGAACTAAAAACAGACAATAAGACGATGAACCTAAAGAACAAACAAACTTGGTAGTAGATTCATGTAAAAGCAGAACAGTCTCCAGAATTAAACTTTCTCTAGCTGGTTTGGAATGAACTGAACAGACAGTGGGTGAAAGTAAAGCAACAAAATTAGTGCACCTCTAGGAATTCTTTGCCTTATTAGGTCTTCTTTTATCTCCTTTGCTTCAGAAAAGCTGTTAACCAGGTCCTTAATTTCTAAGTAAAAATGCCTATTTTCCATTAAATGTATATGTTTTTGTGTTTCTGGAAACTTTGTTGTTTTAGGGTTTTTTTTACATTTGGGCAGTTTACCATTTAAAGTTATTCACTATAATAAAACTTCTTAAATTACCAGTAAAAACATGAAAAACTGGGTTTCCTTAAACTTTTGACCAGTAGTGTATGTGGTCGACAAATTATGATTTTAGTGTTCCTACTTCCTGTCCATGCATTTTCAGGTTGCTTGGTGAACATGTTGCTTGGATAAATGATGAAATATTAACCGTTAATGGCATTTCCATGCATCCTCAGGCAGAGGGGCAAGGGCAGAGTTGAGAGCCGAAAGCTTTGCCTCGACATTGGCCTGAATGTTGGCTTTGAAGAAGGGATTAGGATTAACATTGAACTCAATTTTTAACAAAGACTTGACCTAGAACTCTTGTAGGAGACGTAGCCACTTGTCAAAACCAAAAGAATAGCTAATGTTGCTGCATTAATTCATTGACAAAAAGTATGCTGTGGTCTTTGACTTAATTCAAAGACCCCCGTCCATCTCAGTTCTCCCACCCTGTACAATGGGCCAAAAAAAACTTCAACTTGAACTCCATGCTGCACTACTTGGGTCATAAGGGTATGGTCATAGATGGTATTTGCATTGCTTTAGCACTGATATTTTTACAATTTAACTGGAAGGTGATAGGCATTATGTCTAATACCAGCTCAATACAAATTCAGTCCTGGAATGATTTTTGCGAACCCTCACACTGCATCGCATGATGCTTGTGATGAAGATGAAATTCTCATTTGTATAACCCCTTTCATATTACTGTCCAAAATTGCACTGACAAACAAACAAACAAATAGGTAAACCAAGCTAGTGTCCTCATGACTAAATCCCTGAGTTGTGGTTAGGCCCTGGGAGCTGGCTGGCAGGGGGGCCGGATCGGCACAGGAGGAGGGGGGGTGTGGTTAGACTGCCTTTTTGGGCCGTGAATAATGACACAATTGTTTGTCAGTCAGACTGAGAACAGGTGTTACGGAGCTGCAGACTGTAAAGCTAGAGGCCAGTGGCCTTGCTCTCTGGTTTCAAAATGGAGGGGGGGGGCCTCAATGTTCTGATACTTTCGACATGCTGGGTGGTAACTCTAGAATATGTGTTCATGTGTGCATTCCTTAGCACATGCTAACAAAAAAGCTAGCCATGTTAGACTATTAGTGATAAGCTTCTGACATCACGACAACTGTTTTAAGTCAAGTCCATTCAAGCTAACAACAACCATAAGCAAAACAAAGGTTCATGCATGGTTCTTGGCTTGGACATAAAGGTCTAGTGGGGGTAGGGGGAACCTTTAAATACAATAAAAGCTTTATTTTAAAAAGTTTAAAAATGTTCTTCCCACAATATTCCTATAACTACATTATTCCCAGTATTGTCAGCTTGAAGTGCTTCTTCTAAAACATTGCCCCAAAATTGTTTCAGAGTCCCCTGATTTTTTAAGAGTGGATTGATGGGTTATTCCATGCGATTACTGCCAGATGGACATGGTCATTTGAAATTGTAAGAAATCATAGATTTCCCTCAAAGTTGATGTGATGCAGTGGATAACACTGCAGTGATATACAGACTGTGATTGTTTCCCCTGACACCACCATACACTATGGACAAGACTTCTATCATTACCATCGTCTACCTAACTGAAAGTAGCTCTGGATAAGAGAATCAGCCAGATATGGAAATATAAAGATAAATTACATATTGTTCTAAAACTGTCAAGCTTGTTTAACTAGTTGTGGTTTTGGTAATGTTGATTATAGCTCTCATTTGAGAGGAAACTTCAATTATATAAATCAAACTTTTTCACATGTAATATTTATGTTCATAATATCATACTCACACATTAATAAATGTGAATAAATATATTAAGCCTGAAAAACAGTTATAAGCAGATTTTTGTCACTAATCCATTGCATCAATAGTTATAGACTCAAATGGTATTTTTTCTGAGTGTCTGCTCATGCTGATTACTGCTTAGAGGCCTACAACATTATTCATTTGCAGCTAGAACTGTGCATGCAGTGAAGAGTTAAAGCTAGCAGCCCATGTCAGGAAGCGCACAGATGATATTAAGTGCTGGAAACCACAGCAATGCTAATGTTTTCCGTCGCCAGCCCTCCCCAGATACTTGTCACCCAAGACACTTGGTAATTCATTGATCTGCGTATTTTGGCAGGGAGATTTCTTAATTTACTGCCAATATGTCAGTGCAGCCAGTGTTGTAGCATTAGGGGCAAGGCAAGGTTCCCTAGAATGTTGGGGGACGGGGAGTGGCATTTTACTTATAGCTCTTTTCCGCTTTGCGTGACAGCAAGACTTGGAGGAGGCAGGGAATCGCTGTCAACATCAGCAAAGGTGAAGGGGTTAAGTGTTGTTGGTTCACCCCAAAAATAGAGCCTGGGATACGGCTTTTGTATAACATGCGACTGCCACTTACTCTCAACACAATGCTCTGTTTTCCTCGCTTTTGCTACGACCACAACAACTTGTCTGACCTGTGTCTTGTCCCCTCAAGTTCTCTGTAAATGCAGTTATGGCTTTGGGCTATTAACATCTTTCAGTCTGGCCCCTTGTACCCACAGTGTCAATTTCCCTTCAACCTTAGACATCAAAAGCCTCTTCAATACCATGTTTGTTTAGAACATTTTCACATGGCTCGTCCTCCTCAAGCTTTGCGAAAAACATGCCGCTCGGTTTCCACAAGATATGTCCCATAACAATGGCACCACTGTGAAAAGTGCCCAACAGAAAAAAAGGCTGAGGCCTTGTTCTATTGTACTTAATATTCCCATACATCAGCACTGGGACTGCCTCGCTGGCGGTGTCACACTTTTGCTTTTGGAAAAGAATGAAAACACAAACCAAAACCAGATTTTTTTCCCTTTGTCAGCGCCATTTTGGACACCTCCCCCACTGCTCCAAAACAGGACCACCCCACACCCCCATGAACACCCCCCCCTCGCAACCTCCCAAAGACACATACACAAACACACACCAAACAACACCACACACACACCTACATGTGCACACACAAATGAGGAATGCTTTTCTCAGACAGAAATTAGTTGCCAGGCAAGGATGCTGCTGGGTGGTGGGCTAGCTAATGAAAAGCAGAACACTGCTCAATGAGCCATATGCTACTAATCCCTTTCTCAAACTCCCAGTGAGGAAGTGCGATGCTGTAATGCTTAGCATGCCCCAATAAAGTCTGGGACATCCTGTTTGAGGACTCTATTCCCATATCAAGCTGGCTTGGGGGCCATGTCTTCACCTATGCCAATGGGAACCATGAGGGCAAGCCTTTGACTGTGGGGTGATCAAGGTCTTTAGACTGTCAGTATGACATGAACTCGAGAGCCCAGAGACCTTGAAGATATTCAGAGTTTCACAATACAAAGTGGCACACAGACTTTTTCATATGTGCCATGTGCAATGGCAGCATAATGAGTTGGACATCAACCAATAGCTCTAGACTACCCAAAAGTGGATTAGCCCAACTAGAACATCTATAGCTGCTGCAGTGCAAACAAACACTTATTATTTATATATCACATTATGACATTTTGTACACCAGCTTGAACTTGTTTGAGCACCTTACACATAAAAAACCATTTTTTTCTATTTTTATAATGGCAGCTGCTTTTTACATTTTTGCAAACATTGAATCAATGGAAATTGTCAAAAATGACTAGGAATTTAATAATGTAAGCCCATAGAGCTTTTGTTGGCTGAGAATGATTTTCCCAGGCTTTACTCTCTCTGGGTGGATAGGATGGCCTCCCTTTCTCCCAACTGACCTAATCATAGCCAATGCAGACTTCTGTCAGATTAGCAGTCAATGTTCTCCTCCAAGCATTTTTAGCTGTCCAATGACCCTGTCCAGGGATGCTTTAAATTAGTAGGAGGACGTATGTTCTAACCTTCAACCTTCCAGGTTAGAAACATCGTATTATAGTGGGAGATCAACACAGTTTTGGGGGAGGGGCTTTCCAGCTCCTGTAACTTTTTTCAGTGGTACAAAGTTCATGACAGCAACAAAGCTTTTGTCATAACTCAAAATAACATTTTTAGTTTAAGTTACTGGTTAATGTTAACACAAAATGTTATTTACTGTCAGTAATGAAACTTTATAAAATTCATATAAAAATTTTATATTTATATTATTTTCTATATATTATAAAAATATAAAAGTTGTGTCTGCAGAGGTGATAACGTGACATGTTGTCAGAGATCACGTAATCTGATAGAGTGAATTAAATCATAGCTTGGGAAAAGAACATCCAGGTCAAACAAAAGCATACACTGACACCACACCTGGAGGGCAGGTTTTTCTGACGGCTCTTTTCCTGTCCTCTATCTCACAGCCTGATAAATCACAGGCCCAAGCCATGAATCTTTATACAAGTTTTTGTAAGAAACACGAAGGCATTTACAGTACGTTGCGTGGGCTGCGATGCATGGGAACTGTGGCAAGGGCTGCAGCGGTGCAGTTAGTTGCCTTGTGCCCTTGTGGTAAAAGAGCCGAAATGTCCAAATGATTGTCATGCAGAGACCAGTTGCAGTGAGGCAGCCAGGCAGGTGGGTCCGCCCCTTGGAAATGGAATAGGACTCGTGGGACAGGGCTTTCCTTTCGGGCCAGCTCTACTCTAGAGAGCCAGGGCCATTAGCCGCCTTAATATTCTGCATTACCTTTCCAGCCATTTGTTGCCCCTTTGTTGTGATACCTACTTAAAATATCAAAGCCTGCGAGAGCCTCAATGAGACATTTGAAAACTGAGAAACGCGGGTTTTATGTGTCAACGCCATGTCCCCTCCCTCCCTCCCTCTCTCTCTCTCTCTCTCTCTCTCTCTCTCTCTCTCTCTCTCTCCCTCTCTGTCCCCTCTCTTTAGCCAGCCCCATGCAGGTAGGCCTGGATCAAAAAGGAATCAAAAGGGGAAGAGAAGAGAGAGAGAGAGAGAGAGAGGGGGAAAAGTTTGGGTGGGACATCAATGGCTGACATGGCTGAGGCAGAACAAAAAAGGAAAACTATGCAGGGGAGTCAGGGGGGAGGAGGGGAGAATCAAAGCTCTCCAATAGAATGGAGGCAGTGAGAATTTTGAAACACATAACCTGAATGTGGTCTTTTTTGTGCTGTGCCGGGCATAGGCAGAGAGACAGAGGGGGAAGGAGAAAGAAAGAGAGAGAGAGAGAGAGAGAGAGAGAGAGAGAGAGAGAGAGAGACAGAACTGGAACTGGTTTATGTCCTTTAGCTTGGTCAGATGACTCCTGCAAGGTACACACACAAACAGTGACATCAGGCCAGTGGAGAAGGTGTATTAATTAAAAGCCATTAAACATGATCCCACTTTGGTGAACTTACACTTGCAAGAAAAAAAAAGCTTAAAAGAATTTAAAATAAAACATAAAAATATACAATGAGCCATAACCTTATAAAAAATGTTTAATATGTTAAATTACTCAAATTAACAGAAACAGTATTACATTTTTATGCAGAAGTGTGCTCTCTATAGAGGACGAAAACCTTTTCTCAATCCACCCAAACTTTTGCATAAGACTGTATATATAGATAAACAGATAAACAGATAAACAGATAAATAGATAGATAGATAGATAGATAGATAGATATATAGATAGATAGATAGATAGATAGATAGATAGATAGATAGATAGA
>JBBPDA010000039.1:4027601-4038909 GCA_037974385.1 Arnoldichthys spilopterus | reverse complement strand
ATAGATAGATAGATAGATAGATAGATAGATAGATAGATAGATAGATAGATAGATAGATAGATAGATAGATAGAATTTTTAATAATAATTTTTGTTTTATTTGTTTAACTTGGCTTTATTCATGTACTTTTAGGACCTGAAAATCAGATTATGTTTTAGGTCACATTCATATAAAAATATAGAAGTAATGTTTTATGTTCACAAACTTTCAAACACTGTAGATAGACAGAACAGCAGACAGACAGACAGACAGATATGATTTTTAAAAGACAATATTATACCCCAGACTATTAATATTCTGGATAAATTAGGTACTGCAATAACCCATATATACCTCCAGGACCAGGCATGGCTAGTGATCTTCAGCTGGAGCTCACTCAGTGTTTGCCTCAGTTACTAGCCACTGGATGACTGGCGAGTGCCCTCAGGCCATTGCCAATGCCAGGCCCGCTCTAGTTTCAAAGTGTGCGCGGGAGTGTGTTCAGTCTACAAATTAATTTCCCTCCCCGAAGGCAAACGGAACCCCATCAGACACCGCAACACCAAAGTGAGCAAGCAAGAGGGACCCCGCCACCCCCTGCCTCCTCCCCCAGTCTCCTTTCCAAATCGCTCTCCTCTCCCACTGGGTACACACACAAACAATTACATCAGGCCAGAAGGGGAGGTGCGTGTATGTGTGTGTGTGTGTGTGTATGTGTAAGAATGTAAATATGTGACCATCGCAACATTACTTGCTGGAGTCCAGAAGCCCTGTAGATTACTGAGCATGTCTCACACGTCACCATTTAAAGGTGTGCTGTCCAACAGGGCTTTGTAGCAGTGACATGGTGAACATGCTTTGTGCATCTGGTCCCACGTCATCTAGTGACAAAGGAGCCCGGCTGTTCCGATAGTATCACATTCCTGGGAGACTTATGAACTTTGTGCAAGCAGTCAGAGTTTGTTCCATTATCACAACTACCTGATCTACACTTGCCCTTGATCTTTGCCAGTATGTGACCCAGTTCTAATCTTAGAACCGGTCTAATATCTTCTGTACACGACTCTAAATGCCACACTTTACAGTTGCCCATGAATAAAAATAGATCCTGCTGCTCAGGCCTAAAAATTCCAATACAGCTTTGTTTTGTTCTCATTCTTCTATTACACTTTGTTTCTCTGCCTTGTTTTATGGTTGGAAACTTCTGTAGCATGTCACATACTTTTGAAAATAAAGGGTTCTTGGGAGTGATGCTATAGAAGAAAAATGTGGAATCTTTCTAGAACCATTTATAGTGATTAAGAGTTACGAGTGTGAGAAATTTCCACATAATGTGAAGTTTAGCATCAACAAGGTTTTCTCAGAACCTTAATTAAGCCAAGAACCACTGAGGAACCTTACAAGCGACATTACAAGATACAATAATCCAGCACTGTCCCTGGCCCTTTTTATATTAAACGTTGTTGATCTACAGCCTCTAGTCATCAGCTGATCCCTGCTTCCTTTATAGCTCTGATGATCACTGAACTAAGCTGCCCTTGATGTGGTCACACTACCACTGTAAGCACATGTCCTCCAAAGTCTACGTCACATAACAGAACTGAAAGCAGGAATGCCAGCAAGCGCAGACATCACTTTGACATCACAGATTTGTTGGCTTTTGGAAACCACATTCTGAGAAATCTGAACATTAAAACATTTATTTGTCATCGGTCTGAGTAGGGCTTCTGTGGCTTTGTGGCTTTGTTGAGTTCAAGCTGTGTGTGCAACTAGAAGACTCTGTTGTTAGCTGTGGCCAGTGACGGGACAGGCCAGAAAGGACAAGGACAGCTAAATATACACTACTTACAGTCAGTGTGAGGCAGTCAAGTAATCCTTGACCCCAGCTTCCGTCAAGTCTGTGGGTACCTGTCCTGTCAGCTTCCCCCATCAAGCTGCTCGACAGTCCTTCACATTCATAGTACGGACAGACTTATCTTCACTCACTGACTGTATCGTGAAAGCCTTTTCGCATCTTGTACTTCCAAAGCAATGACATTGCTGTTTTGGGGCAGGGGTGGGCAGCTATGGTCTGGGAAGGCCGGTGTCTAGCACAGTTTGGAAGTTCCCCTACTCAAACACAACTGGTTCAACTCACCTGTTAATTGATAGGTTTAGTGAGTGTGTTTGAGGTAAACTGTGATGGCCCTTCAAGACCAGAACTGCCCACCCCTGTTATAATTTATAAATTATAAATTGTTCACAAATTGGAAAAAACAACTTTAACATTTTCAGAAAACAAGTAGGAACAAAAAGGTTGGAGCGCTTTGTTTTTCTGAGGTGGCTGCAGATACACAGACAGGAAAAAAACCACTGTCACTGTGGTCGTACCTTCAAGGGTCTTTAGTATCCGTAGTTAGGGAACAACTGTATAGTATTCAATTGCTGTTGCATTGACTCCATAAACCCCTCTTAATTCAAAACCTTTTATTTTATTTTTCTACTTAAGAATCAACTTCTAAAAAGAGCAGCACTGGCCTCTCTCCCCCATCAGTCTGCATGCTGCTAGTCACTAGACAGTTTTAAACTTAGACTGGACTTAGACCTTGCGGTCAGATGCCCCAGACTTACCACCTACAGGTTAAACAAGGTTTTGATGTGCAGTGATAACAACCTGTCTTTACCTCTAACACTACTAGGCATGGCCATCAAAAAACAGTGTTTTTTTCAGCTGGGTGTGGCAGTATGAGCAGAAACCAGTCAACTGTTTGAAGTTTTGAGCTTCTTTTTTTTTCGGGCCGCGTTGTTTCGTCTCGGTGCGGCGGGAGAGGAGAGACAGCCACTGCAAACAGCAGGTGTGGCTTTTGAACGAAGCCACGACATGGCAGGTCTCTTTGGTCTCTATCGTCTGATTCTTGTTTTCATCAAAAGAAGAAAGGCCCTCCTTGCTGTTGTCTTTCATCTCCGTAGAGCAGGCCTCTCCTTCATTCTTTACCTTTTGTTTGTGTGTTGTCCCTGGGCTGTAGCTTTGTGGCTTCCAGCAGGTGTTACTATTTAGCCCTTTGGTCAGGCATAAGCAGTCGTTGGGGACTGCTACACTGCAAAGGATGATAAGTCTGATTCAGGTAACATCAGAACTTTGATTGTCTTAGTTTTTACTTTTGCAGTACTTCACAGTCCTGGTCCTTTGGTGCTTTACTTAGATTAACACAGAGTAACTGGAGTACTAACTTACACAACTATTCAGCTAATTAGGAAGTGATCTTGTCATGAAAAGGACAAATTAATAATCTAAAAGATAAGAGAACCTTTATTAGTCCCACAAGTGGGAATCTTGCAAATATGAGAATGGAAATGATGTGCAGAAAGCACATTTGCTGGGAAGGTACTTTGTGGCTTCATTCAACATCCGAAGAAGTTCTCGAGACTGGAGGAGCCACTTGTAGGTCAAATAGTGGCGCTGTCTGGTCCTCACTGTCTGTCGACAGGGCATGGCTTGGAATGGCCCATACCAAGGCAAGCTTCCATCTGGAACAACAGACAACAACATTTTACTCTGAGCTTGGCTAGGCACCAGATTACCAGGGTTAGGAGTCTCCCTGGCAGCTGCCAGACACTTAAATCACAAGGCCCTAAACCAGAGAAGTGTCCTCCCGCCACCCGCCCATAGAATCTCATTTAATTTACTAAAAATGGACTTGAATCTCCACCGCTTTCAAAATTAGATAAAAAGAAATCATGAAAGATCTACAGCTTCAATATATGTGATAAATCAAGGAGTTAACTTCGGAGGTTTTAGGAGATGAAATGAGATAACTTTAGCTAGCTCATGGAAGCACTGTGTTGCTAATGTTAGCAAGCTACACGTTTACACTATTGGGAATGGTAATTTGGCCTTAAATGGTTTTCTATAGCCAAATAGATTCACTAAAATTTTTAACAAATTAACATTTTTATTAAATGAAATGTGACTAATGCCTTTTAGAGAGACTTTTCAAGTGGCTCAGTGAGGATTTGCGCTAACACACGAATTACATCACATGGCAATTACAGGTTAAAATTAGAGCAAGAAATCGCAAGAATAGAAAATTAGAGCAAGAATACTAGATACTATTGGACTGCATAGAAAAATTCTCCTTGTAGTTGTTGTATATAGAGCATAAGAATACACATATCTTTCATTTTTTGACTCTTGGAGTCATGTTTCTAAAGCCTGACATTGGCTATTACTTGCAGTTTCCTCTTAGCTATTAGTCTTGTACTGCCAGACGTGATCTCGTAATGAAAATACACATCTGGGGACAACCTGTTAAATTTTTGGTGCTGGATTACAGCAAAATCCACTGCTTACATGGATAAAATCCAACCAACAAATTCAGTGCTCTTTTAATGCCCAGCATACAATAATACAGGCTAAGCAAGCTAGATAGTAAAACACTATTGTTAGCTAATGGAACTCTTTTCTCTGAAAGAGTTAATGCACATCTCTTTACATGTAATATGCTCACTGCACACACAAAGCATAAATATACACTCAGCTGGAGCCAAGCTAAATTATGTTACATCCATTGCCTAACAACAGGCTTGCTGTCCATCAGGCATTGTTGATGAGTGCACCATTGGCCCCTAATTTAAGCTCCACTTTTACAGCATTGAATTGGCTAACAAATTTCACACTCATGTACTCATTGTGTTCCCACCCTTATAAGCCCATGTCTGGCCCTACAAGACTATATATCCAACAAAGTTCTGCGCTCATCTCCATTAATCATTCTTTTGACATAAAGCAGCAGCAGCTAATCCAAGTCAAACTCAGTCTTGCCGAAGATGTAAGGGCGGTTCTGTCTGTGTATGTTCTACTAGAGCAAACAGTGTAGACATTTGCTGCCCTTCACCCTGAAGTGACCCCGTGGCAAGTAAATGTTATTCATATGCTCCAGAAAACCTATACAAGAGTGTGAGTCGGGATGTACTTTCACTTCTACTGTACTGTTTCTACCAGTAAATTCAGTTCATAAGCATAGGCTGAGATTAGCAAGTGATGGTCTGAATCTGTTGCAATCATCTTCTCTAGCTCTCCTTCATAGGTGCTGTTCTTCTAAATAAGTGTAACACACCAAAGACTATCTGTGCGTGTTTGTGGGGGAGGAAAAGCATCTATCTTTGTCCTGATCTTTAGAAAGATGTAAACATTGCTTGATTCAGAGTCAAACGAGGGAACCTCCCGCAAATAATGACACTAATTGAGTGTCTGCTTTTCTCACAAGGCTCCAAACCTCATACGTGTCCCATTGCCACCTACCCATGTAATCCATTATTGTTTCCCTATGAAAATGTTACAAAATCATTTAAAAAATATTTATTGGGATGATTTGCTTGTTCTCTCTTACTCTGCACACATTGTGCCACCTAGCTTCGGATTGGGAGACTACCCTGTGTCCATGTTATGTTCTTGCAGAGCCAGACTTTGCTCAACAGCTCAGTCAGCAAGTCTCCTAGTTCAAACTGTTTGGCCGAAATTGTCCCTCTTGGCCACACTTAATAGCAACATTTACTGATACTATTTATGCCAAAAGGGGTGCTTTCAAAAGGAAACTGCACTTCACGATAGCATGCTTAAGTCACCACTGTGTGTTGTTTTCTTTCACGATGCAATAGATTCCTCAGATGACTGGCATGAGAGAGCACGGCAAGGCATGTGTTTCCACAGTGTCAACAAGAATGTGGGGGTTCGATGTGGTCGGTGCTCATGCGTTTGCCACCTCAGCTGCAGGCGGCCTTTTTCTGCTGTTGTCTTTGTTTTTATTTGGTTGTTTTAATGTGGCTTAAATGCGCTGTTTTTCTAAAGTGTAAGTGTGGTTGAGCTGTAACGGCGAAAAAGGGTGGGCATGTACAAGAAACAGACACTGAAAAGAGTGGAACTGGACGTCACAGCTGCATAGGATGGCTCTGAGTCACAGTGCATAAGGCGCAATTGACGTGACAGTCAATGTGTCATATGCAGTAAAGCAGATTGGCTATTCTTAGAAAGGAAATGATGCTCAGAAAGCACATTTTTTGGGATGGTCTAGTGTGGCTCTATACGGCTTCCTTACAATTACTTGGAGGAGCCACTTGGAGGTCAAAGGGTGGCGCTGTCTGGACCTCACTGTCTGTAGACAGGGCATGGCTTGGCATGGCCTGTACCAAGCCAATCTTCTGTCTAGAACAACAGACAACATCATTCTCTGAGCTTGGAACCAGTCTACAAGGGTTAGGAGTCTCCCTGGCAGCTGCCAGACACTTAAATCACAAGGCCCTAAACCAGAGAAGCCTCCCGCCACCCACCCATTTAATCCATCCTGCGCACTGCCCCTGCTGTCAGCTGTCTCTCCTGAGACCATACCAGTGAAGTGGCCTGGGTGGGGGGTCCGGAAGATGCCATCATCTCTATGCTGCTCAATTCCAGTGCTTAGACAGTCAACACCCCAGGGTCTACATTTTTCCCAGGCATCAGCTACAGCATGGACCCAGTGTCCCTTTTTCAATGTCTCACCCATGCGGTAGGGCCTATGCTGTTTGCTCTCTGCGTGCTGCTTTTGTGTCATTATTTTGACTATCCTCAGTGAAACGGGTGGCACGGACAGTGGTGGCCTCTTCCCCAACAGAGTGGTGTAGTGGCTCTGTCTCACGATGACTCAGTGGGGCCCACTCCTATCATGCCATCCAAATGTAAACAAGGAAACTCACACACATACTTACGCACTGTAATTTACAAAGACTGATTCTGGTGCTAAATTAGGCCATTTATAACCGTGGAAAAAAAAAGCTGAGACTAAATGCCTCCTTTAATTAATTTCTTCATGGTCCAAAAATACTCTTAATGGTGATCTTCATACAATTCTGGTATGACTAGAACTTCCAGAATAACCCGTTTTCCCAGTTTTTTCCAAATTTAAGTAGTTAGATTCCATGAGTGGGCACTGGTGGCCTAGTGGTTAGGACATAGCGCTGGGTCACAGGTTCAAGTCCCGGCTCAGGCACTACTGAGGTACCCTTGAGCAAGGTACCGTCCCACTACTCTGTTCCATGTCTTGGAAGTCGATCTGGATAAAAGCGTCAGCCAAATGAGTAGCCTTTATTAGTACAACATTAAAAAAAAAATAGGTCAATTAAAAATATCACGTCAATTTCATAGAATACAGGCTTATGTTAAGCAATAACACACCTGTTTTCCTGCAGCAATTAAAATAAAAATAAGCCTTGAGAGCTTTAGAAGAAAAGATCTGGCAATAGCTTCCAATCAAGAAAGAGCATCACAGACTCCAAACATGAACTCTGGACAAGGGATGAAAGCAAAGCACCAAAATTTGGGACACCTTCAGGAACTGTTTGCATTAACATTTAAGGCTTATTTTTTTCCTACACAAAATGTACATGACTTTTCCGTTTTGGAGACCAAATTTTTTTTGTACTTTGGGCAATTTATAATTTAAGGATATTCACTGGAATTGAACTGCTAAAATTATAATTAAAAACTGGGGGGTCTTCAAGCAGTCAAGTCAAGTAAATTTTATAGCACTTTTTACATACCAGTAGTGTATGTATAAAGATATTACTGTCATTTTCTATGCTGTTAACTTTTATGTTACATAGTTATATAATGAATTACATATTGCAATATAATGAATTACATTTACATTCAAATTGCATTCTGTATCAACAGATTTGAGTCTGCACGTCAATATCAAAAATATGGCAAAAAATATTTATCTTCAAACTGAAATCATATAAAATATGTGTTCTGCTTACAAATAGAAAATACCTATCATACCATTGATTAAAATTAGGAATTTTAACAAATGTTCTCCACTCATTTGAGGCATAACAGTGAGAAGAAATCAAGTTCTTGTCATTGCTGGAAGTTATTAAAGGTTAACTAGGAACACACAGCAACTGTTAAAACTACACCATCTGTTTCATCTCCTGCACCAGCAGATGAAAAAGCACATTAGGTAACTTGTTCAAATGTGCATTGACCCCTTTTTTACCACATTCCATGTCTCTGAGCTCTCCAGGGTTCCTGTGGAGGTCTCTTCATTTTATATGATATACCACATGTCCAGACATAATGGAGGTGTCATGGGTGTTGTTTTTTCACGACACAAAAGCATTCTTTTACCAAAAAGCCTTTTTATTTTTCTTCCCATCTCAGTCAGAATGCCCCCGTTTACCTATTTATTTACCCTACTGAAATCAAAGACATATGGGTCTTTAAGAGCGAGGGGTGAACGAGGATCTTCGGAGGATCTTTGGATAAATGCCCTCAGATAAGTGGACACAAAGACACAAAAGGAACAAAAGCAGCTGAGGCTGGGAGTGCTCCATCACCGAGGGTCACTGTTATCTTATCCAGGAGAAAGAGTAGAAAGACACATTGACACCTCTGCGCGTCACGCTCTTAATTCTTCCATCACAGAGCTCCCTCTCTTTCTCTCTCCCCCCTCTCTTTCCTCTTACTCTTTCCCCTCTCTGTCTGCCTCTCTTTTTTCACTGAGACAATGATAAGACTGCCGACAGAGGCCTGCTGATAAGACATTCATTCCTTCCCCAGTGGAAAGTGTCGGCTGTTAGCAGGTATTCACATCACTTGACCTTAGTCCAGAAGGCCGGAGGATCTTTCAGCGGGATTATTTATACTCAAGCTGCTTTACCCATGTCGAAGTTTGTTGAGCATGTTTTTCATTAAGAGGCACACTTTTGGACTTCTTGGGATGATGCTAAGCAACGTTTATGTAAGGCCTAAAACACACAACACACTTATTGCTGGAAAAGAGTTATCTTGCACTTTTTCCTTCCATGAGATATGAGGTCCAAACCAAAGCTGATGCATTTTCTCTTCTTGATGGATATTCGCAGCTGCAGCTCTAGGTGCAAAATCCCAACTGACGCAAAAACAGGACAGTTTGGATGCTTAACACGGTGACCACAAGGCCCAACCCTTTGCAAGCTAACATGTACAGAGAATTTCTCAAACTGAACAGCCTTTATTTGTTCCAAATCCCATTCCTCATCTTCATGGGCTTCAGCCACTCTGGGCCAGTTCTGTGAAAACAATGCAGTCACTCGCTAGAGGCAAAGAGCAGCCAGCACTGCCTTCTCAAATCTGCGCTACGCCACATTTGAGCTGGGCCGCTGCCAAAACCAGAGAGACTACTTGACAATTTGAAAACAGCCGCGTCCTCTGGGCCATTTGCCGCAATCTAGAAATGTGCCTGGCAACTGCACATGCAATTAAATCGAGGGGGGGGGGGGGGGGTGTGGAGGGGTTGGAACGTCCCAAACATAGTCGCAAAATAGCAGGAGAGACTCAGAGAAGCTCTCTTAGATGGAATGCAATTAGTGCTTAGTCATTTTTCCCATGGACTCTGTTTGTGGCTAGGTTCATTTATTTATTTATCTATTTATCTATCTATTTATTTGTTCATTTATTCATTTATTTATTTATTCATTTAGCAAAAATGCAGAAATATTTGGTGTTGATGTGTTCTTTAATGCACTGGAGCTGGGCCTGCTCTGCAGGGAACTCTACCCGTGGTTATCTCTAGAAATGTTGTCGGTAACACTGCACGCAACCCAGGCTGATGGTGAAACCATTGACATCTGGGAGACCAAAGGCTGGAGACAGGCAGTCTTGATTTGCAAAACATGTTTTCTCACAAACAGCACCCCGGCCAGCAGTGTGTAAAAGGATCTCATCCTTTTCCTGAGTTTCCCTCTCATAGGACAGAAAGAGAGGTGGTCCCGCTGAGCGGGCACTAAGGGTGTAAATATGCATTAATGCCAATGCATTCACTGCAGAAAGTGAGAAATTATCACAATAAATTATAGCAATATTGAATAAAGTGTGCACTACTTTTTAAAATCTTGACATATTTTTGTTTTACTAACTGTACTGATGGTCTGCTTTCATCATCTATAGCCCAAACTTTTGCCTTCCATTCTCATGTGCACGCAATTTTTCAGTTCATTTTCACACTAACCAAATCAAAATCCAAGTCTGTTGATTTTTCATATTGTACTGAATAATTCCCTGGTGGACTGCACTTTTTGTTTGCAGCTATCCTGACCTGCACCTGATGTTACCCAGTCTATAGCTTTTGCATTTAGCAATGCTAACCAGCTAAGTCTGGCAAGGCACATGCTGCTAGCTGGTTTTGTGCTGCAGCCCCAAAAAGGAAACCCCATATGAGAGGTTTGGGAAAAGTTCAAGCACCCGAGTTTAAAGCTGGTGAGGGGGGAGGACATGGCCCTTTTCCTCTTGATTAAAGCGTTTGAAGTTGCTGTTCATCCTGACTAATATCTGATCACATCAGCAGCAGATGGCATGATGTCTGCTGCCTGAGGTTTATAAATAAAACTGGTCCAGTCATCATCTTCCCGTTCCTAACACAGGAACACAACAGTGTGTGTTATAGGAAATGTCTAATCCTAAACCTAAGCCTAAAGCTTTTCCTAACCTTCACCTCAGTAACCAAAAAAGAAAAATGTGAAAAGCTCTTTACAAGGCAAGGCCATTTTGTTTTTCCAGGCACTTAAGCTTGGCCCTGTTTTTCTCTTGTTTTCCTTCCACAGGACATTTTTGTTTTGTCTGTTTAGCTGTCTGAGGGTTCTTCCATCCCATGACACTCTATAAAAATCATTTAGGCCATTAAAATTCAAAGACTGCCTTAAATTCAAGGCAGTTATCAAAAAAAATTGTAAGATTAAAAGGAGGTTAGGGGTGTTGAGAAAGCATTGCAGTACAATTAACTAGCATGGTTCAGCATTTCAGCATTGCTGGAACCCCTGTGCTCTTTCATTTATTCTAAGCATACTGTTGTGTGAGTTCTGGGCAACAGTTGCTAGCCCTCCAGCTGCAAGTGCCCATTTACATCACGGTTCAGCTTTGTAAAGCAGAAATCTGCACTGCTAATTGAGCCCAGCTTTAGAACTGCTGCTCATGGTTGGAGCTTATAGACCTCATGTTGCTGAGGTAGGTGTGTGAATGTGTGGCTGTACAGTATCATTCAAAAGACTGGAATCACAGTTTGTCGTCATGACCGCCCAAAGTTTTCATTTTCTTCTTTTTTTATTTTCACTTGTCGACAATTTCATAGACTTGCACTTCACCAATCCACATGAAACCTGCTGTGAATGTAGCGCCACATGGCTAATACAGAATAAAAGATTTGTGCAGTGGTACTTGAAAGTCTGTGAACACTTTAGAATTTTCTTTTTTTGTGCATAAATATGTCCTACAACTTGACTGATGACTCACAATCCGATTTGCATGCAAGTACTAAAATAGACCCCAGTTTAAAAAATGAGA
>JBBPDA010000039.1:3981929-4018593 GCA_037974385.1 Arnoldichthys spilopterus | reverse complement strand
GAGAGAGAGAGAGAGAGAGAGAGAGAGAGAGAGAGAGAGAGAGAGAGAGAGAGAGAGAGAGAGAGAGAGAGCAATGACGATGATGAAGGCCTACAGTGACAGCATATGAGTGCATCCCTCAGAGGCTCCAGTTGGTAATGATGTGGCAAATGTGTGTTCTGAAGCCAGGCAGAGAGGAACAGTGCTGAGACTGCTTCTCACTCGTTTGGTGTGTTAAAGGCCCAGGGCTTGCCTGAGGGCTCAGCCTAAGCAAGTCCCCCCACCCAAAGCTTCATTCATGTTATTGCTTGATTGTTTATTGTTTAATTCAGATTATTTGTTCAGATCTGATGTTTCTGCTGTGATGGGCTAAGCGGCCAATATCTGTCAGTAATGTGAACATACTTCTACTTTAAATTAATCAACTTAACCAATGCTGATAATGCTGTGTGACTGCTGATACAGAAAAAAAAATCTTAACGTATGTGTTCACACAGCTCTAATAAATCCCAGCTGTGTCAAATTAGACAAAAATACTTCACATTCACATTTGTTCACATCAGTTTTGTGTATATGAACAGTTTTGTGTATATGAACAAAACGCAAATCAAATCTGAGCCATTATCATATGTAATCACACTCTGACAGCCCTAATAAGAACGTTCAGTACGCAATTCACGCAATTCTGTTTTTTTAATATTACACTGCACTGACATATATAACTCTCTTCACTGTGCAGTGTTGGTGGCATGTTAACTGCTAACTATATAATATAATGTGTGCGTGCATGTTTTTCAGAACAGATGAGTTACTAAGAAGCATAAATGTGAATGGAAACTTCAGAGCCGTGCATAGAGACAGAACTGAGTAATAAGGTGTGTAATGAGAAGATAGCCTTTTTTACCTCTTGGATAACAACTGCCTAGGATACTTTTATTGATTGGTTAGGACAACTTTTCACGGGCCTGCCATTTCCTCTGAGTGTCTGAGATATTGTTCCCCCTTTCTTTAAGGGACGGATGTGTGGATGGCTCCAAATTCCTCATGCTGCCCCCATGAAAAGCGTGGGGAAGTGTAGAGGTTCCTTTAGCAGGGAGATAACCAGGCATTTGAAAGAGGTGTAATTATTTGCGGTTTGCTGGGGCTTGTAACATTTATTTTGCTCTTTTTGAAAACCCCACACAACGTTGCAAGGCCAAGGCTCAAGCCTTTCATGATGAACAAGCTTTTCAAATAAACAAATGAATACGCAATTGGCTTGAATGTTTGAATCTTATCTAATGCATGTAAGTGAAGTCTCATTAGAGATATCCTCTACTACAGGAAAGTAAGTAAGATTTTAAAAAAATGTTTGGATCAAAGCATAGATCTTTATATAAATGGCTGAAATCAAACAAGCCTTAAGGACCATAAAACACAAATTAAAGCAGTAATTACATTACTAGCACTAACCTCTGAATGAAAGCAACATATGCTTAGGCCAGATCCCACATAATCATGAGACGCATTTTATGGTGGCCAAACTGTATTATTTTCATGTTAAGCTCGTCGTCCCTTTGGTCGCTCAGCCTGTGGCAATTGCATTGTACATGCACAATAAACAAGTCAGCCTTGCAATTAGCACAACACAGAGTGGTTAGGGAATACACACTTTTAACAGCTAAGACAAAGCCAGGGCTATGAGTTTTGTGTATTGTGAGTTCTCCAAAGCCACTTGAATCTTTCATTATGTGATTAAGGGGCCTGCCTTGATCCCCCTCCAATTGAGTTGTCTCTTTCATTCTGCGGCTCCTAATTGGAGTCAGTGTGATTTAACGGGGTTTAACAAGGTCACAATCTAATGTCATAGATTTTTTTCTCTCTTTTTTTTGCTTCTGTTGAGGTACATAAGGGCACAGGCTGTGTTTTTTCTATTAATAAAGACCGGGGCGTGAATTTCTGGTAAAGGATTGGACACTGTGAGAGAAATACTTCTGTCATTAATCTTGTTTCTTGTAACCAGAACAACAGCACGTTCCTAATTGTCCACAGGCATCAGATATTTTATGGGAGTTTGAAAGGCAGGGAGAGTAGACGCAGTGACATGAGTTACTGGTAAAGTATGCCCATTAGAGCCAGGCAAAGAAAGCAAAGGCGCAGCACATGGGTGGTAAGAAAGGAATGATTTCCAGCACAGTTTTACAGTTACGGGACTGATGGTACAGCTTTGCGCCGATTTGTTGGAACGTGATCAGTACTTTCAGTTCACTGCAAGTGTTTTTGTCAGTAACGAGGTAAATTAATGATTGATATTTATCATCTTTATTGATAATCTCTTGTAATTGTTGCAGGCCAGGCTGAGGCTTTCTTCTGAAAATAACCTACGGCAGGACACTTTGATCTGTGTTTATGTGTGTGTGAGAGAGAGCGAGGCAAATGCACCAGCAAGGACACTGAAAGCATGTGCACGTGTGTGTGTGTGAGACTGTGGCTAAGGTGGGCGACTCCTGGCTCTTGTTATTAAAAAACGTTGTCATTAAGAATAAACACCCTGTCTCGGCCTGATTGAGTGTATGGGGCTTCAAACGGGACGCCCTAATTGTTATTATCATTCAATGGGGCCATTAGAGCAGAGAGGAATCAAAGGCTAGGTGCCCACATAAACGGGAGATGGGCCTAGCGTCTGAGAAGAGATGGGTGCAAAGGGGGCACCCTATGATGTCACTAAGCCCCCCAGACAAGCTTTCTCATGGGAAAAGTAACACTCCCCTCTGCTCACCATAAAAGAGGAGAAGGAGCCATAACAGTAACAAGCGCAACCAGTGCGGCCGTTTGATGTGCCCATGTTATCTGTCTCCTTGGTTTTTTTGTATCCCCATTCAGGGCATAAATGTGATCATTGAAGTGGGCCGCCCTGTCTTCGCCGAGCACAAAAGTCTCTCGCTAATTGCTGCCACATCAAATAAGCAGGAGCAACTCCGAATGGGAGCCTTACAACTGCTGAGAAGGAAAAAAATTGCTTAAAGCTGGTTGGAGAGGAGGGTTTTTTGTGTATGTGTGTATGTGATTTCCCATCTAAGATTAGGTTGGTGGTTCGCCGAAGGTGGCGGCAGGGCTAGCAGCAGGGTAGGGGGCGGTTATCACACAGGAAAAGACCTCTTCACAGATTAGTTCTGCATGGGCAGCCGTTCGCTATTCGATTCGGGAGCAACAAATCCAATGGTTGCCCCTCACATTGTCTTCTCGTCAGCGAGCAGAAACGGCGGCCCGTGAGTGGGGGTGCTGCTGGTGGTGGGGGGTTTAACAAAAGCTAGCTAGCGATGGAACCCAGTGTGTGTTTTCAAAGTGTAACTCTTCTCCTTGCCGTCATGGACCAGTGATATGAGTGTCTTGGAGGCCCAGGGCCGCACCACACGGAGCGAGAAAAAGCTGTCAATTCATGGTCCCTTTCAAAGGCGCATCACTTTTGTGCAAACAGGGCCTGAAAGTCACAGTCCATATACTCCTCAAAGCATCATCCCGGTTAAATAGCCATTGACTAGCTTTGGATCAAATCAGGACCCCCCCACCCCACCCCACAAACCACCACCACACTTCTTTAAGACCCTCTGCATTCTTGTTTCCCAATTGTGTCGTCTTTGTCGAGCGGCGAAGTTCTGTTGGGGATTGGGGGGGGGGGGATTGGGGGGGTGGTTAAAAGAGGGAAGGGGGAAGGAAAATGTCTTGGCTGGGGAACAGGTCCTGTGATCTGTTCTTTTTGGGTCTCCTGCTGGATCTTGTCAAGGTCACGACCCGGCAGAGTCCAGCGCCACTATCCGTGTTAGCTGCTCAGGCCACTGCTTTGAAAGCGGTAAGATAAACATATCTGTTGCACACAATCCAATCCATCAGCACGACTTGCCTCATGGCAGTGACCCACGCTGTGTTGTCACTCACAGATAAGTAAGCTGTTGGATGGTGGAGACAGAGGGTGGACTGAGAAGGGGCTGTTATCGTAAATTACTCTAAAACGCTCCACTCGGTATGTGCATGTCTATAAATATTATCCAAAAAATAGTCTTTGTCGTTAAACCAAGTCGTGTCATATCTTGGTTCCTGGAGCAAGAGTGAAAACATACAGCTGCTGAGTGTTACAGTGATCTGAGTCCCAGCAGCCACCGTTCGGGCATGATATACGGTCATCTTCAGTGTGTTGTGGGGAGAGTGGGAGGGGGTGAGGGCGTTGTTGCACATTTTCCTCCTGAACTGCTGCCTCTAAATATAAAGGCTGTAAATATTCAGCTGATGACTCCCCGTGTTGAAATCTGTCTACCATTACAACTCAGTTCAGTAAGGGAGGGAATAAAGCCTTAGCGTCTCATGGGCTGCAAAGTATGGCATCATTTTTACGCCTCAAAATGCCACTTTTGCCACTGAGATACGTCTAGCTCAAGGCCTGCAGTATGTCGCTTATTGTGAGATTCCGCTTAACATGAGCATGCAGGCAGGCCTCTTGCTGCAAAAATATGCCATGCATGTCTTATAGGCCCTGTCCCATAAACAAGGTCCTTGACCATATGAAGATGACAACTCACTTACACATTTAACACTTTGGTGATCTGGGTATTCTTGGGGTAATGGTGTTCAGCAGTAGGTTCAAAAGTGGTGGTGTAACAGTTAGGGAGTTGCCCCTGTGACCTGTCAGTTCAAATCCAAGACAGGTACAAGTACCACTGAGCAATGTATCGTCCCCAAGCACTGCTCCCTGGGCGCTGCCTACATCAGCTGCCCACTGCTCCTACATGGATGGGGTAAATGCATAGGTCACATTTCATTGTGGTGCATTGTGTGCTGTGCTGTAGTGTGTTCACAATGATACACTCACTCACTCAAAAGGTTGGAATAAAAAAAAAACTGCAGATGAAGCATTGGGAAAACAGGTGCATCGTTTGGAACCTTGTTTAAATCAAATGCGTAGAGATGTATAATCTTGTAATCATTGTGTTATTGTCAGATAAAATTAAAAGAATTTGCATTGAACAGGTGGTATTTCAAACAGATATTTGCTAATGTATTTTTTGCACTATGGAAGAGCAAAATGTTTAAGTGATGATGTTTAGCTAATGCGCTAAAATCTCAGCATTTTATTTATTTATTTTGCTGTATGTGCAACCATGCACAATGTAGAATCCTGTTGTGAGATCCAGTCCCAAACTTTTACATTTTATTAGTATTTATGCATCAGCATCGGCAAAAAACATGAAAAATAACCATCAGCCCACAATTCCCATATCGGTGCATCTCTAAAAACAAGTGTAACCTTTTTTAATAGGTTTGTTTCCTCTGTTCTTCTCAAACCATGAGATCATTTTACCGTACGTAACTGATATGAAGGGCCATGACTGATGTAAGCCAAGCAGATCAGCGTCAATGTAGCCAGTCTGTAGCCAGTAGATCAACATCATGGGCCTTTCTGTGATTATTCTTCCATGTCACTTTATGAAGGACATGGACTCACTACCTCACAGTCTCCAGAGACCCTGCTCAGGATTAGGTGTGTGATAATCTCTTTGTTTAGAGCAGGCTTTGTCATCTGATTTGGGATTTTCCGGCGACAAAAAAGCAAGGAGGACATCGGGATGAAAAGAGCGGCCTTTTGTCCAAATAATGGGGAAATCCGGATTTACCCCGCACTGTAAAAATGTTTGCTCAGCGCGGTTAAGAGTGAATTTGTAGTTGTGTCTGTCAAAACAGCATAAATAAGGGGAACAGAAACCTTCAGAATCCGTATTATCTTCATTCACGGATATGTGGCTGTCAAGAAAAGTCATTTCCAATGCACTGTTATGGCTATTTCTCACCGAGATATATTATTAATGGAACTCAGCACCTGTTGTCACCTCTCAGCGCTTGTAGAATAACCTTGTTTAAGAATGTCGGATTAGTTATACTACTGTTGTGAAAAGGGAGATATAACAAGCAATTGTGTTCCCCTGCAGAGCATAAGTATTATAACCATTGGAGAAAGAATGGTCTGACCTCAATTTAAAGGCCTTTTGAGGTATTACCTGGGAAAGCAGTGGAGGGTCTGTTGGACAAGACCACCATGCAGCATATCGCCCCCCAGCAGTCTTCTGGAGGACTATTGGAGGGAGGCAGGGGGCCATATTCTCCTCCAGTCTGGGAGTTAGTGCTCAGCCACCAGGAGGGAGGCCCAGCCACAGTGGGGAAAAATTATCCCAAATCCCCTAACACTGGGCCTGCACAGCTGGCTAGAGGTGCAGAGACAGTGGCTGAAAAGCAAGATTCAGCCAGCCTACAACAACTCCCCCCAATCACTCAGCCCACCTCCCAAGTCCCATTCACAGAGAAAGGGAGAGAGAGACAGCAAGAGAGAGAGAGAGAGAGAGAGAGAGCGAGACGACGAGGAGTGCGAGACGGAGAGGGTGGGAGGGAGGGTTGGGGCAAGGGTAAAGGGGTTACAATAAAGAGAAACAGGGAGAGAAGAAGGGGCTAGACATAGAGAGAGAGGATTATGGGTCAAAAACTCATGTTAACGCATATCCAACTTGGTCAGGCACAGAGGATTCTCTTCTTTTATTGCGTTACATTTGCTGTGCATCACGTCTCAATACTATGCAACGTAAAAGGACTCCAACAATACTATGTGATGCATCTTACGCTGCATTAAAAGTGCTTGGGGGTGGGAGGATGGAGTGGTGGCAGTCCTTGAAGGCATGCAAAGGGTTAAAGGCTCCCCCTTAAAGGACATCTGAGTTGAAGGATTTCTCAGTGTCGATAATTTGTCTAGAATAACTGCCGTGAACCGCTTGCCTTTAAAAAGGGAGAAAAGAAAGCAAAAGAAAACCCTTTGGCCAAACCCTCATTGCTGTAGGTCTATGGTGAAGTAGCACTCGAGAGTGCTCAGAGGGCCCTTGCTGTCAGAATGGAATTTGGAGTGACCACAGAACAGTTGTCCAGCCTATGAATGTCTCTCCTGCTCAGTATAAATGGAGGTATGTTCATACAGCTTCATCTATCTTTATGTAGTTGTTGAGCCCTTTAGAGTAGTCCCCAGTCAGGTCCACTGCAGCATCATTAAAACAGCACACATTGGTGCCTATTGTCGAGCTGGCCTACAGGTCTCAACCTTTGATCTTTTTTAGTAATGCACTACAAATGTTCCTCACGAAACAAACACACTAATCTGAGTAATTCCTGAAGTCACATGGCCTCTACACATCCACTCAGATGTTGAAATATAATAGAAGTGCAGCCTATGCTGTAGCACCACTGCAGGTTCTTAAGTATGGCAAATGAACTCCAAAGGTCAAGGAGCATTCGCACAAACAAGATCAATTACACTTTTATGTTGAACTGCACATCAACATAAATCTTCCCCTGACTATTAGTGCTGTCAAGGCAGGATCATCATAAGTGCAGCTCACTCTTGGACAGTATCTTGTGTCTATGTCAGATCAGTCCAAATGTTTTGCCTCTGCTCATGATTGGGGTTGTGGACACATCACCTAGCTGTTACATGCCCACTGGCGAAATACTTCAAGCTGTTCATTTAGAATGTAGTTAATGCTGACATCTAGTGGTTAATGAAATCTAAGCCTAACTTTTCTGAAATTATTCTCAAAGGGAGTGAATATACATATAAATACATATACACAGCCACTTTGTAATCGTCCTCGTAAATTCTTAGATATATTTTTGCAAAGACACTTTAATTAGGAGAAAAACATAGATATAACCTTGTTTTTTTATTGCAAAGGAAGTTCACATGTCCTTCCAAACACATCCACACAGGTCAAGTGTCCCATTACTAACTTATGAGTTAGATATTTATGTACAACAGAGAAAGAGCCAGAGTCTTTTAGAAATAAAATGCTTTTTTTGGATATATTAGATTTTGAAGGCTAAATACTTTCCAGTATTCTCTCTTTTTTTGGTTTGGAAAGACAGTTCTGTGCTACACCTCAAAATATGTGCAATATATATACCATGAATTAGTTGTATATGCTAAAAAACAAATAAACTCTCAAAATTAGCTGACCTGTCAGTTTTTCTGCTCTTTTGCTGCTACTTCCAAGTAATGTTCAAAGTGCCTTTTGAACCTAGTAGCCCCGTGCACATTGCAGGGCAATGGTAGTTGCAGCGGCCTTGTGCCAGTGTTAGTTCAGCTGCTTCAAAGGTGGGCAACGGATCCCAAACGTGACTGATGCTGAGAGTGCCCCAAAGGTTTCGTCACATGCTGTTATGAAACAGACTCATTATAAGCACTGTATGAACAGGTGGTGACTTGCAAAAGTGAACTTTGTAAAGAGTAAACCAGACTTGGCCATTACAGAGGATGTCAGAAGAAGTGTAAGAAATACAGATTTGTAAAGAGACCCTAAAGGGTCATTGACATTTACAAAACACTAATCAAAACATAGCAGGCATCAAAAAAGCCTCACAGTGCACAGTCCAGGGTTTATAGACACAGTAATTTGGTTTTTAAGTCAAAAGTTTAAAAAAATATTTCTCATTAGGAAATAGACCAAGTGAGAAGAGGGGCTCTACTTTAGCAAAAATTATGCAATTGCCTTTTTTTTAAAAATTGCTTTACACTGCAAAAAGCAAAATGTTAGCAAGTGTTTATGTTAAACAAATTAGACAATGGAGTAAGAAAGACTTACTTGAAAGAAACAAAAAAGAATCAAATATAGGCAGATATATACTGTACACTGCAAAAAAATACATCTTAGCAACTGAAATCATGACATCACCTGCATTCTCTGATTTTTTTAATTTTTTGGTATATCAGAGAACAATTTTATTTGTTTTCTTTGCATTTTATATTAATTTGGGTAATAGTAAAAATAATGTTTAATTTCTTATTTAACAACATCATTGTTTTTTAAATATAGGCCTCGTCAAACAGTGGTGATTTCTCTTTATTGTTAAACTGTGAATTGAAAAACAAATTGGTAAAAATCTAACAAATTCTTGGATTCTTTTAAAACATCTCATAAAACGACTCAAATTGCACAAATAACAGATCACTAAGGGGCTAAAGTAAGATATAAGTTGCTGTAAGTGTCTTTTTCTTTTTGCAGTGTACATTTCGGCTTATTTTTGCTTATTTCAAATGAAATCTTACTAAATAAATGTTGCGGACCCATATTTCTTGCCTAATATAGGCATTTACATCTCATTTTGAATATATTTTTAAGTTGCTAAAAAATTTTTGCAGTGTAGATATTAATTTAAATTTAAATCAAATCAATGCTCTATGTCACTGTCACGCAGCACGCTTTTTTTTAGGTAGCATTCACATCTAGCAGTGGTTGAATAAACTCTTGGAAATAGTTGTTATGACAGTATTGATGTTCTGGGCCTCACGTGAGTTTTCTAGCTTTGACATGGGTTCTAAATCAGAGTGGACCTGAGGATTCTAAGCTGTCCTGCAGACCTCGGAGACCTGGCCTTTCTCCTGCACACACAGCTGTGCAAATGGCGCTTGCACCTGAACAATGTGGGCACGGGCAGTAGATCAATAAGCAACCTGGCTCTTATCAAGACTCAGAGTGTTTTCATAGATAGAGTCTGCAGAATGTTTCATGACCGAGTGTGCTTTGATGGCCGGGCACGTGCAGCAGGATGGAAAGCATCACTCTGGTTTACTGAGACTTGTTTACATGTTCACTTCTGAAAAGTTGCAGTTAGAAATACTACATTATATGTCAACAACTGTTAAAGTTTATTTATAAGATACATTTTTATCCTTTGTTCTATAAATTTATGATGTGGGCAATGTGTATATTTAAATATACATGCATACAAATGACTTGATAATTATTCAATTCCAACAATTATCTTGATTTATCTGATTACACAATGTTCCTGGCTTCTAAGTGTTATATTTCAACTGCTTATGTCTAAAACTTATGTAAAAATGGCAATATTTATCACAAACTTTTGAATTTGATTTTACGACCACAGCCCACAAAAGTTTCCTATTTATAGTGGCAAAACAGTCAAATTATTATCTTTTCTGGACAGTGCCAGAAAGTTCTAAAAGATTCCAGAAAGTTGTAGAAAATTCTGGATAATTGTAGAAACTTTTGGACAGTTCTCACAGTTCCAGAATATTCTGCAAGTTTACTTAGCATTTAAAGTGAATGGAGAATGTTCTTGAAAACAGATACATTTCAAAATGTCATTGTCATTTGAGCACAGAAGCAAAGTTCTTGTGGAACAACAGCCACTTTTATTTATTTTAGGCATAAGGGATTGGGAAAACCCAAGGAACAAAAAATAAAATAGAACTCTTTTACATAGTATTATTCAAGCGTTCATGTCGACAACATGCCCTAGTTTTAGCTCTGTAATCAGGTTTTTATATGTATAATGTATTTCCTTTACACTGATCTCTTTCTTAACTTCCAAATACATATTTAACATATGTAACTCTGTAGTCCCTTTCACGTGTTCTTACCTGGGATTTTAATGATATTTAAATGGGTTGAGCGTAACCGCCAGGCAGAGTCAGCTTGATGCATCAATTTTACTGCATGACACCAATGGCAATACCTGGGAAATTTCCTGGGAGGGTGAACAGAAGTGTGAACAGAAGTCTTTTACCAGGAAATGCAGTGATGTCTTGATAACAGGCAAAGCTGCATGTTTCTGTGACACTGCTTTGAGTGGAGTACTTTAGTTCCATTTTGCATGTGTATTTTGTACCTGAATCTATAGAGCAGGATCTGGGCAGCCCTGCTATAGAGAATAGTGAAAGTTCAAGTTCATAGCTGCTTCTGTGCAAAAGCAATGCAGCAAAACCAGGAAATCAGAACATTTGTGAGATATTGCTCACATCGCTATATTCATGCTGAGAACTTCACCTTATGTTTATCAGGTTTTCGATGGCATGTATGAAGATGTGCCTCCCAGTAAAATACAGTATGAAGCATAAGGCCTTCTGTACAGCTCTTAAAGGCCTAACAGTTTGGAGCGCTAGCTTGGATGAATCTACTCTGGTGCCACAGAGGAAAAATTTTAGCTGTTTCAAAAAACATTGGATTTTAACTCAAACTTAACAAATAAGAGCATTATTACATTATCTGCATAGTTTATATGAACATATTAGATAAACGTTAACTAAAAATTACAAAATGTTCCAAATTTTAAGGTCAAGAAGGTTGTGAGGAATTGCCGTTGTATTTCTTTATTGTGGTGTTTAACTTCCTTTTGATTTTTTCAGCTACAGGTATTTACAAAGCAATATCTGCTGCTTTCTGAATATATTAATCACACTTTACTGAGACAGCTTTGGCTAAACAACATTCTTCATCTAGTCTCGCAAGTGCATTTTCCAGATAAGTTAGCAATTCTGCAGTCAGTGGCCTATATCCCATGGGGCCACTGGAGCTTAAAGAGAAGTTATTTCCTTGAGGAAGTTGTCATGGGCCATTACACTCAGGTCGCAGCGGAGGATGTTACTTTAAGCCCTAACCTTTCCATGATTTAGGTGAAACTCTGCAGCCTTTGTTCAAAGGATAGACATGGCAGTGACTCAGAGAGGACACCCTAGTGAGAGTAAGCTTGTTGTCCATACGGAACTGTAGCACCATGCAGCAGTGTGCTGCCGTCTGTGACGCAGAGGGGAGCCTGCTGTGTGAGAGCGGGGGGGAGACACCTGTGGAGTTCCTATAGAGCGTAGCTGTGTTGGGCACCCCTCTGGAGAGAGCCAATCCAGTCCATGGACGCACATAGTCTGTCTATGACGAATGTTACACACCCCTCTGGCTTTAGGAAGGATGGCCTGCGTAAGTCCCCCATCACCCCCCGCTGTACAAATGAAGACACATTCACTTACAATTTTCTAAATATTCTTGGCAATAGTTGTTTACGTATTTAAAAACAGACTGTGACTAAACTCCTGTGCGTTAGCATTCACCCATTTTAAGGACAATGCCACAAAGAATCACTTGTTAAATTCTATACACATACCTTTATAACGTTTTTTTACATGTTGTTGTCAAGACAAGCCTTGTATCTCCAAAATTGTATCTTTACAGGAGAGGATAAAGACCTTCATAACTATTAATGAAAGTTAATGGACTTTTTCCCCAACTAGACAGTTTTTATTGGTGCATTCATTGAAATTGTAACAATGTAAAAACAGTAATGATGCAATAATTTATAAAGTGCAGATTTAAATATTATAAAAGGTACAAGATATTTTTTTCATTATCCAAACTTATCCATGGAGCCGATCCCAGTCGACTATGGGCCCAAGGCAGGGTCAGCCCATTGCAGGGCAACATATAGACAGACAAACATTCACACAGTAACTCATGGGCAATTTAGGGTATCCAATCAGCCTTTATCCCCAAGCCTTTGGACAATGGGAGGGAACCAAAGCACCCAGAGGAAACCTGCATGATACCAGGATCTACTTTCGCTAACTCCTACAACCATTTTACATTATTTTAATGTTATGGAAAATAATACACTGTAATTACCAATTTACTACATAAAATCAATATGGGGCACTGGTGGCCATAGTACCACTGAGGTACCCATGAGCATCATCTAAGCACTGCTTCCTGGGTGCTGCCTAGATCAGCTGCCCACTGTTCCTACACAGATGGGTTAAATGCAGAGTTCACATTTTGTGTGCTGTGCTGTGGTGCAGTCACAATGACAAATATTTAATCACAATTGTGGTTAAGGTTTCTCTTACATTGATACAGCACTGCTATCAATAATTTTTTTATTTAAAAAAATATGTATTGTATTATTACAATTACATATGTTTAATCTGAAAACATTGCTTCCACAAGTAAGTGCAAGATGCTCTTCTCTTGCTTAAAAGTCAGGTTCAGTCACCAAAATACCTACAGAGACTTATGGCCCAAACATTGTAATATTATCATATCTTTGCCTCTTTGGCAAATTATCTACTTTTATGTAAAATTTGATCAACACTATTTAAATATGAGCTGGGATAACTAGCCAAAAAAAACTTTCATCCATCAACCAGTTTGGCTGTAAAGGAGTCAAAATAGGCCCTAAAATGTTAATTATCAGTGAATCCCTACAATTAAATTATTAACCTAATTAATGGCTATAAAAAAGTGTTTTCCACCATCGCCCTCACATTACCTAGGCCAATGTTCCAGGCTGTATAAGTACCCATTTACTGGTTTGTGATGCCCTTTGAGCCAGAAGCCTGACACTGTTTAAGGTCTAACAGCTACTTTGCATTGTCCCACAGAGCAAAAGAGGGCACATTGGACTCCAGGGGTCCATACAGGTCAAGAATGAAGAACTACGAACCTGATGTACCGGAACATTCCACAAGGACTGCGGAGAGTCACCGCTCTTATGACATCAACCTGACTCCTAAAAAGCAACAAACACAGCGTGAGGACAGGTCGCAAAAAATTAACCCTTTAGCAACAGCGACTTAGCCCACTAGAGGTGTCATCCTGTTATATAAGTCTGTTATGTTTAATCCACCGCACAACATGACACACAAATCACAGTGACGTCACTGTTGACGAGAAAGCAGTATGTTAAGGCTCCTTGGGGCAGAAATACCACATAACCGCATAAACAAACACTGACATTCTCAACACGACTTAAGCATGTTCCGCTTGATTAGGCAAGCCCTACTACCAAAACAGTCTTGAAACCAGGAAACATAAATCACAGCGGCGATGCGGTAACACCCTGGAGGCCACCTCATGACTGAATCAACCTTCAAACATAATAAAAGTTGAGCAAATGTATTGCCGAGTTGCAGCAAATCGTCACAGTATTTTGCCTAGAAAATAATGTGATTGCTTCAGTTAAAGGGCCTGTAATATGGGAATCCCAAAATGCTCCATTCACTTGTCGGTCTGTATGGATCATATATGGAAACTTAACAGTTGATCCCACACAAACCAACATATTTACATACATCTGTCTATTCAACCAATCACTCTATTCAGTTCGCAAGGACGTTATAAGCTGTGTTTCAGTCCAGATTGTTTTTTGAGTGAGGCCGAGAACAAGACAGCTAATAAGAAAAGAGGTAATTCACATACAGTGATCAGCCACATTAAGACCATGGACAGGTGAATAACATTGATCATCTCGTTACTGTGGCACCTGTCAAGAGGTGACTATATTTGGCATCAAGTGAATGGTCAGTTCTTGAAGTAGATGTGTTGGAAGCAAAAAATTGGTGAGAGTAAGGATCTGAGTGACTCTGACAACAGCCAAATTGTGACTAGGACAGAGCATCTCATTTACTCATCCAGTCTCTTGTCATCTCAAGACTGGACTGCTGCATCTCACTCCTGCCTGGACTTCCTCTGTCCCGACTTTACTTGCAAGACTTTTCTCCGTTTTGTCACAAAAGTGCAACCCATATGTCTATATATTGCAAAGACAACTTTAGACTGTAGCATAGTGCCACATACATGTGATTTGGAATCAATGTTCTAACAGGTTCAATCTCTTGAAGCAACAGATCAAAAAATGCAATAAGCATTAAGGAACAATATCGCCACCTACTGTTGGAGTGTGAACCACAGTTCCTGTTGCAGGGTTACTATGATATTATTATCGTATGTGTATTAATAATGTGTATCAATATTTTGTTTATTAAATATCATGATTGTCATCATTACGAGTATATTGTGACACCCCTAGTACCCACCACAAGTGGGTAGTCATGGGTGAACAAGGCTCAATGATGCTCATGGGTGGCAAAAGCCACACAGAAGGGCTGCTGTAGCACAACCTGCTGAAAAGTTAAATCGCAGCAAATCGCAGCTACACAGTATGGAGCTGCGTTGCCACAGACCAGTCATAGCGCCCATGCTGACCCCTGCTCACGACTGAAAGGGCACATGAGCATCAGAACTAGACCATGGAATAATCAAAGAAGGTGGCCTGGACTGATGAATCCCGTTTTCTGTTACATCATGTGAACTGCCAGGTACATGCATGTTACTCATCTGGAGAAGAGATTGCAGCAGGATGGATTATGGAAGAAACCACGAGGCAGTGTGATGCTCTGGGCAACGTTCTGCTGGTAAACCTTGGGTCCTGGCATTCATGTGGATATTACTCAAACATTTTTGCAGAAGTCCACCCCTTAATGACAACTGTACCCCCAAATGGCAGTGACTTCTTTCAGTAGGATAATGTGGAAATTGCTCAAGAACAGGTTGAAGAGTATGATAAAGAGTTCAAGGAAAGGCCAGTACTGGCACAGAACGCTGGATTGGATATTGGCGGGGAAAAATACACAAGTCCACAGTCACATGAAACAGTAGCAGCCAATTAGTCACGAGTATGTGGAGTATGTGCTATTGCTTTCACACTGATGACTGAAATAGCACCCTCTCTATTAATAATCTCACCTTTATGGGCAAGTCCAAAGTTTTTGCTTTGTTTCCTAGGTTTTCGGTTCCACCTTAAATTGTGCAGCTGTGAGGTCTAGTGCCCACACAGCACTGGAACTTCTGGAACTACTGGAAATTCACCTTCAAACTCAAACAAAAGGTCTGTGGAGTCCATTTCTCAATGGGTCAGAGCTGTTTCAGCAGCACAAGGGGGACTTACTGAAAATTAGTCTGATGGTTTTAATGTTATGGCCATTTTTAAAATGCAGAAACAGAAAGTCTGTTTAATTCTAAGATTTCATATCTTAGAATTAAACAGACTTTCGGTTACGGCAAAAGAACTGGAAAATAGTCATGTTAAAATTAAATACAACTGTTTTTGGTGCATAAAACCACAGGAATGTGAAAAGTGGACCTAAGGGGGTAAAGTTAAATGTAAGAAAATAAATTCTGAATATTGGGCCCTTTACTGTTTTATAAAAGACACCATTTTATAGCAGCTTTAAGTAACGCCTGACATGCACCATTGAGTGCAAGAGCATAAGCATTTGATCATGTTTTGCCATTTTTACCATTTTTACCATTTACTGTCACTTCTTCTTCATAAGTAGGGTTTGTAATTATTTGCAGACTATTCTTTACAACATGGTTCAGCACAGGACAGCATCTAAAATGTTACATGATGTGCACACTTAGAGGAGGCCTTTTTTTTGCTTCAACCACAGTGACCACTGAACAATACTATGGCTCTTTACTTTTTATTAGGAGGTTTGGGACACAAAACAATGCTCATTCTACCAAATCATGTGCTCTCTTGGTAGCACATAGGCCCATCCAAAGTTGTAACTTTCAAGTGATGACAGACTGCTGCATGAGCATGTAAGTATATACGTCAAGGCTGAAAACAGTAGTCATGGTAGCCTACCATTTGCAATGAATTTAAGATGAAGATCTATGATGTATTGATCATATCTGCAAGACAAGGCTAAATGCAGGAATTAATAAGGAGAGTGGTGCACTGTGTGTTCTGACCCCTTTCTATCAGAGTTCACTTTTAAACCCCAGTAGCTCTTCTGTGGGTTCAGACCAGAAGGGTTAGTCTTCACTCCTAAAATGCACCAGCAAGCCTTGGGTGCCCATGACCCCTCTGCCAATTCACCAGTTGTCCTTCCTCGGATCACCTTTGGTAAGTACTAATTACTGCACTGCTGGAGCACTGCACAAGACCTGCAGTTTTGGAGATGCTCTGAATCTGAATCTAGCCATCACAGTAAGGCCCTTGTCAAAGTGGCTCAGATCCTTTCACTCACCCATTTTACCTGCTACTAGCACATCAACCTCAAGAACTGACTGTCCACTTACTGCATAATATATCCCGTTCCCTGACAGGTGCCACTGTAATGAAATAACTAGACAGTCAATGTTATTCAATTTATCTGCCAATGGTCAAAATATTATGGCTGATTGGTGTATATACAGTGTCCTCCATAATTATTAATACCCCATGTAAATATTAGTAAAAGAAAGGTTAGAAATAAATCTACATTTTGGTGAAGGAGCTTCATCTTGAAAAAAAATCAGCACTGGTAAAAAAAAAATCCAACCTATTATAGAAATTTGAAGAAAAACAAATCCCTTTTGTTGTACACACAGCACTGCTGATGGTACATTTCATACATTTTTCATAACAGTGTAGTGTCTGTATGAACAGCAGCGGCCTGGCTGTATCTGCTTTGTTAGACCTGCAAAACATCTGCGGTGTGGAACAGTCAAAATTTAACCAAAGGATACAATTTTCCACTTCTTTCTTTTCCCCTCATGAGCAACACTTTTTTGATTTGTGTCCCTGGTCATTAAAGATTAATTAAAAATTCATTATATATAAAGGACAATTTCCCCCTGAAAACATCTGTCAAAATGTACAAAAAAATATTTTTGATCATGTCGCCAAAAAGCAGTGAGCGAGGAAAAGTGAAATAATAATAATAATAATAATAATAATAATAATAATTCTTTTTGTACTCTTATAACATACTTTTTATACCTTTAACTGAATGAACTTAATAAAACGTAATAAATAACATTACAACAACGATAACTAGCCATTTCACTGTGGCTGAAATGAATTCAACTGTACTAGCAAATTAGCATTAGCAAGGCTAGAGTTTCCTCTACTTCTACTGCAAGCTATACTCGTTGGTTTATGGTATAAAATGAAATAATAATATCTGCTAGTTATAAAAGTAAAAATCAACCAACTTTCATGTTTTTGTCTTGTTTTTTGATTACCTCTCTATCATAGAGACTCTGTACTCATCTGCTTGTGGTAAGTGAAACACGTTTTCATGCTCTCTGCTCTAAATTGTCCATGTTGTTTAATGCAGGGTTGATTTAAAAATCACATTAAAAAGAAATATTTTGTTAAACTTATTTTCATGTGACTGACTAAGGTCTTTTTTTGCTAAGACCTAAAGTACCAGGCTGCTCCCCCTACACACAAGTGGCCTGAGTAGCCTAAAGCCATACTCAGCCAAGTAAAAGTATAAAAAAAGGATATTAAAATAAGATTTAATAGAAGTACAAAAATGACTTCAAGGGCTATGTAGTACGTATTCTTGTATTCTATTTTATTTTTTCCCTATTAGGTCCACTAATATCATTTATGTATGTTTATTTACCAAAACCAGTCATTATTCATCTTTACATTTTCCTTCAACGCTTAGAATTAAACAGCCTGTTTTAGTTACTGTACCTTTAAGATTGATGTATGCAAATTATGTGTTTTATGATTTGCTGCCCTGAATCATGCCTCATTCCAATGAGTATGGGTTGAAACACTACTTTTAACTTTAGTAAGAATAAGAGTAGGCTGTTGTAGGCTGAATAGGCTAATATATGTGAAAGTTTGTCATTGCGAACACACCTTACTGTGCAAAGTGCACCACAACGAAATGTGACCCCTGCATTTAACCCATCCACACATGGAGCAGTTGGCTTCTATCAATAGCACCTGGGAAGCAGCAGGCTCGTACCTTGCTCAAGTGAACCTCAGTGGTACCTGGGCCGGGACTTGAGCCTGCAACTCTCTGATCAAAAGGGCAAGTCCTACATATGGAAATAAGTTGATTTTTGTGACATTACAAACAGTGGATTCAAAATTTGGATTAATTTTTAATTACAGACTGTATGATGGCAGTGAATGTCACATTTTTGAAACACATTAAAAATGATTTCCTATTAAAAAGGCTAATATTAGCCCTTTAAGTACTAGATTACTTATAGACATGCTAAGAAACTGTCCAGTATGGATGATGATGCTTTTAAGGTTCTGTTCTCCTTCTCCTGATGCACTCCTGGTCAGAAATAAGAGAATGTCAAGAATGTTACAGAATATAAAGTATAACTAGTAACTAGTGACTGCTCACCTCTACTCCTTATATATCAGGATGCTTAGTTGTTCAGGGGCCTATGAGTCAGTTTAGGCCAACAGCTGGTCTCATTTGTCACTTGCAACTGGAGTTTCTTCCTGATGTGAAGGTGATGGTCATTGTGAATACACCCCAACACAAAGTGCACAACCAAAAAAATGTGACCCCTGCATTTAACCCATCCACACATGGAGCAGTTGGCAGCTATCAACAGCGCTCAAGTAGATGGGGTGGGACCATAACTTTCTCAATTGTATCACAGTGGAACCTGGGCTGGGACTTGATCCTGTAGCCCTCTGATCACAAGGGCATTAATAGAATAAGGAGATAGTATTTTGAGGTGCTGGAATTTGTGGAAGTTACTCACACTTTGTCTTAGCTGACATAAACCAACAAACAGCTTTACTGCCTCCTCTCACCACCTCCCACCCGTAACTATCAACACAGCCATGGAGATCTGGTCATGCTCTGTAATAAGGGCTTTACTCTTTGGTGTAGTTGTACAGAAGCATGAGGCATTACAGAAAGGCTATCAACGTTCTGCACTCACCGATTTTCACACACTACCGCTGGAGTGATCCTGATGTTTGACCTGACATCTTGTGGTTAAAGCCAATCACTGCATGCTCTTATGCTTAGAATCATGCCACTATAGGTAAATGAACTGCTTGCTCAAATACTTAAACCCTTGAGCTTATCTAATATATACTATGAATTTTTTGATTTCTTCTATAAAACTCATGATACAAGAGTGAGGAATTGAAGAGGAGGCCCATATATAGGACATAAGGGGTAAGAGTATCACCTCACACATATTTTAAACCATACTCAACTACTGTATTCTGTCCATTATAGGCTCATTGACACCTTGATCTACACCATTAGTGATCAGAACTACATAACTAAGGTTTACACTTGTCCTTTGCTGACTGTGGCATGTACACACCTCCCCCATAGTCTGTCCCAGGCCCATATGCTTCAGTTTAAGGCAGCGCTGGCAAGTAGAGACAAGAGGAGGAAGGAAACAACTTCCCTGCAGCTCACACACATAGAGCCTCTTTCTAGTGGTCCGTGAGGGTAATGGACCCACGGACACACTGTAGAGCCTCTTTCCCCATACGAATATGCGTGGTTCCAATTACAACAGGAAATGATGAAGCAGCAGCGATCCACAGCCCACTGCTGGCCATTGCTTTCCACCTCTCTATATCGTAGTGTGCTTGATGTGTCTTGCGAAGAACTCTTGCAGCCTTGAACCAGGCACAGTGATGGAAGGCAGGCCCAGAGAGAATGTGATGTAGGACGTCGTGTGTGGGTTTGAAGGGTGCAGGCTGTGTATGCAGTATATTTAGCAGCAGTGTGAACCTCAGAACAAAATATAGCAGTTCAAAAGCTTGATAATGTTGCCTGGGTGGAGATAAAAAAAAATCATCAGATATATTTCTAGGCTGAAAAGTGCTCTAATATGATAAAAAAAAAAAAACATTGAAAAGACAATTCAACATTTTAAATTTAAAAGATCAGTCAAACGCAACATGTTACTTGATCACATTTATTCTGATGTAAACAATGACCAAGTACAAATAAAAAAATCCCACTTACCCCCCATTCACAATGACAGAGAAATTGAATATAAAATTGTGAACCTTTACTATGCAGCTACTTTTTCTACCTAAACCCCACATTTTCATGTACTGATAACCAGTATCCTCCAAATATGGTCAAAGTAATAAAGGCCTCAGGTCATGAAGACCACCACCAAATACGAAATCCCAGGACAGGATTCAACGGTGCTTTTAGAAGGCATCTCAGTGTGTACTACCAGTGATCAACCTATTTTCCCCCTAGGGTTCTCCTTTGAAGAATAATGCAATTTTTTCTTTTTTAGTGTAGCGCTTGAGCTGCTGACCTTTTAAACAAATTCTCGAAGTCAACAGTGACAAATTGTTTTTGTAACAACACATAACCAAAACCTCTTTCAACAGACTCAGTGCAATTCCAGCTCTTCATTAAAGCAGACTTGTAGGTACTTAAAATGAGCTCCACTGCTACGAACAGCTATTTCACACCACAGGCCTGTTTGCAGGCTTCACAACATTGACAAATGTGCACCACCTTGCTGAAGACCAAGATGTGGTTTGAGTGAGTTGAAAGTTATAATCCTAGGTTATTACAGGAAAAAGTCTTGGGTGACTATTGACTTTTACTGGTTCAAACATAGACGCAAGCATTAAACTACAGAAGAAAAATTTGGAACATGTCTTGGCTGATCGGCTACATCTGGAGTTAAGTGGATTGTTAAACATTTGTCACTGAACTGTTACTTTAAAACGTTTGCCTTCGGTGGTATTGCCTATTAACAAACACATTCACAGCAAATTAGAATTCATCATTGGACAAGATCACAAACGAAACAAGAAAAGATAAAAAAAAAAAAAGTTCTGAAGTTTACAACTAACCAAAAATTATCATCTCATTTACATTTACATGTAAAAATTCTATTGGATACACCTTTCAAGATTTAAAAAATGCAATAAACTGGTCCCAAACAATTCACCAGCTGGAGGTAGGGCTAGAAGTTCTTGGCACAAAATGTATGAGCTGAAATCTGAGGAGGAGTGTAGTCCCTGAAGCCACAACATAGTGGAGAGTGTAAAAAGAGACACTTTCTTGTTAATAAATAATTCTTCCTCAATACATCTCAATATGAACACAAAGAAATGTGAAAAAATAAAATAAGGGCTATTGCAGTGTCTATTGCATTGGCTCTCAGTGTATAAGGCATCAAGCAGACTTACAACTTGATTTAGATTACCCAACAGTTTTCAAATGAGCATGATGAAGGTTTGGTCAATGTATCTGAAAAGCATCAATCAGTGATGTATTATTGCTCCTGATATTAATTTCCATATGTGCAAATAAGGTGACTTTTACAAATGTGTTCTTGTAGGCCGAGAAGGTTAGCGAGTTCTTCTCCAGTATATAACGGCAGCGATGAATGCCACGGCAGCAATGGTGGACACAGTGCGCCATCTTGACACGCTGCGGATAACGCCCTCCTGCAAAAGACAGGACAGCACCAACATTAAGTCCAAGAAACAATTTGCCTGACAGTAAAAGAATCAATCACAATCACAGCCATAACCTTAGAAGTCCACTTCATATTTTACTCTACAATTTACACATAATTACATAGTTAGATACATTGTTGCATAATGAATCAGTCTGTCGGAGATGGTAAACACTTTTCCAAGTGGAGTCCTCCAGTGAGTAGATCCTCTCAAAAAGTCTCTAGAAATATTTGTGTAAGCGACCATTGTGCACTTTATTATGTATTAATGTTAATGACAATAGAATGGGCAATATGTGCAAATAATTTTGCCTAAGTGTGTCTTCTTCTACTTACAAACACAAATATGATATTGATTGAAATTTTGGAATATTATATACATTGCACATGGAAGGGGGAAGAGAGGGATTGCTGAGGAGGCTGCTACAACCCTAGATTTTAGGACTGAAATTGTAACTGCCTTTTAAAGACGACTTAAATCATGCAGTGATTTGGTCCCTGATAATTCTCCATTTAGGGGCAGGGCTAGAATTCCTTGGCACCAAATGTATGAGCTGATATAAGGAGTGGATTACCTGCTTGTAAAAGCCACAACATAGTGGGGAGTATAAAAAGAGGCACTTTCTTGTTAATAAATAGTCCTTAATACATCTCTATAAGAACATAAAGAAATTAGAAAATACAATATCATGCTGCTGAGTGGCACGTGTCTAAGAGTTGGCCCCATCATTGGGGAATCGCAAGTTTGATCCTCATTAGTGCCACAGCCATCTGTGGCCAGGAGTCCATGAGGGCACAACTGGCCGCACACTTTCCTGGTGATAGAAGCCAGCACATATGTTCGTTAGCTTATGCAACAAGGCAGTCAGAGCCCTCCAAGTCAGTGAAGTTGCATTACTGACAGCTTGAAAAAGATGTCATGGCTGGCCTCAGTAAAAGCATATGCTAGCATTCAGCCTCCCTTTGTTGGTGGTATAATGTGATGGGAGAGTCTTAGCTACTAAATGGAATCAGATATGATGAAATTGGGCAGAAAATTGAGTGGGGGAAGGTTTGTGTTGCTTGTTAGTGGGTGTAATAAAATCTCTTTCAATGTGTCGTATTCTGACTGGTTGGCAGACATCCATCCATCCATCCATTTTCTAAACTGCTTCTTCTGTTTCTGGGTTGCAGGGAAGCTGGAGCCAATCCCAGCTGACAATGGGGCCTAAGGCAGAGTTCACCCAGGACAAGAGGCCAACCCATCCCAGGGCAACACATAGACAACCATTCATACACATATTCACACCTACGGACAAGGTTAGAGCATCTAATCAACCTACTGCAGGCCTTTGGACAGTGGGAGGAAACCGGATCACCCTGAGGAAACCCACGCGAACATGGGGAGAGCTTGCAAACTCCGCACAGAAAGGCACACCGTGAGGTGACTGCGCTAACCACTGCACCACCGTGCCACCCTGGCAGACATTACATTTGAATAAAGTTCAATATAATATTGAATAAAGTTCATAAAGGTCTAGAATGATACAGAGAAGGGTGCGCATCAGCAGTTTGATATCAGTTGTTGTCTCAGCACACCATAGCACATTATAATGCACCATATTTGATGTAAATTAACTAAAACATCACTAATTTCACACGACGTGACTGTATACATCAAATAAACACAGCTTAGTTTCAACAAAACATCTTCCCACATGGCTGTTTATGTGAAAAATTATTAATATGCAATCACCCCATCATTTATCATCACTCAAAATCACTACTACGGCTTCTAACATGAACATACATGATCAGAGGATTTTTGTCTAAACTTTAAGAGAGGAAGTTGTGTCAGACTTAGCACCTGTCACTGTAGTTTCTAACTTGTGTATTATGCAGCTGACCCTTGCAGAAAGCATGTGCAAATGCTTTACAAAACTTTTTTTTTTCATGCGTGGTCTAGTTACCACAGACCACAGTAAAGAGCTGCTTTCATTTATGACTTTAATGTTAAGATCTAGAAGCCTGGGTTACCATGATGAACAAGAAGTTGTTGATGTTTTAAAATAAAAATTAGCTTTAATTACATATTTGATGCCATAAAACTAAGTAAAACCCCTGATCTTCAGTCCAAAACACATGTTCTGAACTAAAGCTGCACAATGTATCATTTGTTAATCAGTCCTGGCTTTAGCAATAGCCAACCTATATTCCTTGGTTTTTACTCAACAGTGAGAACATAACTGTAAAGTCTGTTTAATCTCATCATCTTCACTGTCTTATTATTTTATTATTTTACCTTGGTTGCTCTAAATGCTTAGCTTTTTGGTCAACTCTGAAATGTCAGGATGTTCTGAAATGTTCTATAGATAAAGTTGATATAGTATGACATATTGCTTAGTGTTGTAATATGCCTTCAAGCAAATCATGAAAAGTTTTATGTGGTGTGATCATCCAGGTGAAGTTTTGTAGGTGTTCTAATAAAATAATAAATTGTATCGCTCAAAAAAATACAAACAATATGAAATTTTTAACTGTTTTACCCATAAGGCTTTAGGGAGGGCTATTGCTACTTTTTTTTATTTGCAATGAAGCAATAATTTTTTAAGGGCTAAGCAACAAAACATTTTAACTAAAAAAAAACAAACATTATATGCTTTCAAAGAAAGCAATATATAGATGGGTGTGTCCATTAGGTTTTGATTCTGGCTGTAAAATTTAAATGTGTATTATCATCCCAAACTGCACACCCACCTCCACCCCAAGTATGATATCCATCCTAACAATGCAGCAATATAAGCAAAGATTGCCATTTTGTCCATATCCTTAGCAATCTCATTCTGTATCTATGCCCTTGCTGCTGGGCTAAAGCGTGTCACATGTTTACTGAGGCCCCCGTTCCCAGGATCCGCAATTTTAGTAGCAGCAATCAGAGCATTGCTCCATGACGCTGGGCCGTTTGAAGTCTAAACCCCACCACCACACGTACTACGGCCTTTATGATCATGTCAGTGCAATAAAACTTGCCCGGCCCCAGGAACCAGTTAACTCCCACCAGGCTTGGAGGAGGTTCTGCACCACACGTGCATGTTGAACTCTTTTGGGGCGTAATGATGGCCTTTGGACACTGTCGCACAAACATGTTTGAGGAAAAGGCCTCAATCACAGCTGTAAGCAGGAGTCAAAACTAGATAGCTTGAATTTGTACAGTAAAGCCACAAATTCAGCCACCTTCTGACTAGTTTTGTCTGCCATATAGTAACAATTACGAAGAAAACCATCCCCCTTCCTTCAGAGTGTGCATGCTTGCACATTACTGTTAATTAGCAGTAATTAGCCGCTGCAGTGATCATGGTTGCTGCAGGGGAATATCAGCGTCTGTAAATTTCACCCACTTACAAATATATGGACTTCAGATGTGACTTCTGTTTTTGTTTGCTTTTTAATTCAGTGAGGCATTATACGTACACAGTATTTATGTGTCTAGAGTGCAATGGGTCAGTGGGTTTGGGTGTGTAGTCTTGAGTGGAATGTGTCTGAGCTTGCACTCCTATGCTTCCTGGCACTCGAGTGGGTGTGGCTCTGTGTGTGGTGGCCCGTGTCTGGGTCGACCTGTGTGGCTCTGTATGGGTGGCCAGACAACACACAGACAGACATGCAAACATACACAAGCAACTTACCCATCCTCCCTGCTGTCTGATCCAAGGAGATATGTGTTCCCTGATAAACTGTAATACCCAGCTAATGATTCTTCTGATGATTTCCAAGTGGCTTTGAGTCAGTGCCTGAGGAGGAAAGAAAGAGAGGTTTTTCTAGCAGCCCCGGTGTTGTCTACACAGTCAATATCCTCTATCATTCTACCAATGATAAGCATGTTGGAGCAATCATGAGGTCATTTCAAAGCAGTGGTATTTGCACTTAGTCAGAGGGATTTCTCTTAAAGAGCCATAATGACCTTATTTCATCTTTACTACATCTTTTGAAGGGCCCATACCATGGGAAAAAACTTGACTCACTTTTTGTAAGTTCAATGTAGTATGTAAACACTGTAAACTGGCATTTTCCACTCCACAAAGTGTTGGAACCTCTGGTAGCAGAAAGATGAAGCTTGCATTTTCCGTTGGCCATAGTTTTCTTTCTTTCTTTTTTATAAACGTTGTTGGGTACATGTTTGAGACTTTTAACAACTGGACCCAAGATCCTTTAACATTTTTCTGGCTCAACGCAATTCAGTGGAATTTGTCATACTAGTTAAAATATTACAGCAGTGGTGGTGCTTACGAAAGTGACCGTAGGAGACATTTCAACTTTGCCAGTAAGGTTTTTTCTCCAGGAAAGCACCTGGTGGAGCACATTTTATATTCAGACTGAAACAAGCTTGACAGGGTTCTTTGAGTAAGGCTAGACAAGTTACTCAACATTTGTTGTCCAATGTTTTTACACATTACCAATGTCTAATGGTACAGTGGCCAAGTTGTAGCCAGTGTTAGCTAAGTGACAATGTTTGAGCAGTAATATCGCTAAAGTTACCTGTTGCTAATGCTAATATCACTAACTATATCAATACCTTACTTCTCAACACAATCGCCACACACAAGTGATTATGATTTCTGGTATTTGTAAATTTTCTGAACATAAAAAAAACAACATTTTATTTTGTACGTTAAAATATTTATTTGACAAATGTACAAAATAATTACCAACGGTTTGATGGCTGCAACACTCTCAAAAACATTGGGACAGGAACAAAGTGTGAAACATTTGTAGAGTATTCAAGCTACACTGTTAAGAAACATTCCACAATAAGCAGATGGGCTGCTAAGAGGTGAGGATATTATGACTGGGTATAAAAGGAGCATCCACCAAAAGCTCAGTCTTTGCAAGCAAAGAAGGATCACGGCTCACCACTTTGTACCAAACATGAGAGAACTATCGATTTTTAAATATCTCGAGACTGCGAAATCTCTGTCAATATAGGGCAAGGCCGGAGACCACTGTTAATTGTGCATGACCTCCGAGTTTACAGAAGGCACTACATGAGAATCCGTAATGCTACGGTCAAAAATAAAGCCACATGGGTTGGAGATATTTCAGAAAACAGATGATCAGACAAGCCCATGTTGTTTTTGGGAAGTTATTTATGCCAAAGTTGAGTTGATTGGGACCATCCAGAATGTTATCAACAAAAAACATCATCTGTCATGGTATGGTGGACCATCGGTGCCCACAACATGGGTAACTTGCATGTGTGAAGGACTCATTGACGTGGAGATGAATATTGGGATTTTAGACAGACATATGCTGCCATCTTTTCCTGGCAAGTCCATGTATTACAAGAGTTTGCATCTACTACATGGACTATTGAGCAGCTGGAGGCTCATATCATTCATGCATGGGCAAAAACTCCACTTGCTAAACAGCAAAAATTATTATGCTCAGTTCCCAAACTATTAAAGATTGAAAGGAAAGGTGATGTAACAGTAATAAACATGTTTCTGTCCCAAATGTTTCGGAGTGTGTAGCAACCATGAAATTCTAAATGTGTTTAGAATTGCATAATATGTTGTAGATGGTCAGTGAAAACACTGGGAAACACTGGGTTTTATATTAATAATAGAGAGTTCCCTCAGTCTCTGTTAGGGTCAGTTTTGTTTTTGGTTGTCAAATGGAAAGACGTAAGTCACCAAGCACTATTACACAAATGCACAAGATGTAAACTACTATATGTTAAGGCATTGATAAATTTTTTGTGAATTACTAAAATTGCTTTTTTATTAACTAATATATTAGCATTTACCTAGCCTCTACAGTTCCTACTTATGGTGCAAATACAAAGAAGAAAAAAGCCCCTAAAGGTGTGTAGTTCTCAGGGAAGCTCTCCAGTGAGTAGGTCCTCTCAAAAAGTCTCTAGAACGGTTTGTGTGAAAGCAGCCATTGTGCACTTTTCAACCCTTCTGTATTAATGTTAATGACAAAAGAATGGGTGTACAATAATTTTGCCAAATTTAAAAAATAACTAAATAAAATAAAATAAACACCAGTACTAATAATCCGCTACATTTAATTGCAACCCCTAATATTCAGTTAAGAAATGCTAAATAAAAGAAAAATGTGTTTCAACAACAAGATTACAAAACATCCAGAAAACAAAAGGCTCACTCATGGCGTCTCATGTCACCCATGTCATAACTAATCCAATGCAAACTAGGTATCTGGGCATCTGGAGCGAAACTGGTGTAGTATTTCCCCTATGATGTTTATATCAAGACACCCAATAATACTTTTGACACACAGCAGGAGAGTTTTACCTTGTAAATAAGCTGATAGGCCAGATGAAACAGGGCCACGATCCGTCCCCAGTTAATGCCATCTGTAAAGATGCTCCTGGCCACAGTCATAAACACATCCTGAGCACAGTTTGCCTCCACGGTGCTTATGAGACTGTCCAGAGAAAAGACACAGCTGATTAGAATAAGGCCTGTTAACATTATGTAAAATACTTACAGCGAACATTTACATGTTACATAAATGTACATACCCGATACAAACACATTACTAAAACAAAGAGTAAAAATAGATTTTGTAATAACTAAAAGTTTGTTTAGCAATAAAGGTCACTTTGGGTTTGGAAATTCAAGAAAACTGATTAAATGGAAAATGTCATGACATAAGACAAGAGTCATCAAAGTGAAACTCAAACTAAACGTGTGGTTTTTTCACATCAGAGGTTCCCAAGCACCAGTCCATGCACCAGTTCTGCCATTTAGCAGTAGCGAACCTCCAAACCGCTTCTTTCATTTCGGGTCCCAGCTAACTACAGGCCCAAGGTGGGGTTATACCTAGGACAGGAGGCCGACCCATCGCATGGAAATTGAGAGATAGATGACCAGTCAAACACACACTCACACCTATAGCTATGAATGTATCCGTCTACATCACGTGTGTATGGTATTGTCCATATGACCATTATAGGCTGATTTAAGGAAGCATTGATGCCTACCATTTATTAGAGAAAATCAAAAGAACTAAGTTGCTTTTTCCATCCACATACTTGTGTAAGAATGGGTTTTTAGTTTTGACAGCCACCAAAAGGCTCCTTAACAGACTGGCTGTCAATTATCCCCATGACTCACAGACACAACACACTATAGCCAATTTGTTTCTGAAAGAAACAGGCCCACAATCCACTCAAACATCTACTTAAAACATCTGTGTGGCTTTAGATATAAAAAATAAGCCAAAAACATTTTTCAGACCTCTTTGTATTCCTTAGAATGAAACAGGCTGTTTTTACTGTCTTTAACGCCAAACATGAAAATGAGAAGAGGGGGCTGTTTTCAATAAGTACACCTAATTTTAATATATAGCCATTATCATTTACATCAGCTCCATATAGGTGAACTTAATAATTAACAATAGCCCCTTTTACCCCATTCATTAATGCTCAGGACCCCCACAGGATCACTAATGAGCAAGTATTATTTTGGTAGTGGATACTCAGTGTCACACTGAGCTGAGAGCATTCCAGCAATTAACAAATAACTGATCACAGATAAAGGACTAGAGCAAGGGTTGGGCAGAGCCTGTGTCTAGCACAGCTTGGTAGTTCCCCTTCTCAAACACACCCTCTAAACCTGGCAATTAACAGGTGAGTTGAACCAGGTGTGTTTAAGCAAGAGAATTACCAAACTGTGCTGGACACCGGCCCTCCAGGAGTGCAGTTGCCCAACCCTGGACTAGACAAGAACTTATCAGCATCAGATAAACCACTATGAAATCCTGCAAGTTGGAACAAGTTAGATGTATATCAATAGACTGTGAAAGGGCACATGCTTAAAATCTAAAAATGGATATTGAGTAGAGCCTGAAATATCTGTCTAAACCCAAAGGGACCCAATGTTAAATTTCAGGTTCTTACCCACTTTTCAACAGACTATACCCCGATTTTTCATCTGCATCCACTTTTCTGCTACTTTATACTCGCTCTGTTTTCATTCACCTTAAAACAGTGATTAAGCTGTAGAGTCACAGCACTGTGCACTAGGTCCATGCTTGTGAGAAAAATGGGAAATCAACAGTTCATCGACTCAGGAGAGCAGTTTAATTCTGCAGAAATTATATTTATATTTCATTTGTTTGGCCAAACATTAGGTATTAATTACTCAGTAATAAACAGGTGAAGGCTAATATCATTCTTTATAGTATCAGCACTGCGCAGTATGAGAACAGCACAATACGGCAAGATTATCCAAACTTGAACGTTTGGGATGTGGTTTGAAATCCTTTTTTCAATGAATACATTTGTTAATCTGAGCTTACATTTTTGAACACTCAATACATTTATTTATTAATTTATAAATGTTTGGTATTTATATATTTTTATCTGAGACTGAATGACAGTTGTTATTGTCATGACACAGTAACCGGTGCTTTTCTGTATGTCTCAGGTGAGAAAATTCTCAGGCTATGACAAAATGTTTCTGATTAAAGCTGTAAATTTGACTAAAGGTAAGGCAGATGTACTTGACTACATTCAATTCAATTCAAACAATTCTTATTTCAAAAAAAAGAAAAAATATTTTTGCATGACATGGGAAAATTCCTTTAACTTTTTTTATTTGATTGCATTTTGTGGTTAAATTGCAATGTTTTTGTTATTATATGAATGTATTTTGTTATGGGTTGCATAGTTTAACTATGCACCGCAACAAAATATAGGTTTGTCAATTGCCACCCCAGCCCAAGCTCCACTGCCCACACACCAGCCCATCAAAAATGTTACAGGCTGTGATTTAGATTGGAACCCCCTGATGGTTTACTAAGTTAAAACAGGAAAAGAATGAGGAGACCAAGCTTAAAAAGTTAAATATTGTTTTCAGATGCTGTAAAATGCATGTACAATGGCACCTTAAGGTAAAGTACGTTTTGGACAAATATGAAGGAGAAGTAATTCTTACTGCTGAAGCTCTGCATTTCGATTCAGATCATCTGCGATCCTAAGGAGCTGCTCTACAACCTCTTTGACATGAGGATCATCACCTTCATCAGGTCTTCCACCTAGGTCCGTTGGGCTTACTTGCATAGAAGGGTTCTCTGTACTAATCCGCTCAATAACATACCTTCACATGAAAAAACAGTAGGTTAAGAGGGGGATTTACTTACAATATGTGTAATTTCTAGCACATGTGTAAAATAAGTGATACATTCACACAAGCAAATATGTAAGAAGAACCTGGCTGTACCCTCTCAGTACTACTGCTCCTTCCTCCATGATTCGATCATCCACAACATCTATGAAAGAGAAAAATTAAGGAAAATGAATACATTATTTACATTCACCAGCCACTTTATTAGCAATTCTAAACATTTTAGCTCTACCTTGCTGGGGATAACAGACTGATCCATTTATAGTGACCCACTCACTTCATCTAGCCCAGGGGTGGGTATCTTTGGTCCTCGGGGGCCAAATTCCAGTACAGTTTGGTAGTTGCCCTCCTCAAACACACTCCCTAAACCTGGCAATTATCAGATGTGTTAAACCAGGTGTGTTTGATGATTTTCCTGCTCAAACTGTGCTGGACAGTGGCCCTCCAGGAGCAGAGTTGTCCACCCCTGATCAAGCACATAAGTTCCCAAACCAGTCCTGGAGTACCTCCAACCCTGCAACTTTTTTTTGTGTTTACACACCCACATCAACTCAAGAACAACTGTGAGATTTGGTACTTCGCTGGATTAGGTGTGTTGGTTACAGGGAAAACAGTAAAACATGCAGGACTGCTCATGTTTGGGGGTAGACCAGTCTTAACTTAGCAGCAGCAACTATGTCCATAGTCTGACTCAGGTAAAGGAGCTGTGTACATTGTGTACCTCTGTCCTTTACAATGGGCTATCGTTAAAGCAGGAGTGGGCAACGTTTGTCCTGGAGGGCCGGTGTCCAGCACAGTTTGGTAGTTCTCCTTTGGAATTACACTCACTAAACCTGGGAGTTAACAGGTGACATGAACCAGGGAAATCACCCCAGGACTAGAGTTGCCCACTCCTGCTTTAGAGGGTCAGGTCCCAGAGGGAGACAGCTGAAGCCAGGTAGACAGATAAGAATCCGTGCGACGTCAAAGGAAATTCCTAAAACAGCGATAGTCATTCATTAGACCATTAGAGACGTCTGAAGCACATTTCGAGGATTGTTTACTCTCCAGGTTTGCATGAATCGCTCAAATATGTTACTCTAATGGCCACGGAGCCCCGAAACCGTGAAGGTCAGGGCCGTTTTCCCGGTTCGTACGGTGACGTCACAGCCCCCTCGTCTGCGCGTTACCTGGGCAGGAAGAAGCTGAAAGTTGATTCGAGTTGTGTTACCTTCTCCACCACCAACGGCCCCCTTGAGCTCACTGTCGTCCGTCGTATCCCTCTCGTTGTTGGAGTCTGCCATTATAAAAAGCCTCAGAGTGAGTGCAGGCCGAGACTCGGCAACTTCTCGCTAGCTAGCGCGCTAGCCGCCCAGCAGCTGCCCGAGTCAGTAGCTTCACAAGAACTTTGGTTCGCCGACGTCGGACTGATTTGACTTATTTTGACACTCTGACGAACTCACGAACGAAGAGAACCCACGTTTACAGTGTCGCGGCTACATGCGTCCTTTCCTTTAGTGCATCATCAGTATATATGTAAAGTGAAGTTAAAGCTAACGGCGCCCTCGTAGTAAACTATGGAAGTCCAGGGTTCATCCTCAAAGGAAGTAGATGTGCGCGTGCGCACAGAGGGGCCGTGAGAGACGGGGATGTCCCAAACATCGTGTTTACACGCTCAGCCCAGATCCGATTTAATCCACTTGGACTTGAAAATGTGATTTATATCGTTTAACATGGTTCAAATATTATTTTGCTGATATCAAAAATTAAGTGCAAGTAAAAAAAATGATTTAAATCCACAAGTAAACACGTCATTAATTAACTAAAAGGGCATGGTCACTGCTCAGGTTAATTAGTTAATTTGGATAATTTAACTACAAGTAAACACACAATCAGTTAATCAGTTATGCGTTTACTTGAGGAGGAATGCATAACACAATTAATTGCGTTTTTAATTTCGACTTATAAATAATGACTTGAGTTTTTATTTAAAATCACAATTATTTAATTAATATGCTTATAAAGAAAGAATTAATAGTTTTGTTTTTTTTACTTGAGTTTACTTTATATTTTAAATTAATAAATATATGCAGTGATCACATCTTTTTGCACATTTATTCAGGCATTTGTGCAAAATTCCCTGCAGAATTTAGATCACATTCCTGGAGAGGCGTTTCCACTTCTGCGTTTGTTTTTATCTCACTACAGGTGACATTCCGAAACGCCCGCGCTGTTACTATAGCAACCAGTGAAGCCAGTAAAGCATGAAGTGATGGCCAGCTCCAGTTACACACAGCTCCAGCTCAGTTTTAGCGCCTGTTCTCATCATAACAACGAAGTGTTTTCTGAGGTACAAAGAATTGCTGGGTCTTCATGTTCATGCATTAAGCCTTTCAGCAGGGATGACCTGATCCTGATCTTTTAGAGAATTGATCCTAACATAAAAACATTGATTACTCATTCATTCATTCATTCATTCATTCATTCATTCATTCATTTATCCATTCATTCATTCATTAATTCATTGCTGGAGCCAATCCCAGCTGACTACAGACCTAAAGCAGAACTTGTCCAGGACAGGAGGCCAACCTATCACAGGGCAACACAGAGATAGATAACCGTTTACACACACACACACACACACACTCAATTTAGAGTATCCAATCAATCTAATGCAAGCCTTCAGACAGTGAGAGGAATACAGAGCAACATCGATTACTAAGTGTTTTTAAAGCAACAAGCTGAACATTCATCTGAGCATTAAAATGAATGTTTTTTTGATGCTGAAAAGTTATTATAGCAAGTTAATGTGCGGGAAAGGAACTACTTTTCTTTCAGGTCACCCCTGCTGTGGGCACTGATGCACCCTCATAGTACATGTACAGTAGATGTTCATGTCCAGTCATGATCCCCTCACCTGTTAGCTCACCTGCTTACTGTGGAATGTCGGGAACAGAACACTGTCAGAACAGTGTAACATTAATATTTTATAAACTTTTCTCCCTTATTCTGCCCCGTGTCAACTTTTTTGAGTGTGTTGCAGGATTCGGTTTCAAAATTTCTTTCAAAATTTGGTCAAGTTGGTCTGTCAGATTTTTCAGTTTAATAAAAGTTTAAGAGAATTTACCAATTGCAGGTTTTTGTTTTCTTGCATATTACAGAAGGTAGCGACTTTGCAGGAAATGGGGTTGTTACAGGGCCCCACTGCAGCCTTCACACCCTGTACAGCTGTACCATCAAAGCACAGACATATTTAGACTGGAAGTCTTTCAATGTAGTTCATTTATGTATTTTAGTTCATAATGAGAATCTGCACAGTTTACATATTCATAATGTTTGTTTAATGAAGGGTTCGTAAATAATTTCCACCAGCAGATGGTGCTGTTGGCTCACTAAGCTGAAACACTACATAATGAGGTGAATGTAGCATAATGTCATTATTTAAATACTCTAATAATGTACTGTTATAAAAAACTATCATGTATTTTTATCCACCTGACAACATTCTACAAATGCCAGAGCATAAGGATCTGCTTTAAGTGACCGGATCACATATAGGGATCATAGACATGTTGAAGCAATGTGCAAACAAGGTGTTCTCGACAGAGTATCAAACTGTACTCAACCCATACTGTACTCTTATTATTGTTCGAGCTCCTGTGCTATTGACACATATTTGCTGAACAGTCCCAGCCCTTATCCATTCATACCATTTCCGTTAGTGCTACCTGTGGCCAACCCGCCTAACAGGTTATGCAAAAAGTCGACCAAGCCCAGTGGGCAGCGTGGAGACATGTTTCCTTGTTATATTTGGTTGCATAACATATATGCTATTGGGTTTAACGTTTAGCATATGTTTGCACATCATGTTACATGTTGCCAAATGTTTGTGTGCTGCCTATGTTCTATGCCTTTGCACATATGCTGCATGTACTGTGTAAACTGTCTGTGTGTCTCATACATCTGGTGATTTAATCCTAATTAAACACAGTAGGCCGGTCTAAAAATATATAAATGATAATATAAGATAATATATGTATATTCTGGGCTGTCAACTTTAAATTATTTCAGTTTTATATTAAATCTAAAGGTTATTCAGAGAGACAACTCATAACCAACGTATCAGCAGAAATAGGCAGCAGTCACTAGTTTGTGGTGCTATAAAGAGGGGTGACAGTTATAATATTGGGTACTGACAGAGGTGTGAGAGGTAATAAATGTGAAAAAGAACACTCTTAACGCACCATAGATGCTGTTAAATAAAGGAGCTCTTGCACAAAATATTAATGCTGACTCTGATAGAAAAGGGGTCAGAGCTGTTTCAGAGCAGCATGAGGGACCTACTCAATATTAGGCAGGTGGTGTTAATGTTATGGTTGTTTGGTGTGTAAATATGTCATTTTATCCCTCAAAAACACACAAGTTAACAAGTTAACATTGATAATAAATGCAAATTAACAGGAAATCAGTAAAAACTACCAGATTGTTTTTTGTTTGAAAAAAGAACTTGATACTGTGTGAGCTGATGAGTTTATGAGAACACAGTTTTGGTTCCAGATTTCTCCTCAGTGCCTCCAGCCATTTAATGGATGAGCAAAATTTAATCAGTACCTTAATTAAATGAAGGACTAATTGAGGCAAATCAGGTATTTGATGAAACTACAAGTAATTCTGGCCTTACATGAGAAGAGCTGAAGATCTGCAAAGTTATGGGAAACCATATTCAGAAAAGTTGGAAATTTTGTAAAAATGCAATTAAAACAAGCAAAAAAAGTACATTCTTTTGAACCTTTATTTAATTGACTAAAGTACTAAGAAGGGACTTTTAATGTTTTATTTAATCATGATTGGGTGTAAAATGTGCATCCACTAAAGGATTAGTCTTTGTGAGCACAGATAGGTCAATCAGTTCTGGATCAATTCTATGCAGAAACACTGATGAGTTCTCCAGGCCTGAGCTCATTTAAGAGCAAGACACAGTGGAAACATGCTGTGGTCCAATGAATCCATGTTTCATCTTGTTTTTGGGAAAGTAAACTTCTCCATACCAAAGACTGACTGCATCAACCAGACTGTCATTAGAGAAGTAGAACCCAGCATTTGTCATGATATGGGGTGCATCGGTGCCCACTACATGGATGACTTAAGGGATCATTGACACAGAGGCATATATTGGGATTTTAGAGAGACATTTGCTACATTAAGGCTACATCTGTTCTTGGGAAGTCTAATGTTATTTCGGCAAAACAATGCCAGGCATCATTCTGCACTTACCAGAGCAGCATGACTTCATACACACAAAGTGTGTAAGCTTGACTGGATCTCCTAATGAAAATGTATGGAGCTTTATAACAGAGGAGAATCAGACAATGGTGACAATGGACTCTTGAGCAGCAAAAGAATTGAGAAAAATAAACTTGCAAAACTGCAACAGATAGTCTCCTCAGTTCCTAAACCATTAAAGTGTTATTAAAAGGAAAGGTTATGTAACACAGCAGTAACCACTCCTCTGTCCCAACTTTTTTGAGTAATTTTAAACTTTTGTATGTTTAAGCTAGTCAGAGAAAACATAAAAAAAACCTTTGTTCTTTGTCTTTTGTTTTGTTCTATTAAATAAATTAATCTGTGCTTGCAAAGACAAAGCCTTTAGTGGATGCTTCTTTTACACCCAGTCATGAAACATTACCGCTTTAAAAGTCCCACATATCCCAGTGTTTTTATCAA
>JBBPDA010000039.1:3944453-3981829 GCA_037974385.1 Arnoldichthys spilopterus | reverse complement strand
TGAGAACATGGTTGTTGTTCAATAATAAAATTATTCCTCAAAAATACAACTTGCCTAATAATTCTGCACTCCCTGTATGGGCAACTTAGAGTATCCAGTCAACATATTGCAAGCTTTTGGACAGTAGAAGGAAAACAAAGCATCTGGAGAAACCCACACGAACACAGGGAGAGCTTGCAAACCCAGGGATTGAACCCAGGACCTTCTTGAAGTAGACAATTATGACTTGCTTAAGCAATGTGTAGCATTTTCTTTTTTTTAAATAAAAGCTGAAGTTGGGTGGTGTCTTGCTTTGCCCAGGCAAGACCTATGGTCTGTGGCTCAACACAGTGTAACAGATGCAGAGATGACATTTACTTAATGCAACAGTGGCTGTGCACAGCTCAGTATGGTTGGTTTCTGATGACCCGCTTCATGATTCCATGCTATGAAACGTATCATTCTAGTTAAGTAGTATGTTTGCTCCTTCTCTTGTCAGGTGAAACCTACTTGGCAGACAGCAGAAAGAAAGAGCAGCTGGGGGACAAAGACGATATGTGGCCAAATGAGAAGTACGACTCTGTTCCAGAGGAGGACCAGGGGCTGGATCTAGATGATTCTAAAAATTCTGGAGACCTTGGATACGATGAAGATGACTCTATAGTAAGCCACATTCCTCTCCATGCATTTCCATTTTGATAAAATTTTGATCCAATCATATTATCAGCATGAGTTCAGACACTGCTTTGAATGCTCTTTGTGAAATTGATTTGCAAGGCAAACTGGAGACATGGAATGTTGTTCAGTCTTCTTATTAACTTTCTTGGCTATATCAAACTGTGAGACATGAAATATTATTCAATCTCCTTATTAACTTTCTTGGCTGTATGGTTCAGAAAAAGGCCAGCACCATCATCACCGAGTGCATGAGGTTACCGCACTGTTTCATTAGAAGGCTGTAGACTTGTGTTGCTTGCAAAATCTAAAGTGTTGCACCCTTGATGTCACAGTTGGCAAACTGAATTTAAGCAGGTGTGCACTGCATTTTTTTTAGTCAATTTATTTGAACACATCAAGTTTTATATTTACATTTACTTTGTTTGCTGATTTGTTTGCACACCTTTGCATTTGTGTTTAATGCATTTGTGTTCTTTTTCTTTTTCCTGCATCTTGCTTTGCATGCTGTAATTTTGCATTTGTGTTGAGCATGCACAAAGAGATCATTACACACCAAAATCAGATAGAATCTGAAGATGAACTTTTAAACCAAATAATTACAATGCTAAAGAATCTTGTATGTAAATGCTTTTTAGTGTTTTTTCTGGGTTCACTGCAGCTAGAGTAAGCCACCTGTCTGGTTTTCAGGCTGTACCTCTAGCATCGCAGTTTAGATTGTCAGTGGCCTTTATTTGTTTGTTTTTAGTTTTTGAAATATTCTGGGGAGGGGTGATGCTTAAGACTTTGCTTGTCACCAATTGTGTCATAAACATGATTGTGTTTTTTATTATTATTATTGTCATTATTGTTATTATTATTATTATTGTTTTTGTTATTAATTTATCTTGACCAATCATGACAAACCATCCAATGCATGTCATTTGAATGTCATTTCGTCCTCTACCGTACAGTGGCTCAGGAAGGATAGTAGATGAATAGTCTTTGAGACCAATAATTGTGCATGCAAAATGTAATTTGAATTCTAGATAAGTAGGGAAATGTTTCAACCAAGTTAGTGATTGTGAATAAGGTATGGTGTTAAGGTGAACAAACTTCCTATCAAAAGTCAACAAAAATTCCTATCATTACTTAGAAAGGAGGATCTCCCTGACTTCCTTGGAACAGTAGAATGGATTAGGAACAGCTTCCCTTTTACTTCCATATTTTGTGGCAGCGCTGTGAACAATTTCTTGCTAGCCTCAAATAAAATCCCCAAAAGATGCAGTAATAGAGATTTATACTGCCCCATGTTGGCTCTAATAGTGTATCTTCCATAGACAACGATCGATTAGGGTGGGTATTTACAGCACTTTTCTATTCCCTCGAACATCACCTCAGTAAATCATAAAAAGTAATTTACTGGGATTCAGAGTCAGTCTGAAGGTGCTCTCATAAATAAGTAAAGTATAAGTGCTAAGGGCGTTTTACATCATCATTTATTATATTCTGGCGCAAAGGCGCAGTGCCATTTGTTTTCGTGGGCTACAGTAGGATTTTCCCCCTAAGAATTTTACCCTGTTCGAGTAAGAGGGAGTAAGTGAGTGGGATTCTTTTGATGGATGTGGTGACATCTTCACACAGCCCACGGAATTGTGGTGGTGTAGTCTGCTGGCAAATATTGACTTAGACTCGTAACAGTCAGCAAACAGCTACTATTTTTAATAGCTCTCAGTTGCTTAAAGCATGTGAGTTGCACGATATGAACAAAATATTGGTGTTCGGTATGGATGGGGATTGCCTCAGAGGCAATGATATGATACTGCCCCCATAATTGGGCCATGATACCAGTCCAGAAGTCTCTGCAGCCGTGTTGGTGACTCTGACTTCCATTCCAATTTCTGCTCTGGCGTAAGAGACAAACAAGGTCTTTTGGACTTCAGAAGTAATGTTTTTAGGGTAAACAAATGTCATAATAAAAGTATATTTAAAAAAGAAGTGTGTCAAGTTCAGCTCAGCCTTTTGTTTTCTTGTTTTTTTTTTTCAGATATCCCTGAATGTGGTTTTGTTCCTGTCAGTTCAGTCATGATTTTCAAAATTTTAAATGGTCATTAAATTATAAAAAATCAAATGGTTTTTGCAAATGCTGTCTTTTATTTTTAAAAATAAAAGACACCTGGTAGTAAGTGAAGCATTAGTACAGCCAGAAGGTGGAGGTAATTCATCTAAGCTGTTTGCCAACTATCATTAAACAACAAAGCAGAACACATTACCACCAGATGCTGGCAAAATGTGTGTGACCCTATGAAGTTCAATAAGAATAATACTTATATTATTATAAAGCTTTGCATCACCCATGAACATAATGGCAAAGGGCATGATTGTAAAAAGTGTAAATGGGTCTCACTCACTGTGTGTGTGTGTGTGTGTGTGTGTGTGTGTGTGTGTGTGTGTGTGTGTGTGTGTGTGTGTGTGAGAGTGAGATCTTTGAAGAATGCTTTAATAATGCTTTAATGCTTTAATAATTTCCGGCAGACTTGCTGTCACACTTTTCTTCAGAATCTGACAAAAATGGGTGCAAAGTCGAGTGGAATGTTAAAATGCTATATGATGTGATCGTTATTGTGACGATCACTTCTCAGCTGTATGAACTGTTGTATAATACAAGTTAACCCTAATATGTAGCCACTCTTTTGGAAAAAGTTGTATGAAGCAGCTTAAGGATAATCCGTAGCCCCTTTCACACAGCCTCATGATGAGTGGTCCTCCAAATTAATAAATACCATGGCAATCCCCCCTGAGAGTACAATCAAACCAGAGAGTTAAGCATCTGGCTTATTCCGTGGATTTTTTAAACCAGCAAGCATTTCGAAAGCACAACCCTTCTAAATCACAACAGTGTTTACTCATTTGAGTTAATTCTAGAGAAAAGCAACTAATGGAAAAAATGAAGCAGACATAGCCCATGTCAGAACTGATCTCTTATTGTAGCATCTTTGTTTGGGTTGTTCTTTCACATGCCTAGACACTGATATAATAGATATAATAAATAGCATTTCTTGATCACTATGTAAAATTTTTTTGCATCTTTATATTAATTTACAGAAGCTTATGAGGTGGTAGAGAAATAGCATATTACACTCATATATTAGTAACCATCTACATCATGTCATATCCTTGTCTCTTTTCCACCACAGCCTCTGAAACAAGCATCCAAGGGCCCTATGCATTCGAAATTGGCCCCGTACTTTGAGGATGGCCAGCGGAGGGTAGACTATGTCCTCGCATATGACATTGGCAAGTCTGCCCGGACCCGCCTCAGGCCACCCAGATCCTTCATGAAGAGCCTGAGAGACAGCCTGTGCTGCTGCTGTAGACGCAACCAGGCTGACCCATGCCCACATGAGGACCCTGAGATTGCAGCCCAGGAGCAGAGGCTGGACTACCATGAGGATGATGTGCGCTTCCGCAGAGATGAATTTGAGCAAAAGCTTTTGAACATGGGCCTGGAGTTAGAGAGGGACGAAAGGGTGAGTTCACATGTCATGACTGATTAGGTTTTTCAGGTTCTCTTTGTGTTTCCCTTTAAATGACACCTTCTTGTCCTACAAGAAGTTAGATCAGAAGCTCTGTACATATTTGTGCTTTTCCTGCTATGACAGTCCTAAATCCTGCAACAAGCTCAATGAGCTTATTGAGTTCCATTGAATGGTTTGGTAAAAAATCCATACATTGCATATAGTAGACATAGAGTCACATTGGAAATCAGAAAAAGCATAATGCCAGTGTAAAAAACATTACAAACATTACTCTTCGTCCTACAAATTACATAGGTGCTTTATCCCTACAAGTAATGTGATTAGCTAGTTAAAATATACAGATTATATAAGGGGTGCATGGTAGTTTTGGAAGCATCAGTATCAGCAGGTAATTGCTTATATAAATTTGAATGGGGTTCAAATATGGGCGCTGAGTAGTCTGATTCCAGGCTTCTTTTTTAATTGTCTGCTCTTAGGCTGGGGTGGCCAGTCCTGGAAAAATTGGCAGTCATTTGAAATCTAAGCCACTTGCAGATGATTTTCTCTACAGTGGAGTGATTTATAGATATTTTTGATTTGAGATCTTTTTCTTACAGAAATTTTGAGATTTTTTAAAAAATCCATTGCCAGATTCATATGCATTTACAACCTTTTTCTACAGGCTTTAGAGAGCTCTGATGGCACCACGTACTTTAACAGCAAAGAGAGTACTGGTGCCTGGATGTCAGGTTTAAACGAGACATACTTCACCTGCAGGAAGTTCTAATCAATGGCGTCTAATCTGGAACATCTCGTTTTAATTCTATGGAGATGAAGCTGTGATAAATGCTGAGGTGTAGTAACATTTTTCATGTAATTTGTACTTTAAAGAGGCACATCTGGTACAATGAGTCTGGCTTGAAAAATGTTTTAGACTGCTTTAGAGATATGGATCACAGCGCTTCTACAGTGTGTTAGACTAGCCTTATATAAGCAAACTTTTCTACAGTAGTTTAAGTCAGTGCATTGTGTCTCTTGACTGGCATGCTTTATTTGCAGAGTAGCGATGCCAGTGCTACCTCGACCTCTTAGTAAATTAATTCAAATATAAGTGCTCCACTTAAAGCTGATCTTTATTATTAATGCCACCACTTGATTCTGCGTGTCATCTTTATTCGCTTTGCTATAGTTTGTTTGTGCTGCATAAAAGCAATACATTTGGAAACACTTCAGAAGTGTATAATGTCTTCTCAGCCATCGTTTTCAGCTGTAACAAAGCGCAGGTGTCTCACTGCCCTCTTCTTTACATTGCTGATGTAAATGGCTAAGCCCAGAGGGGTGAAACAGAATGTTCCTTTGGACAGGAACGGCTTCAATTTGCACACGCTAAAGTCAGGCTTGTAAATATTTACCAGTTGTGTGGCTTATTTATCTACACAAATTATTATAATTACTTAATGATGGCTTTTACTGCTTCTCCTTTACAGCTCTGCTTTTTTGATAAAGCCCTTTGAATAAATGTTGTCCCAGTTACACATCCAAGGTTGCTGTAAAATTGTATTTCTCACTTGCACGCAGAACAGATAAAGATCTAAATGGCCTGTTCACATTATTAAAGAAACAGTGTGTTAGGGATGGGCAATACAGACTTAAAATTATATCACAATGTCTCGTGGTATTTTTGCGGTAATGGTATAAATTGTGATAGGAAAATTAGCCATTCATTGTTCCCTTTCTGTCCACACAGTCCTGCAAACACAAACCTTGATCCAAAACACTCAAATGTAATCATGACCATCAAGTACTATAACTAAGCTATAACAGTTAAGGATGATTAAAAAAAACATTTCTTAAAAAATAATTTCTTAAAAAAATTAAAATCCAGAAATAATACAAACACCAGTATTTGCAGAATTCATAACCTAACCCATGGAAAACCAAACAAAACATCTCACAAAAAAAGAGATGTAAAAACATTTTTCTTCTGTAAACATATGAATAATTGTTTAAAAAGTGTAAATGAGATGTTGAGATGCCCACGTTGCAGCGAGAATGTGAACATGTTATCAGTGATTTCATTATATTAGTGTATACAAGTTTTTATCATGGGGAGGAATAGTGCTGGTATTTCGTGGACAATATGGTATGGCAGGACCTTACAGCATCTAATGTTTCCACAGCATGTTACTGCAATGAGGAAATAAATTGGCGTCCCAATGCAGATTGTTTGCTAGTGGCGATGGCAGTAATCTAGTGTGTATACAGTGTTGGTGAGAACCACATAATTAGCTGATCCTTAGCTGACTAATTAGCTGTGTCAGATGATTCATTTGCAGTCTAAATATTCCCTTAGGCCATTGGCAAATATGTATATGAATTAATATATATGATGATTCTGTGATATAGTAGTGTTGTAAAGGTCTGGTTTTGCTACAGGTGTGTTCATATGTGTAGTTCATATGTGTATTAATATTTGTGATGATATGTATTGGAGATATTATTTAGAGTATTAGAGTATTGGAGGGTAGTGGTGGCCTGGTGGTTAGGACATTGTCCTTTGGACCTAAAGGTCACAGGTTCAAGTCCCGGCCCAGGCACTACTAAGGTACCCTTGAGCAATGTACCGTCCCACTACACTGTTCCACTTTGGATAAAAGCGTAAACCAAATTAATAAATGTAACACTTTTAAATTTCTGTATACCTCTGATTTAAAAATTAACATCAGAGTTTTATGAAGGTAGATAAAGAGTTTTTTCAGTCAGTGGGATAACAACCAGGCATGTGTGCTGTTTTATTTTAAAAAATCAGCTCTATCAAATTCTGATCTTCATATTTCATGTCTGTGGAAGTGTATCATGGCATGAAGGACCACAGAAAAAGAGTTCAGTTGATGCTCATCAGGGCTCTAAAGGATTACAAAAATAGTTTAGACTTCACTGTCCCACAGTGAGACAAATTGAGGAAATTCACACTATTGTTATACCAGTTGTGAAACATGGTGGTGGTAGTATCAAGGTTTTGGCCCATATTGCTGTATCTGGGCCCAGACAACATGTCATCATTGATGGAAAATATCAGCATTTGTTCATTAATTGAATCAACACCCTTTACCAGTCATTCTAGCAAAGAATGGTCAATGAAGAATAAAATCAATGTTTTGGGAATGGCCAAGTTGAAATCCTGTCAAAAAGACATTAGGAATGTTGTGGAATGCCCTAAAAAGAGCAGTTCATCCCAGAGTTGAAGCTGTTTTGCATATACGAATTGGCTAAAATTCCTCCAAGCTCATGTGCAGGACTGAGTGAAAGGTACTGGAAACTGTTTCAGGCTAAAGGCTAAAGAAGGGAGTCACTCCAGATACTGAAACTATATTGGCTATACAAATTTAGAATAACTGCAAGGAAGGCAATATTCAGCTTTGTTGTATATTCAGCATTGCTCTCTGACTGGTTATCTTTGGATAATGTCCATATTTTTATGTAATATTCACATATATATATACGGCTATTTATCTGTTTTGTTTTTTTAAGATCTTTACTCGTGATCAGAGTTTTTTTCATGAATGAGCATATTGCACCTAATAAATCAAGGCCTAAAAGTAGAGTGCTAGGTTTTCAACTTGTACTGTACATCACAGAATGCTGCGGTTGAGTTTGTACAGACAGGGTCAGACCCTCCGTGTGGGCTGGGAGTTATAACAAGAGTGGGACATGAAGCAGAACTTACATAACACTCTCCAGCTGGAGAAAGGAATCCCCTTTCTCGCTCACACACACTACAGAAAGGTCATTTTCCCCCTTGTCTTGTCTGATGTGTTTGTTACTGTTGGGGTTTTTGTTATTAAAAAAAAAAATTTAAATGGGGGATTTATTTTTAGACTTGTGTTTTTTCCATTCTTAGTTGGTCATCACATACAAATAAAATGAGTCTGCCTATCTCAAGCAGGGGTGAATTCCAGGCTGCAGACATCCGCAGGCCCCCTTAAAGCACATTACTCAGCACCCACCACTTACTTGCACACATGCATAAAACTAGCATCAGTTATATATTCTAGTATAATAAGCAGCTAATGTTGTCTTTTCACTATCACAGTCATGCAGTGATATGGTGGAAAAGTAGCAGAGAAGGCTTTTCTTTTTGCAATAATGCCACTTTTCTGGCTTTTCTTACCTTTTGTCATTTTTTTTCAGTGGCATATTAGTTAGGGGGTTGTGATTATCTACAGTGGTGTCTGAATGTTTGTGAAGGAGTTTTAGAATTTAGAATTTTCCATGTTTCTGTATAGCCTGATAAGCCATAAGATTATGACCACTGACAGGTAGAGTGAATAACATTTAACTTGGTCTTGTTATTTCATTACATTGGCACCTGTCAGGGGGGTGCAATAAATTAGTCAGCAAGTGAACAATCAGTTCTTGAAGTTGGTGTCCTGGAAGCAGGAAAAATGGGCAGGCATAAGGATCTGAGACACTTTGACAAAGGCCTTGTTGTGTTGGCTAAATGACAGGCTAGATGAATCAGAGCATCTCCAGCACAGCAGGTCTTGTGGATTGTTCCAGGTGTGCAGTGGTTAGTACCTACCAAAAATGATCCAAAGAAGGACAACTGGTGAATCAGCGACAGGGTCATGGGTACCCAAGACTCATTGATGCATGTGGAGAGTGAAGGCTAGCCTGTCTGGTCCAATCTCACAGAAGTGAAGTGCCACAGTGCACTATGAGACAACTAAATTATACATGGCCATTTATTTATTTGTATCTTATTTGTATAATTGGGTTTCCGATTGTGTATCTGCATTAAGGACATTATGCAAAAATATAGAAAATTCACAAACTTTCAGGCCCCACTTTATGATTTCGCAATGTACATGTATTTACATATGTATAAGTCTAAAATGATTTAAAAATCAAAGTTTTTACTTATATTTTTGTGTAAGTGTAGGCAATTACATGTATTTAATCTGCATATCTGTAAACATGTTATTGGAAAATATGTGAATGTTTTGGAATTTATTGAAATACAAAAAAAAAATCAACAGCTTCAGTTAAGCTTGAGGACTAAGATGAACAATTAAAAAAGTAATTAAGTGTTTAAACTCTTTGGATTTTTCAGATAATGTGTTACTATTTTATATTCACTTAAATTGACTTGGCATGATCATACAGTCTGAGGGTTTGAGATTGTCAGAATGTGGGAGTGTATCTTGGATATAAAATAGTACTGAATATGTACAGTTGTGTGGGAAGGAAAATTATTTTCCACAAGGGGTTTGAAGAATAAAACATTTCCAAAAAAAACTTAGTACCTGCAGTTTAAACACAAACATCATACTGAGTAAAAATGAAATTAAACTTACAGACGTGAATATTTTTAGGTACCAGAAATTATTCAGCCTTCACTTATTCACTGGTTACAAACTTAGTTTCATCGGCTCATGTTCTCAACTCACTAATGTTTTGAGAGGTTGTGTGGGTTGTGTGTGACTTGCATGGCATAGGCCATTGCTCGTCACGGGCCCCAAAGTGGCTGGAGTTCCTACCAGGAGCCAGGCTAGTTGGTAATCCCTTACTATCCCAATCTCATTATCTTTCATTTTCAACCCGTCTCTGTCACCAGGTTGAGTAGAATTGGGACTGACTTCAGGCCACAGCGGTGCAGTAGCAAATACACTAAAGTCTTGTTTGGTTTGTTTTGTTCTGCTTGCAGAATAGAATCCCAGGAGTGGGCTTTCTGAAGATCCATGCACCCTGGAACGTTCTTTGTCGGGAAGCGGAATTTATGAAGCTCAAAATGCCCACTGTAAAAGTATGCACCTTGTTCCAGTGAACGGCATTTAAAAGCTCTGTGAATTTATTAGTCCTCTCAAAGCACATTCTGACCATATTCTGCCCTGGCATGTTTTCAGAAATATGAGGTGAGTCAAGGAAGCAGTGTCGTAGAGAAAATGAACCTGTTTATCCATAAAGTGACTGCACCTTTATATCCAAAAGTCAAGGAAAATCGCATCCAGACTGAAAAACATCTGTCCTACCCATTCTCCAGGGAAAAGAAACACCTGTGAGTAAAACGCTAACACTAGGATGGAATAGTCCTCTAATAATATCAGACTACTGTATGATATTAAATAGTTGTAAGGTTTCTCCTTTGCTGAGCAGATTAAATTGGAAATATTCTCTTACGGGGAACACAGCAGGTCTGTATTACTCACGAGTGGCAATCTCTCTTTTCACAGGTTTGATCTGTCGGATAGAGATTCCTTCTTCAACAGCAAAATTCGCAGTTCTATTGTAAGTATAAGGACAACGTGCAGTGCCCATAGTGCATTTCTCAGAGTAGAGCCATGCTTTGTCTATTTGTTATCCTCTTAGGGGACTTTTTATGGCATTATCAGACAGCTGATCACACAACAGTGAATGAAAATGCAAATGTAAAATAACTTTCTTGTTATCAGTAGTTTGAGGGATACATTTATCCCAATCCAATTGTGGTCACGCGTGCTGCATCCACATCAAAATGCAAAAATGGAGATCTTCAACAGAATGATTTAAAAGAACATTTTGAAAGATGGAAGTTGCTTGTGCCTCTAATATGGAAACTTTGGTTGGTTTTATTGTTTATTCTCACCACCAACTTTACTCAGTTGCTTGTCCAGTCACTTCATTATCTCAAAGCTGGACTACTGCAACTCTCTTTTTAACTTTTAGTCTTGCACTAAAAGCTACTAGACCACTTCAACTCATCAAGAACGCAACTGCAAGACTCATCTACAACATACCAAAATTCTCTCACACCACACCTCTCCTTCGGAACCTGCACTGGCTCCCTGTGGCCGCTCGCATCAGGTTCAAAACACTGACACTTGCTTTCAAAGCCAAGAATAGAGCTGTGCCTTCTCACCTATCAGCTATGATCAAGCAACGTGTCACTTCCCATCATCTCCGAGCATCAACCACTGCTCGCCTTGAGCCTCCAACGCTCAAAGAAGAGGAAAATCTACATCAAGACTTTTTTCAGTCCTGGCTCCTCAGTGGTGGAATGAACTTCCTATTGTTATCAGAACTGCTGAGTCCCTCACTGTCTTCATGTGACGACTTAAAATGCACCTCTTCATGGAGGGTCTTAGAAACAAACTAGCCTCATATTAATTATGCATTTGTTGTTACTGTCTATTGTTTGTTGTTTACTCTTATATACTTTATTGTCTTTTGGGTTTACAGGGTTGTCAGGGTTTGTTATGGTGTGAAACATAGCTAGTAGTAGCAGCTTAGTAGAATGACCACTGCTAACGGAAGACATGGACTACAATGCACTGTTTGTCACTCTGGATAAGAGCGTCTGCTAAAAGCTGTAAATATAAATGTACTGAAAGCTCATATCAGAACATTTTATTACAAATAATGCATCATCAAATGCTTTGCAACCTGCTAAAACCCCTCAAATGGTGAAAACTTATTGGGCTTTTTATTGTAGCTACATGAAATAATATCACAGATATTACTGTTTGAATGTGTAAGATCAATCAGAAACCACATTATATTTTAATGCTGATAACCTCAGAAAACCCCAAACTGAGATTTTTTTTTAATTTTATTATATGTTCCCATTTTTTTCTCTGTGCTTATATATAGGAACATGTGAATTTCCCTCTAGGGTTTAATAAAACTCACCACCTCTAGACGCTTTCCTGTATTAACTATCATTTGTCAAACATGTCATTTTAAAAGCAATAATAAATATACTATCTCAGTTGGTTAGGTAACTGCAGATGACATCATTCCTTTACAAGCACTACTCTAACTCTTGTCACTTGATTTACACACTTCCACACACTGTTGCTTGCATCTTTCGACACCTGTGTAAAATCTTACATCTTCTCTTTTCAGGTGTACGAGATATTGAAACGAACAAAGTGCACAAGCACCAAGTATACCATGAGTAAGTGCTTTAATCTAACTATGAAGTAATGGTGTTTCTAAAAGACTCCACAGAGACTTCTTGGTGCTGGTAATACAATCCCTTCACCTCCTTGAAGAATTAATGTCATTGATCCTACTAGCTGCATGATTTTTTCAGGCTGTTATAAGCTATTGGTTTAAAGCTCAAGTGGTAGCAGAATACCAATTTGGACCCACAAGTAAATTCATGTGCACTTTTGCAAATGTTACGTGGCACCACAGTCCATATAGAGTGTGCTGAAAGCTAATAAGAGCAAAGGAGGATGGCATTTTGTTCTGTAAGATAAATAGCAGAATTTGGATTACTTGTTCTCTGCTCTTGGAGGTGCCCTGATCTTACTGAAATGTCATGTTCGTAGGCATGAGCAGCCTACTTGCCAATGGAGTCTACACAGCAGCCTACCCACTGCATGATGTAAGTTGAAAATGTTAATATTTTATCTTAAATCAAAACTATATGCATATTCCCTTTCTAATTTTATTTTTCTCTGTCTGCACTCTTGTCCTTACAGGGAGCTGTTGAACCTAATGCAGAACCAAACGACAGGAAGGTAGGAGGCCTTGAACTTATTTACACAGATGAATAGTTCTATAATAAGCTCACAGACTGTGTTTACAGGTTAAATTTTACCTTTACATTTTACATTTACTTTTAAATATTAAATCTTATATTTATATAAGGAGAGTGTTTATTTTTATTATTTAAGGTAGGTATTTTTGAGATTATAACAACACTTTCCTTCAACAAAAAGGGGCACTGTATCTAACTTATACAGACCCCTAATGGGGTGGGCTAGTCAGGCAGTGGTGGCCTAGTGGTTAGGATGTTGCCCTTGGGAATAAAAGGCCGCAGGTTCAAGTCCCGGCCCTGGCACTACTGAGGTACCCTTAAGCAAGGTACCGTCCCACTACACTGCTCCCTGGTGTGCACGTGTGATGGGTTAAATGCAGAGGTCACATTTCATTCTGGTGCTTGAGTGTGTTCATAATGACAAATATTCACTTTCACTTCACCTAATGATAGGAGGATTAAGAACAAAACTGTTAGCAAAGTGCAAACAAATGTCAACACTAACCTATTTGATATAAATGTGGGAATAATTACAGTTAGTCTTGGCTTCAGCATTAATCTCTCAAGATCCAGAAGAAATTTCACACCAAATTCCCCCATTCAGCTGTCCAGTGGTGTTGCCTTAATGGCAGTTTGAAATGTTGGGATGGTGCCTAATGGGCCTTGAAGGAATTACATGCTAACCTTTACTCTCCCAGTGTTGGTGGTAACCTGTGATCTGTTATCGGGGGAGTCCTACTTTTTGGATAGAATTGGGCATGAATAACGTGTGGATAAAATTTAGGGGTGAACCTGAATATTTCAATACACAATGGTCACATGAAAAATAAGGCAGCTAAAAAATAATGAATAATTTTTTAAGCTTTATAATATAGCAATGCTTACGATTAAAAACTGAGGACGTCACGATTACACAGACAGTATGTAAGGGTGATTCATCCTTTGGTACTTTGAGAATCCAGCTTATGTTATTGACTGTGGAGGTGTAAATACATTTAACTGGCACAAAATTGTAAAGATTTTATTGTTTGTAAACAGTGTGGTCAAAAGCACTTTTGGTTTAGATCCAAGCTAATGCACTGCTCAAACCCTTTCAGGGCAAGCGTTAAATATTTAATAAGCAGTGTTCGCTCAAGACATCAGTCAACATTCAATTACATCCTGCATTTCATCTGCTTGCCTATCCGTTGGCATTTGCTCAGTTGACTGTGTGATGAAAATGTGGCAACAGAAAGAAAAATGCTTGATCAAAGCCCAGGTTCTGACCATAGGCGGCCTGCATTGGCTCTGGAATAGATCAGCACGGACGTTCAACGAGGCATAGTAATCAGTGCGAGAGTGTCACCAAGGCAACAGGATAATTTCCCACTTCACCATCTGTGAGCGCTGCTACGGGAAGCTTGGTGGTGAATCTGCACAAATATCTGTCCTCAAGATAAAAAAAAATTTACTACAACGAACGAGAAGCATAAATTCGCCAAATGTAGTTGCTATAAACAAGCTAAGGGAACTGCAGGCGTGTTGTGTTACTGTAGACAGGAGGATACGTAAGAGGTTTACCATCCCTCCTACAATCCTGTCTACTTATTTTTTCTTCCCCCTCCTACTGTCAGTTCCCCTCCTCATGCCAGCGAGACTAGCAGTGCATGATTTATTAGCAGCCAGTATATTACATGCCACGTAATTGATTTGTAATTATCATATTATAATAACAACTAATAATTACACACACCCCCACCCCCACACACACACACCCCCACCTTTGTATGTGTTCACACACAAGTCTCTGTATTCGGTCCATGTTATATTTTGAAAAGGCAGCGTTCACAATATAGTTAGTTTTTGACATTTTTAGGTGTACACTCAACAAAGAACCAAAATAAAACATTTCATTTCATCACCCTCTGCTAGATGCTATAAGTAACACACAACCCATCGTCAGCCACCATTAATACTTAAACTCAACAAATGGATTTTTGCAAAAGCTGAAGACTGAGTAGACTGATGAATCAATGTGGTATTTGCTCACTAGTCAATCATAAGTTGATGTACTGATGGACTGAAGCAGGCGATGAGTACAAAACACAAATACTGAGAATTATGAAACATCATTACAATTTATTCCTAATCCAAACGCTTCTGCTGACCAGTAACAATGCCGAACAGTGAATTCAGTAAAAAATTATGACAGCGATGACCCGATACAACCCTTTCAGTATCTTCAGTATCGGTCTACACCGAAGCCAAAAATGTATATTTTTCTTTAGAAACTGCTAAACCTTACTATGCTGCTTTTAGCTGAAGCATTTAAAATGACCATCTAAATGAGCAATGGTGGCCTAGTGGTTAGGGGAACTGAAGGTCCCACGTTCAAATCCCGGCCCGGGCACCACTGAGGTCCCTTTTGAGCAAGGATGCGTCCCACTACACTGCTCCCCAGGCATTGTTCATAGCTGCCCGCTGCTCCACTTGTGCATGTGTGATGAGTTAAATGCAGAGGTCACATTACGTTGTGGTGCTTGAGCAAGTTGACAATGACAAATTCACAAATAGCCACATCACTTCACACATTACTCCCATTTAAAAGAACCTTTTGACACCTGTAGAGTTACGTTGGTAATATAAAGGACCGGAAATGCAGGCAACAGTATATAATGCTTATTTTAAAATGCAAATGAGCAAAGTTATTAGATTATTGTCATTAATTTTCATGTCAGCATAGCACAAAGTGAAGCTTTGCCTTTCCCCAAAATGTCTTGTGGATGCAATTGTGATAGGCACACTCTGTCTGACTTCAAGCCACAGCAAACTTGTTTCCTTTGTTTCTAGTCATTGTGTCCCTAAGGCACTGACCACCAAGCCCATAAAAGCTGCATTTCACATGAAAGGCTTTTTTTCTTCTTTGTCATTGTTTTGAATCCATCAACGTTCATTTAGTTTCGCCTTCTTTTCACAATTCCCATTAATGTGGGGGAGTTCAATCACAGCATGTCTCTGCCTTGCTGACGAATGGCTTAATTGCACTTGTTTTATGATGTATGTCAGTTCAGTTCCATTACTTTCTGTACAGCTCTTGTATGAGGAGTGGGCGAGTTACAGCATCTTCTACAAGTACCAGCCCATTGGACTGATCAGGTAGGAAGTTTAATGTTGTTGAACACTGTCACATTCAGGGACATTCTCTCTGTATTCGTCATGCCTGAGGGCAACTGGCCATAAAGTCTGCACGATTTAGAGTGGAGTCTGGATTTCTGTCTTTAGTTTTAGTGGATATTCTTGTGTAATAAAAGCGCTGTTAATTATATAAAAATCATTTGGTCAGAAATCACATTTTATGGGCTTTTAAATGACACAACTGTTCAAGCATTGGTGCCATCCCTGGATAACCCAGAATATTCCAAGATACATTTAGTGGGCAAACTTTGCTATTTTAGACTATGAGGCTTCTGGAGATAAGAAATCGCATGTCTACATCTTCACCCATTTGTCTTAAGCAGTGTTACTTTGTAACAGAACACAGTATTTTCTACAAGAATCAACATAGGATTTGATTAATTGGTTTTTGACACTGTACTACATACCGTTAGCTTTAAAAATTAACAAAATTGCTGACAAAATACGAGCTTCAAGGTGGCTGCTAATACTTTTTTAGCTTTACATTAAAATACCTTTGTCCATTTTTATTGAAAACAGTCCCTGTGAGTATAAATTAGCAGGAACACTTTACTGTAGGGTACCATTCATAAGGTTACATGACATGTACATAAGCCTTTTATGACAACTGACATTAACTTACATTGACATTTATAAAGCTTTATTCTAGCAATCTTCCATTGTTATTACACTTTCTGGGGTGAAACTGATAAGAATTGCCTTAATGACAGGTGACGCTTGTTGGAATACACCTTTATAAATGTTATCGTAGGTCAGTGGCAATTGTCATAAAAGACTTATGTACATGTCATGTAGCCTTATAAACTCTACCCTACAATAAAGTGTTACCAAATTAGCTAAAAGTACGAAGTCCTCCCTCTCTCTGAATGTACAATAAAAAGTCACCAAAATAAGGTTTTATCTTATCCCATCTACATCATTTTACTTGCTGCCAACACAAAACCAGAAACTGAATATTTTGCTATCAGCTCCATTTACAGGACTTTCTAACAGTGACTTGTGTACAGTCAAGAACTGCCAATGAACTGTTCAGTTTGCCAACCAATCAGCAGTTATTAGCCAGAATGCTAGCGTCCTAGTGGCCAGAACATGCTTGCTGTAGAAAAACTGTTCACTTATGTTGTACTTTATTTTACTTAAAAAAAATAGAAAAAGTATTACTACACTACAAGACTAGAATTTTTTTTATCCTTTTAGTTGTTAAGCCCCTAATGCCACATCACTTGTGGCAGTGAAGTGACCAGGCTCACTATAACTTGGCTCTGGAATTAACTCCGATGGGGCTGATCTTAATCTAGCCCAAGCTGCAGACTTACACAGCTTGTCTGTGATTCTGTGTTAAATAAGTTGTGACATATTACATGTAGTGATACTTCCCAAATTTTTAAAACTGATTGGCCAAGACGCTCTCTAAGCTGTTGTGCAATATGGTATATAAACACGGTGAGCATCATGTCATTAAACTGTGAGCATGACTTAACGTAATGTTTGATGCTTATCCAATTTTCATTACTGCAGTCATACTCATTTCTGTTGGAGCAATATGTGATTTGCTATATTTCTTAATGCCAAGTCAACGGTAGTGATGGAAGCTGTACACACATATACAATTAATAACTGTTTGCACTTGCAGCAGGAAACACAACCAGGTTCAAATCATTACTAAAGGCTGTGCAAAATTGCAATTCCTTTCCTGAATGTCTGTTGTGGTCTTGCTGAGAAATAAATTGGGATTGTTCTGTAAGCTCACTCTCACTGTTACATAAAGGTGCAATTTTAAGTGCAAACAGTATCTAGAGAGGGGGCTCTTAAATGTAATGCTATATAATATAAACTGCTGATAGGTCTTACTGTTTTTAGATCTTCCATCCAGTGTTATGGCCAATGTTGCCAACTTAATGTCAAAGCAAACATGTCTTGATTTGTTCACTTTTGGTTAAAACTGTGAAAAACTGACTTTTGGTGAAATCACCACTCATATTATAGCTTGTGCATATTGTTACACCACTCTCCCTCTCTTGCATGTAGAAAGTACTTTGGAGAGAAAGTGGGTCTGTACTTTGCCTGGCTGGGTGTGTACACTCAGATGCTGATCCCCGCAGCGATCGTGGGCGTCATCGTGTTCTTGTACGGCTGCGCCACAGTGGACGACAACATCCCCAGGTCAGCCTCATCAACTCTTTTAAAGCCAGACACGCACCGCTGAAGAGCTGTAAGGCTGCGTTAGACGAGTTTATGAAATTCCTGCTTTGTCTGACAGTACTTTCATAAGTGGTTTCTCTGTAATCTGCCGCCTAGTCATTTTTATACACAGGTTCGTCGAGGTGAGGACTGTGCTCAGCCTACGTTTCTTGCTCTTAAAAATGTCCAGCAGTACTGTTAGCTTAATGGCTAAAGGAAGATTGCAGTGATGCTCTTTTAGCCTTTAACAGTTTTCAGGTTACAAACACACAACGCTTTGATCAGGTGTGTGAAGTAGGCTTCTGTAGTTTTGCACTGGAGCTATAAGCTTAGTAAAAGAAGCTTAGCTTTTGGTAAAATACATACTTGCACTGATCAGCCACAATACTATCATTGATATCTGATGTAATCTGATTACAATGACACTTCTTAAGGGCTGGGATATAATTAAGTGAACAGTCAGTTCTTGAAGTTAATGTGTTGGAAGCAGGAAAAATGCAACTGAGTCTGCGCATCTCCAAATCGACAGGTCTTGTGGATTTTTCCAGGTATGCAGTAGTTACCTACCAAAAGTGATCCAAGGAAAGGCGACTGATGAAATAGTGACAGGAGAACTCATTGATGCATGTGGGGAGTGAAGGTGAATGGTGGATATGATAGAAATGTGTCAGAACACCCAGTGCACTACAGTCAGAGATGTTTTGGCAGCACATTTTAAAGTTATTGCTTATCAGTGCTGCAATGGGTTGATCTCCTGTCCTGGGTGAACCCCGCCTTAGGCCTGTAGTCAGCTGGGATTGGCTCCAGCTTCCCCGCTACCTGAAATGGAAGAAGTGGTTTGGACAATAAATGGCTTATCAGTGTAAATTATCACACTTAAACTGAGCTATTTCATTTCTGCAATGTCATACTGTGTCAAACCCACTTAAGTAAGTCTATCTGAGAATATTTGAAGGAATAATTCAGAAAGACAATTTAATTTTTTACACAGTTTTTTGATATAGTCTATAAGCAAAGATGTTTGTAGTTCATAAATTGCATTTGTAGTTTAGAACTGGACCCGAGAGGTAAACATTACTAACAAACAATAGAAATCAATAGTCATCAACATATGTTTCCTTAAAGATATTCCCATTAAGGGCACAATTTGACTTACTGTGAGTTATAAAACTGAACAAAACGTTGCCGCTGCAGGCAGCCATTACATAAAACACCAGGACTGGTATTTGCATCAGATTGCTCTGTATTTATGTCATTACATTCAGCACTAGTTCCTGCACATGTATTCACCATGATTTTTTTATTTTATGTAGCTCACAGAAAGTCATACTTTGTCTTTAACATTTATGCATCTGCACCATCTTAACAAACACCTGGATGCAGTTTGGGCAGGTTGAGGCTTCTGAGGATGTATTTACAGACAGTATTGTTGTGATTATTGACTCAGAGTGTTTATTAGCAAGGTTAGCCTCACAGTTTCAGCTGAAGAAGCAAAATTGGGACTCTGTATATGTCCTAGCTGAGTGGCTGCATATGAGGTTAGTGGAAAAATGTGTCAATTTGATGGTTTGAGAACATTGGTGTGATTATTTAGGCATGCAGTGTGGTTAGGCACCTGTGAGGGTTTAATCAACTGTGTGAAGGTACAGACATGTAATGCGGTTTAGGAAATCATTGGCTGGTTTAGGTATGCAGTGTGGTTTAGACAACTGTGATGTTTTGCACCTAACAGCCATAACATTATGACCCACTTTTTATGTCCCTCCCATGCAGCCAGACCATAGTGCACTTTGTGTTCTGACCCCTTTCTATCATATAATTCAGCAGTAGACCTTCCCTGGATCACTTTTGATAAGTATTACCTACTGTGTACCTCAAACACTTTCATACTGGAGATGCTCTGACGCCGTCCATCGTCTAGCCATCACAATAAGGCCCTTGTCAAAGTGGCTAAGATGCTTCCATTTTTCCTGCTTCTAGACTGCTCACTTGCTGCCTGATATATCCCACCCCCCTGATAGGTGCATTGTGATGAAATAACTAGATAATCAGTGGTATTCAATTTAGCAGTCAGTGGTGTTGTTAAGGCAGTGTAGTTTAAGCCATGGCCAAAACACTTACCTGACACGCTTTCATTTCTGTGGTGACTCACACTCCTCTAGCTGTAGTTCTGGCCGAACAGGATCACCTTATGCATGTCTCTACAGTCTGAGACCATACATGTTAATAGGGCTGTGCATTCCTGAGGTTTTCCACACCTGCCAGGCCCAGTAACGCACATTGTAAAATTGCCAAGTGCCTTTAAGGCTCAACTCGATTCTGCTCTAGGTGAAATCAACTTAGGTGAAACTACACAAAGTCAACAGAGGACATGAGAACAAAGTGTCCTATGCAATTAAGTCTGTGATCCCCCAAGTATAACATCTCTGATTCACCAGGCTAACAGTCAGCAGTCAGACTCCTGATGCTTTTTGAGGCGACGTAATTATATAGACAAAAGTTGCGATGAAATTGTGAGGTTGTCTGCAGTCATAATGGACTCTAATGTAGTCTGTAATGGCAGTTCTCCGCATGTGCATTGAATTCATAACCCGTTTGAAGTGTACTCGCACTTATGCCAAAGCAAAAGACAGACTGGGTACATGTGAATAGTTGCTGCCGGCACTCAAATGACAACCGCCATCCTTTTAGCGACTGATGCACCCTGTGCAGCACTAAGTGATTCCTTTACCACAACATCATAGCATTATTAGGTTGTCAAAAATCTGTGGAGCTCAGCAGACTAAGGGTTTAAGAACTACTGCACTGTCATCTAAAATTATTCATTATTTCTATACCCGTGTGGTAGTAGATGATGCATCATGGTAAATGGAAAAGACAGGAAGACTGAATGTAATGATCTTATGATCACTCCATCACACATAGGTCCATCACACATATTGGTTGGCTGATAATATCATTTGAAATATTGTGATAATGAACTGATAAGTATTAATATTGTTTAGCTTGATATATTGATATAGTGCCACGTATTGATATTTAATTCTTTTATATATTTTTATTTATTTAATATACTTTTATTTGGGTAAATAAGTCTACTCCAATAACATTGCTTCTGAAGTCCACAAGATGGTGCAGGACCTTGGTTTTCTTTAGTGTTACAGAAGAAATTGGAAGGGAAGTGAGATGGCTGTGGCACTACTCTTAGGGGGCCGTTGCCAAAGATCCTTCTGCTGTGCATCAGGGTTCTGTTCATGTAGTCACATTTTATTTTTCGATAACTGACAGACTATGTATTATGCTTTATGTACTGATCCACTTATATGTTGACTTTATTACAATATAATAGATGCAGTTTTTTTTGTCTTGAGTCAAATACAGTATCAGTCTAGTTTTTAAGCAGACTGATCTATGTTTGTAATATATAATATCAGCGCTAACTAAAGTAATGTTTAATCTCACCTTACGGTGGTGAACACCTGGCTTATTCATTCAATCAAATTATATCTAAACATGATTGAAGTGTATGTTGATGGCATTTAAAAAAGCTTTTAAAATGCATAAATAAAGTGAAGCTTATGCTTATTTTTGAGTTCATATCAGCCAAATTACTAGGTGTGACTTATTAAAGGTGACTGGTAAAATGTCTGCCCTCATTGCCTATGAGCTAGTCAGCTGTGTGGTGAGGTAGGGTGGGTCCAAATTGCCTTTTATGATGAAATGTCAAAGGAGAATGTTGTTTTATAGTTTTGATACATTCGCTATTATTCTAAAAAACTGTGAAAAGAAGGTGTGTCTAAACATTTAACTGATTTTTTTATGTGGCATAACAAGGAACTAGGTCATATGCTGATGACAGAGTAATTAGTGGTTGCATTTATAAGGGACAGCATACATTACATTCTAAGGACCCGTCTTAACTATGGCATCTTAAAAATTTAAATTCGTTGCATTTATTGTTTTTCAAAAGTTAGTAAGCACATTGAAAGGAATCAATCAGCCTGAACATTAACACCACCTGCCTAATATTGTGTAGGTCCCCCTCATGATGCTGAAACAGCTCTGACTGTGGTGAACTTTGTAAAATGATGTAAAATATGAAAATGGCCTCTTTTCTCACTGGCTGCCCTGTATTGTGGGCATTTAAGAAAGCAAAATATTGAAATTAAAGATCCACCAATGTAAGATTTGCAGGCTGATATCCAATATTTTCCATGTACATATCTCCTGATGCTGACGCCAATACAAAAAAAAACTAAAACATGCAGTAATTGGGACTTGATCTACCTATACTAGAAAAATATAGCTTCCATGTAACTTGTATTTAATTCTGTCTGCTTGAAAATGAGGTGAAATGAGAAATACTAATTTTTTCATGGTATACCAGTGTCAGGTAAACATCCTGTTCTTTTAGAGTATGATGAATGCATATTGGTTTAAAACCATTGGTCAAATCTAAACATTTGTATGATGCCGATACGTTTTTAATGCAAATATTTGCTGTATCATTGCGATATCATTAGGCATCCTAATTCTTAATGTGTTGGTTTTTGTGACATGTATGGATTAGGGAGTGAATTATTTTTTAAGCTAACAATGTTTTAAATAAAAGGTGATCTAGCCCTTTAAAGAAAGCTCTGTCATATCTCATATTGCTAAGAAGGTCACTCTTTAAGTGTTTTAAATGTATGTTTTGATGAATAAACAGAGTATATGCCAAGTAATGAATAAGACTGATGACTGGGTGAAAGAACTGTGTTAGCATGGTGCTGATCTCCTGCCTTCTTTCCCATTTGCTCAGTATGGAGATTTGTGATGAGAGGAACAACATCACCATGTGCCCGTTGTGTGACCGCGCTTGCAGCTACTGGAAACTGGTCACAGCCTGTGGCACTGCCAGGGCCAGCCACCTGTTTGACAACACTGCCACCGTCTTCTTTTCCATATTCATGGCGCTCTGGGGTAGGCTGCTTTCTGACCTGCTCTTTTTTCAGCTCTGCGAGCACTGTTTTGATTTTATATGGAGGGTCATTTAGTTATATAACATATGTAATGTTGATTTTCAGGAAAAAGTTAGCATCAGAAAGTAATGGAGTGTGTTTTTACTTTTAATGCTTAATGATAAATTAAATGATATTAAAAAATAGTATCAAGTATTTTATTTACTTCTAATAATAAATAAATAAATACTTTGCCATTTTAAGTTTCAATAACTGTTAGAGTAAAAAAAAAAAACACCTGAGAAAACAATTAGCTGCTAAGTAGCTTGCTAACTAACTGTAGTTAAATAGCCATGTTCTGTGTCCATGTTTAAACAGCCATGTTCTTTTTCTGTTTCCCCCTTAATTTTGTCGTTTTGGTATAATGAGCAACTTTTTATTCAACCTAAAGCTATTCCTTTTGTTCTAGATAACAAGTGCCTGCTAACTAGCTAATATAGCTAATGGTAGCAGTAGTTCAAGGTAAACTAATAGGTTAGCTTAGGTGACTGGTTTACACACTGAAACCTTGAGCTTTGTCCTTCTTTGGTGAATGTTAGCTGAAGAATAATACATTTTATTAATGCCTTTTCTTATATTCAAGTGCATAATGACTACAGTGGCAGTATAGTGCATCAGTAGTGGTTTTTATTTCTATATGCACTCTTGTACCTCTGTCACTGTGCATCTGCATTCCCTCCTTACCTCCCTCTGCCTCTCTGCCATTTTTTTTCACAGTTTCTCTGAGTTTCTGGAACACCTAAATCCCGCTCGCCCTCGGATCCGCGGCTTATCCCTTACTCAAATGTTGAGCTTCTTAAAAAGCTGACTATTTTGGCTGCAGCCTGAAATATGCCTGTGTGCTTTGTCAGCCCCCTAGCAGCTCCAGGCTGTAAAATGCAAATAGTAGAAGCCGGCTCTTTCCCTGTGTTTTGGCTCAGTTTTAAACATCGCAGGAGAAATTTCGCCTTCCATTGTCTGAACCTAATGAGATATCGACACGCTTCACAATTCACAATGGATTTGGGGCTTAATTAACTTGCTAACCACAAGCTTTGTGCGGAGATCCGTATTAAATGGACTAAATGTGAATGGAGCCTTTTTGTTATCATGCCATGAATTAAACTTCTTACCCCCACCCCTCCCCCACCCCCCCAGCCACCATGTTCATGGAGCACTGGAAGAGGAGGCAGATGAGGCTGAATTACATCTGGGACTTGACAGGCTATGAAGATGAGGAGGTTAGTTCTACACATGCCCATTAACATAAAGTGAGGACACCCGTGTATACCTTGGTAATCTGTGGGATGTTTTTCCAGCTATTGATTTTACCCTGAAGCCATTTTTGTGTCTGAAAAAACAAAGTGTCTGTGTTATTACTGATTTCTTTGTTCATGTGTTTTTGTACAGGAGGAACATAAGGTTTGGACTTGGTTTATGCTATTGACTTCTTATCTTACTCTACTTTTAGCTGCTGCACACGAGCAATAACGCAACAGTTCCTTGTTGCTCTAATGGCCCTTTTCTCTCACACTCTTGCTGTGGTCTTTGGCATTTTCACACGGAGGATAGGTTGCCACAACCCTCACATTCTAAATCTTTTAACTTTTTTAAAGCATCAGCTGCTCTATGTGGCAGTCTGAGGGACTCCTACTCTGTCCTGTGCCCACCCTGCAGGTCACAAAGCTGCTCACTTTTCCACCATCTGTCACTCGGAGCACTGCATCATTAGTATATTACATATATATTAAAAAGCGTAAAAAAATGCAAGCAAAAAAGAATGGTGGTAAGTGCATAATGGATGCATTGTGGTAGCGTCACAAGGCTTTTTTGTTTTTGTACTAAAGGCTGTGCACTGTACACGCTCGCTCAATGCTTTTTGCAAAATTTCCCTTTTGGTACTGTCATCATGCACTTGACTGCATAGGGCTCTTTTACCAGTCCCTCCTTTGGATTAAGTGGTGGAAAGAACCATGCATGAAAGCCCAGGGCATGTTTTGAAATGTACATGTCCTGTCTTCCCTAGAACCATCCACGAGCAGAGTATGAGTTCAAAGTCATGCAGAAGAGCCTGAAGAAAGAAGGTGCCCCTAAGGTAAAGTTCTGTTCTCTGTTGACTATAATATAGATGCGTGGAATGTGTGGAATCACATTTGCACTAAAACATAGTGTATATGCGTAAGCAATGGAGAATACCATGACAATATCTGATGCACACACATTATTGGGTGACACATGCATGATCTCCAGTTTATGGACCATGACTGAAGCAAGTCACATGGGGCATTTTTTCCTGTTTGACACAAGCAAAAGTAAAAATGCTAATTGCAGAATCTCTGACATCAGTGTATGACACAGCAGTCAAAACTCTTTCCGATCTAAGCTTTATAACCACAAATATGATCAGATATGCAACGTACAAACAGTGTAACTGTTAACATGATCCCCCTAAGGTGAATGGCTAAGTTGTGCTTTTTTGTCAGTCCTTCCTCTGTGTTGTCAGTTGAAATCTTATTACAGGTTATTAATAGTGTGGTAAATATTAGAGATATGTGGAAGGAAAATATGTCTTTTGGGGTAATTATAGCATTTTAGCATTTTTTTCTCACTCTGTAATGGCATTATTATTAATGTTGACCCATTTTCAGCAATATCTGATTGTCAAAGATGTAAGTATGACGTGAATTGTCCATGTGCCTATGTGTACACACCTGTAGGTTTACCTAAATATTGCCCAGGTCTCTGCATTCAAAATATCCTACATTTACTTCTGTTGTCAAGTATGGTCCTTATTAAAAATGAAGGCTCAGGTAAACGCTGTTAATTCATGCTTAGTATTACATTGGAACACAGTTTTTAGCAAAATAAAATGTTTAAAAAGTTGAATGGCATAAATATTAGAATTTCTAGCCACCTATTGAGTAGTTCTTTCGAGTAGTGTCTACTTTTTATTGGCCAATTCTTGAGAATCAGATATTGTATTGCAATAATGACATGTACCAAAAACCTTTAGACTGATCGGTACAATCACCAGTTAAATTAGCATGTGGGCATTGATTTGCCTATAGGCAGAGTGCAAGATGGAAAAAAATTGGAATGTCTCTTCCATCTGTAATGTGACCTATATGTAATGTATTTTCTGCAGTTGAGGCAAACGTGGCATCAGGGAAACAACATTATTGGTTAGGGTTATTTTTTGACCCCATGGTGCATGAAGATGAGTCATTACATTTCAATGGCTGGTTAGGGCAAAACAGTGATCTTGACCTTTTATTGATCTATGATAATTCATGCTTAATATTACCAGGAACAAAGTCAAAATTTAGTTTTGGTCAAACGTTTGTTCTCAGGTTGATGTTAAATAATAAAAAAAAAAGCTACTGTATTGAGTATTGAATTGTTTACCACTATCATATTTTAAAAAGCACAAAGCTTTTGATACATCATGCATTTTTTCACTGCTTTGGAAACTCAGGACAGGTGTCAAACTGCACTCACTATTTTGCAGCCTTCCACTGGTATAAAGCCTAGTGTTCCCTCTGTGCTCTACAACTAGCTAAATAGACCTGGCTCAACAGTGTCAGCAGCTGTTTACTGAGCTTTGACGGACTCTCATCCTCTTTGCAACATTTGCTTCCATTTCTGAGCCGCGCTGAATTGGATCTGGCACATGCTGCAGTACATTTTTTTTTCTTTCCGTCCCTTTTTTATTGTTATGGCTCTGCTCCTGTGCTAGCCAGCTCTTTTATGGTCAGGGAGCCTCCTGGTTCACTGACTAATATACATTCAAGGGATGTTGACCCAGTTTATTGTATACTGAAATGAGATGTGACTGCATGATAATGAATCATGTCCAGAAGCTCATATTAGATGTGCTTGACTGAGCCATGGGTCGCTCTCCCTCAGGCTGGAGCAATGACGGCAGTGTCCGCGGGAGCAGTCATGGCTGAAGTCACCCAGACACTGTGTGTATGTCTGTGTATGTGTGTGTGTGTGTGTGTGTGTGTGTGTGTGTGTGTGTGTGTGTGTGTGTGTGTGTGTGTGTGTGTGTGTGTGAATGGATGGGGGGCAGATGCTTGGATCTCACACCTTCTCCTGTTTTTGTTCTAGCCTGGGAAACACAAGCTGACATGCACAGACAGAATGCCAGCTTATATGACCATGCTTGTCTCGATGTGCTTTATGGTATGATGACCCTTTACTGTGTCCACCCAAAATATGCCTTTTGTAATGGAATGACAGAACATGCAAACATGTAAACAACAAATAAAAGCTGGTAGCACCAACCTGCATTACTGCATTATGAGCAGTACTAGCTTTTCTGTCTGATTCTTTTCTCTAAGGTTCTGTTTGTAGTCCACACTTCAGTTCCTCCTTCTAATAACTACATAACACACATATAGTCCAATAGTATTTATAGAATATTATGTATTAAAAATAAAGAATATTACATGAGTTTAAGGGAATAATACGCTGTAATATTCTATTATCTGTGTGTAGATTGTAGCAGGAATATAACAAAAGTAACATTGTTGGGAGAGCTGAATAATTTGCCCTGCAGCGATTATGTTGAGTGACCTGCGTGTGCTTTGTACAGATCTGTGTGACCTTCGTCATCGTGTTTGGAGTGGTTCTGTACAGGATTTCTATTAAGAGCGCTCTGCACATGAGCTCCACCTCCACTTCAGGATCCAACATCCGGGCCACAGTCAAAACCACCGCCGCCATCATCAACCTTATCATCATCATCATTATGGATGAGATCTATGGACTTGTGGCACGATGGCTCACAATTTTGGGTGAGTTCTGCATCTGATTCTGTAAATGTTCTTAAAATGAAGCATATGAGTGGAAAGCACTGTTCAGAGGTTTGGAATTATTAGAGCTGGCTCTGACAGAAATGTACAGGCTTTGAATACCAATTCTTAAAATTACCCATTCAAGCAATATTTGAAGCCTTTATTGTTGCCCGTCTAAACAGATATGCATCTGTTGTTACTAGTGTTAAAGTCCACATTGGCGGCGCTAGATACACATTTTACGTTCATCAAACCACAAGCCTATTTTATTTACTTAGACACAAATTAGGCGTAAACTCCACAGAGACCCGGTCAATCACACGCTTCTCCTTTGCATATTTAAAATATAGTTAAATTTAGTAAGATGTTTTTTTTATGGTTAGGTAATTAGTTAGTTAGTTAGTTGTGTGTAAGTTGGAGGCAATGTGGACTTGGACACTGGATTGGTGTTATTTGAAAGAGAATCACTAGATTTACATCATACGATAATTCAGTAAACTTGTCCATGATTGTATACCAACATCACTTTTCTCATTGACTGATTATTTCAAAATCTCCTGCATTTTTGCTTTTTTAGCTAGCGTGACCACATAAAAAGCAGTGCAATTTGTTGCACACACTAACGAGCTGATGCCTGAAGTTAATTTGTTCCGTATATAATCTTGACATTTAAAAAAATACTTACTGGTGATTAGTTTACATTGTTTAAATTTGCACTGTAAGTTGCAATGCAAGTTTTACAGAATAAAATAAGTAAGACAAACAGCCACAGACTTATTGACAGAAGTGTAACTTTTTTAATTAAATTAGTGAATTGAATTTTATTTTTTTATTTATTTTTTTTTTGGTCAGAGGTTCCAAAAACCGACAAGAGTTTTGAGGAACGACTGATTTTCAAGGCATTCGTCCTGAAGTTTGCAAACGCCTTCACACCAATCGTCTACTTGGCTTTCTTCAGAGGCAGGTTGGAACATTTCCTTCTTCTTGTCACTCTTCTTCACTCCCTTCTCCTCACACAGTTATAATCACGCCTGCAGTGGCACTGTCTATTTTGAGCTGTGCTGTAAAGACTGTTTGTTTATCTCATGCAGACCCTAAACTGTGCTCCTATACTATATGTTATGCAGATTGACAGTCACATTAGTGTGGTAGCTGATAAACACCCTGACCTCCTTTCTTCTTATATCATTAGGCTCATTGGCCGACCAGGCAACTATGTTTATGTTGTGGGGTCTTACCGGATGGAAGAGGTATGTGTATGTTTAGAATCGGATGATTTGTTGGCTTAAAACAATAATTTGTTGAAAAACTGACACAATTTTCCCCTTTCTCCCAAATGCAGCTGATTACCCAGTGCTTGTTCGATGCCTAAAGTTGACATCTTTAGACAGTTATAACAAAAACACGATAATGCAGGGCTTTGAGACGGCTGCTTTTATAGCATGTGTGTATAATAGACACTAAATGCCCAAAATTATGTGGACAGCCCTGCCAATTATTAAGTGCAGGTGTTTCGGCAACGCCCATTGTTAACAGGTATATAAAATCATGCACACAGCCATGCACTTTTTGTAGACAAACGCTGGCAGTGGAACAGCCAGCTGAAGGGCTTGGTAACTATAAATGTGTTCTCTGGAGTGATGAATCATGCATCACTACCTGGCTTTACGATGGACAAATCTGGGTTTGGCATATGCCATGGGAGCGCTACCTCCTGGAATGCATAGTGCACAAACTATACATTTGGAGGAGGGATTAATATCATTTAGCTGATTGACAACATCTGGGATGCAGAGAAAGTTTTATACATTTGATTTTTCAAACTGTTTGATTGATCAAACATTCAAATCAAAAATTGTGCTTGCACTGAATGACTGTGCACTTCCTTCTGTCTCACGTGCTGCAGTGCGCTCATGCCGGGTGTCTGATGGAACTGTGCATCCAGTTGTGTATCACCATGCTTGGCAAGCAGCTCATCCAGAACAACCTCTTTGAGATCGGAATTCCGTGAGTACACATAATCAAGCGTACATATTTCACAGGAGCAGGGCAATTATTACACGCCTTTGAACAACACCTGCAAAGTGAAAGGTGGAATGGCATCAGGGTACATTTGATATGTATTTGAAGAGTATTTAGGTCAGTTACTACACCAGGTTTTTTTTTTTTTTAACAGGGAAGCCATGCTACAATAAGGGCAAAGATATAACCCTGCTTAAATTTTTCCCCATTACACAACATGTTTTTCTGAGGTTTGTGAAAACGTTAAAACGGGGGGGGGACAGAAAAACAATAGTGCAGCATTTCAGAAAAGGCCGTGCAAAAGAGGTTTTTCTCTTCAAATTGTGTCCTTTTGAAGAATTTAACAATAAACACTGGGGGAATTTTTAGATGACGTTCTAGAAGTATTGACAATCCTCATGATACATGTAGTAAAGCATATTGTAACATTATTATAATATTATCATATCATCCACCCTATGCTCCAGTAAACTGAAGAAACTGATTCGCCGCTGCAAGTCAAAGAGGGACTCCAAACAGGAAGAGGAGCTTTACAAAACACTCGCTTGCCATGAGAAGGACCACTTCCTCGACCCCTTCGTTGGCCTAAATCCAGAGTATATGGAGATGAGTGAGTCACTACACGCCTACACACACATACACACACACAGACACACGCACAACTACTGAATGCTTTGTGAAATGGTGGCAGACTGAACCAGGATCAGATGAAATATATGAGTCATGTGGAAACAAATGCATTATGGGTATATTTGTATTCTGTAAACCTGTCATTTCTACAAGATCAGTTTTCTGGTCACATGATCAGTGGTTTAGTAATGTCTTTCTACAGTTGGCACAGAGCACTGAGGTGTATGCCTTGAAACGCTGATTGGTATTATTACTACCGACATGGCTTTAAAATCCAGCAAGCTCACCGAGTCCATGTGGCACATCTTGTTTTTCAGTCCGTCCTCAGTTGTCCCAGAGATTTGGGTGGATTAGGTTGGTATTACCTAATCCAGCCTCAGACAGTGAGGGCTGTCTGCTTACCGCCAGCTCCCTGAAAGCAAGGCTGTAGAATTCAAGCTGTGTTGTTTTGTTTTTTTTCTTTCATGCCCTCTCATCTCCTCTTGCTGGGCTACAGCGTGGGCCAGTCTCCTGCTAATAGCAAAGCATTATGGGTCCAGAAGGGGGGCCCAGCATAGCAGCATCAAGATTATGAGCTTTAGTTCTGGTGTGGATTCATTAATAACCCACCCCCAGTCCCTCCCTCCTTTACTATCTCACACCTTCACTCCACTACTACCCATACACACACACACACACACACCCAGCACAGCACAGTGCTATGGCCCTCAGCTGTGAGAAACCACAAACAGATTTAAAACACTGTTGCTCCAGATACTATAGTCAAGTTGCGATAAGCCTTTTGATCCATTTTTTTAGTTATTTGCTGATCTCAGTCCTTGCGCTAAATACTTTGGCCAATTGCCCAGACCATTTAATGAACTGGGCTCAACATGCTGTTCCAGATCAGGATGTGTGAGATACTGCTGTTGACTCTCATTCTCAGGAAGTTCATTAGAAAACTACGCAGCGGTTAGTTTGTTTTTGTTTTTCCTCCTAATCTAGTCATCCAGTTTGGGATGGTGACCTTGTTCGTGGCCTCCTTCCCTCTGGCTCCTCTCTTCGCACTCCTTAACAACGTCATTGAGATCCGCCTTGATGCCAAAAAGTTCGTGACCGAGTTCCGACGACCCATAGCTGCTAGAGCTAAAGATATTGGTAAGTATCTTCACACTGCCATTACTGCATTTGCTGATTGTTTTGAAGCTGAATGGTGAACGTTATGTTTGATATATTTGTATAAGAACTGTACAGTGCAGAGCTGAAGATTTTTTAGGTGCTAGCTGTGGTGCTATGAGGCTAAAAAGTATATTTAATTATTCCAACAAAAGTGGCGTTGCCTGCTTCCTTTAAAAAAAGCCAAGGAAAATCTTTTACCCATTGTGGAATAATAAATAGACTTTTGCTATAGCTGAGAAGAGCACTTCCACATCAGCTGTGCTAGTACTTAAGCTAAAACTAGACATAACCAGTGAAATATTAGCTGAAGAGGATGACTTGCCACCTCCTAATGAGTGATGTTCCAAAATATAGGCTTGCCGAGATAAGTTACAACTGAAAAATGCTTTTTTCTTCTCTTTTTAGTTTCTTTTTTTAGTTAACTATCACAGATAACAGAGCTAGAGAAAAAAACTGCATAACCTCAAACACTTGAATGATTACAGTAAGGTAGAGAGTGTATTGTCTTGATCAGTATGTAGGTAACGTTTGTTTCTCTGGCTCAGAGAAACTCCGAGAAATACCAATTTGTGCAAGTGAAATCTAGACATTTTAATAAAATGTCACAGAGAAACCGTGGACTGCAGTGTTCCAACTGTTTAACACTTCTTGAGAGTATAGACACAGACAGTTCACTGTTAGATCATGTTGAGCTGAGTGCTGTGGCCGTTTGATTACTGTTATTTGGAGCTGTTGAACCATGTACTAAGCATTTGCTAAGAGCATTCACACAACACCAGCACACCAAATCCGTATCATTGCTTTTAGGTCTTTCAGAATGTATATTAGATGTACTGGGGTTTTCCCCTCAGTTCAGCCTTTTACCTCATTTGTTCTCAGAGATTTACCATAAATAACATACCAAATCCGTCCAGTTCAGCATTCAATTTCAAATCTACTGCTCGCAGAAATCATAAACTGACTGTATGGTCAGTTAATCTTCTTACTGTAGTCATGACCTCTAAGGTTTTTTTCCCCGCTTGTACTTTAATCACAAGCCTGATTTTCTACAACACACGTTTATTCTGATGTAGTAAATCTGGTGGAAATCTGGGGTTACACGCTATGGCAGTACTTTAGCTCCCCCTTGTGGTGAATGAAGTATTTCTGCTGAACAGCAGCAAAATGTGTTCACCCGTCTCAGAGCTTTCTTCAGATGTGTGATCTTTCAACCCAAGTCGTCGTTCATCAGTTCATTCTCTCTTTTCTAGGCATCTGGTACAACCTGTTGCGAGGACTAAGCAAAGTGGCAGTCATAGTAAACGTAAGTCCGTGTATTTCCCGTGCAGTTTTTGACGAATGTTAGAAGCAGCCTGTCAAGGCACTTTAATGGCTCATTACTGTTCGGTCATTAAACTGTCATAAAAGTGAAACCCATTTATTTTCACCAAATGCCTCTGGCGATTTCACTCTCGGAACGAACCTCATTAACTCAAAATGGCACTGTTATTTAAAACCACACCTCTAAAGCACACACTACCAGACTTGTTGATCTCTTAATGCTCCATCAGTGTTTCTGATGCTTTCAGGATATTTAATTGTGGCATTTCTCCCCTCAGGCGTTTGTTATCTCCTTCACGTCTGACTTCATCCCACGTTTGGTCTACATGTACGTGTACAGCCCTGATGGAACCTTGCACGGCTTTGTCAACCACAGCATGTCTTACTTCAATGTCACGGACTTCCAGCCGAACACAGACCCTTTAGACCCGCTTTATCTGGGCTACAAAGTGGAGATTTGCAGGTACTGTATTGAATTATTTTAATAGTCTACTGACTTAAGTACTGTTTTTTTTTCTGTTTGGGACTATTTTATACTGCATGTCATATTACTGTGATGTTCATTGTGTGAATACATTTCTTAGGTTCAAGGACTACAGAGATCCTCCGTGGTCAGACACCCCATATGAACTGTCGAGAGAATTTTGGAATATCCTGGCTGCCCGGCTAGCCTTTGTTATTGTCTTTCAGGTCAGTGAATAAATGTTAAAACCTCCAGGGATGATGTGATCCAGTGGTTTTTAAAACAAGTCATTCAATTACTGAGGATTGTCAAACATTACACATTTTTTAAGTTGTAGTAATACCTCTAATGTTTACTAGGCTGCCAAATGCATTCATTCATTCATTTTCCTCCATTTCGGGTCGCGGGGAAGCTGGAGCCAATCCCAGCTGACTGAGGGCCCAAGGCATGGTTCACCCAGGACAGGAGGCCAGACTGTCCAAAGGCTTACAATAGGTTGATTGGATACTCTAAAATTGCCCGTAGGCTGCCAAATTCTTGTAAAGCAAATTGCCTGAAAAGTAAAAAAAACACACTCTTAACTTTTTAGGACTAGTTTATGAACAATGCCTAATGCCCATGTGCAAATAACTCCTTGTACTTAGTTTGGAACATGCTACTCTCACTCCAATAGCTGCACATTTGCAGTAATCGGCCACAACACTGACACCACTGACAGGTGAAATGAATAACACTAATTATCTCAGTACAATGACGCCTGTCAATGGGGTGTGAAATATTAGGCTTTAGACAATGTGCCACGCTGCAGCTAATTGTGGCTAATGTCTGTTTTTGTCACCTCCCATAGTGGTGCACAAGGGAACGAAACTAACAAGATTAAGACTGCAGCTGGATCAGGCTTAAAGGGGCATTTCGGGCCAAAAGAGTAAAATGTTATGCAGTATTCTGTAGCATAGCATTATCAATATCATTATATCCCTCGTCCTTGTTGATTTGACCGTTTCTATTCTTCACTGTTTTCTCATTAAAATACCCTGCATGAAAATTGCAACATTCATCCATGGCCAGGAGTCCAAGAGAGCATCACTGACCCTTAACTGACTACTTAACACAATGCTATCCAGCACATGCTTTTTCAGTCGTCATCCTCATCTGATAAGTCATTGTAATTGTAAGCTGAAGACCGGTGAAGACAGCACAGTGCATCACAACAAAATGTGATCTCTGTATTTAACACATTGGTGTATGAGCAGTGGGGAGCACCTGGGGAGCAGTGCTTGGGCTGCTCATGGGTACCTCAGTGGTACTTGTACCCGTCTGGGACTTGATCCAGCAACCTTCAGGTCACAGGGGCAATTTCCTAACCGTTACTGGCCTAGTTCTACATCTACAAAAAGGAAATCCCATTTATAGTAGTAACATTAGCTCTCTGGCTACTAAAAGGTGAATAAACACTGCACAGCTGTAGGATTTGAGTAGGCATGTTTAGAAGAGGTGGCTACAACAATGGCTCAATTTTTCTGTCTTTTTTAAAACAGCAAGCAGATTTATTAAGTTCTGCATTGATCAATCTAATACTGGTCTTTCAGATCAGGACACCCCTAAACTTTCAAAGAAAACATTAATAGCTTTATGTTCCTGTTGGCTAACATTTTATTGTTGGCCTCATCTCTGTCTTTCTTTACAGAACGTGGTGATGCTGATGAGTGACTTTGTTGACTGGCTGATCCCAGATATCCCCAAAGACATCAGTCTGCAGATCCACAAGGAGAAAAACCTAATTGTGGAGCTGTTCATGAAAGAGGAACAGGGCAAGAGGCTTTTGCAAAGCAGACAGAGCAACCAAACCCCCCAGCAGCCCCGATCCCGGCCTTCCTCACAACTCCAGACCAGCAACCATTAGGCCATAGAAGGCGAAGCACTACTTTTATCCACACGGGAGTGTGCCATCACATCACACAGCCTTAGTCAAACATTCTACTAGCATTTCACAGGAGCCACATGCTGGTAGAGACACTGTCTGATGTATGGTTAAGAGGGATGTTACAGCAGTGCCATTATTCTTGCACAGCACCGTTTGATTTATTGTTTTTCTGTCTGTTACTCCAAACAAGTGAACCGAACGCAGGGAAGTTGTTCAATCCATATGCAAATTGTGATGTTTTGTTGGTTCTGAAAGCAGGCTGTACGGTCTCGCTTAATGTTCATGTATAAGGCAGAGAAATGTTTTTTTTTAATGTAGTTTGTATTAATATAAGCTCCTCATTTATAGAAAAAGCAGAATTTTTGTTTTAAATGCGTTTGTGTTTTTATTATTTAAACCACATCCAGGAAATATCAGCAATGTTTTTAAGATCCTCTAAGAAAAAAAGGCATGGCCTAACCATTATAAAAAATCAAATGTTGTTTGCTACTGTTTGCAATTATTTCATAATAAATATTTTAGAACGTTTCATTCCGTGCAATATCTTGCTTAGTAATGGGAATGACCTTTCGAGACTGTTGACATCATAATTCTGGATTGAATCTTTGCTGGTCTTCTGTTTGCTGGTAAATGAAAATGTGTATTATTATAATATTGAAATGTGGATTTCTGGACCAAAAAATTGCAACTATAGGGGGATTAAGGCTAATGCCAATAGCCTTAAATGTTCTAATGAATCTTCAGTGGTTAATAATCAACATAGTCTGAGTGAACTGATACTTCCCCTTTAGTTGGTTTACAGGTAATATTCAAAAATCTTATTCTGAGCATGAATGTCACTATAGTTATGTAAAGTATATATGTCAGATGTCAGTACATCTGTAAAGGCTATGAATGATGGTATGGCTAAGAAGAGCACCATACCTGCAGCTGAGGAGGCCTTACTAAAGCCTTAAATGAATGTTTTTGCTTCAATGTTGATGCCTTTAAAGGGGGATTCAATCAGTTTTTCTACATTTCTGCACAACACAATGAGACGTAAACAGTTCTTTATAGTGGTCTGATGCGACAGTGTAGAGAAACTTGACTCCAGGGGTTCTGGCCACAACACACTTGGTTTACTATCCAAAATGACCGGTGAATCTACATGTCTCCTGTGTTTTATATGTAATCTTGATCATGTGAAAACTGCAATGAGGGAAAAACTTTTTCTTTACAACGCCTTGTACAAACCATGAATGTCTTTGAAAAAGTACATGTTAGGCCAGAATCTTGTACATCATGGCAAGGAGAGTAAAATATAATAAACACATTTCTAACGACTGTTACTTTAATCTATGTGGTGTACTGTGGATCCACTGTAGACACATCTCAGAAAGGTACATAACGTCTGTCTGTTCATCCCAACCCTTTCATTTCCCTGTTGATTCACTGTACACTCTAGTTGGGTCCAAAACCACACTATGGTATCTACTAATTCATGTGCTGCTGATGGGGGAGTATTAGTGTAAAAATACTCTTCAGAGAGTAGTGCTGGGATTGAGACACAGCCTCTGTCAGGCCTTTCTACTTCTGTTGACTTTAACATCCTCGATTTTGTACAAGCCACACTGTATGCTCCGTCACCACGTCTAAGCTGTTTGTTTGCATCAGTAGCATTTCACTGTGGTAAACCTCCATTCTTGTATTCATAAAGAACATTAAAAAGCCTGAAATGTCATTCTCCAGTGTGCTGTTGTTTTTAAAGTAGTCACTGCGGCCCACCTGTACACAAGGAACTGCTGCCGCTTCTTTAGACTGAGATTATTATGATTATATTTTTTGTTTTGTCTATTATTGCTATTCAGTGTCGACCAGAGGAGGATGGGTTCACCTTCTGAGTCTTGGTTCCTCCCAGGGCAGTGGTGGCTTAGTGGTTAGGACACTGTCTTTGAGGCCCGGGCACTACTGAGGTACCCTTGAGCAAGGTACCGTCCCACTACACTGCTCCCCGGGCACTGCTGGTAGCTGCCCGCTGCTCCACGTGTGCACGTGTGATGGGTTAAATG
>JBBPDA010000039.1:3907957-3936192 GCA_037974385.1 Arnoldichthys spilopterus | reverse complement strand
CAATGTCCCCTGACCTGAACCCCATAGAGCACGTCTGGGACCAGTTGAAGCAGAGACTGCATGATCGTACCCCACCCTCACGTGACTTGGCAGAACTGCGTGTAGCACTTGTGGAAGAGTGGAACGCATTGCCTCAGGACAACCCCATGAGGCTAGTGAGGAGCATGAGACGTCGCTGTCAAGCGGTCATTGCAGCAAATGGTGGAAACACCCACTACAGACATGGTCAATTTTTGTTATTTGGGGCTATCCCTGTTATTGTCTAAGTTTTTGGGGTAATAAATATTAAACTAATGAAAATGGTGTTTCTTCTCATACATTATTACTAATATCAAAGGAAACTTTAGACTTATTTCATAAAAATTCAGAGCAAATAGGAAAAGCGCTCATGCAAATAATATTCCTAACTTATTGTGAGTAGTGTATATCTAAATGTCGTCGTTCTGAAACAGATGTGTCCAAAATATGATTTTTTTCATTTTTCTTAAGAGATTTGACTCTGATTATATGCTTGAACTCATACATACATAAGGCAGTAGGACAATTTATATGAATATTTCATCTCATCTATCATCATGATAAATTACAGCACATTATGCTTTTCTGAGTGTATTATGGATATTGTACATGCATAACACACAGGTCATTATAAAGGAAGTATAATTAGGTCTGTTTAAGTGGATTTAGTGCAACACAGCATGTAAATAACTGAAAATGTTATATTCTGATTATATTTTTATGTGGCAGTACTGGTGCTTTTTTGTCTTGGTCACACCATAGAGAACGAAATATGATCATGTATAGCGACAAGATCACCCACCACTATACATGGTGACACCCACCACCTGCCTAACACTAAATAGGTCCCCAATGCTGCTAAAACAGCTCGGACTGTGGTCCACTATGTGTTTTGTGCAACAGGAGCTCTTTTTGGGATGAGACCAGACAGGTTAGCCTTCTCTCCCCCATGCATCAATAAGCCTTGAGTAGCTATGACCCAGTCACTGATTCACCAGTTGTTTCCTTGGATCACTTTTGGTAGGTAGTAACTGCTGGACACCTGGAACACTCCACAAGACCTGCTGTACTTGTAGATGCTCTCACTCAGTCGTCATCACAATATGATCAGCCAGAACATTAACACCACTGACAGGTGAGTGAATAACACTCAACTTATTTCATTGTGGCGGCAACCACCAGAGGGCTGGGATATACTGGGCAGCAAGTGAACAGTCTATTCTAGTAGTAAATGTGCTGGAAGCAGGAAAATTGAGGAGCTAAGCCACTTTGACCTTATTGTGCTCTACGTACATGTCTCCTCAGGATTCTCCGAACCGTCCTGAAAACGATGAAACCATACACAGAGTCAGTAGAGAGGAAGGCATCACTCCCCGTATAAGCGATTGATCCGTGTTTATTTGGACTTTACATTGATTAGTATGAGCTGTTACAGTAGTGTAAAGTAAATCCATGTTTAGAGCTGTGCACACACGAAGACCGGAGTAACGGGTCTTCCACAGATCTTCCAGCACACTCTCACACAGTTTTGGGCAGACAGACAAACAAAGATAAGTGCACACACACACACACACACACACACACACGCGCACACAAACATGCACACCCTGCTCAGATAACCTCAAATAAGTCACTGGTCTGAGTCTTTTTCTCTTTAGTCCATTAAGCCAGAAGTAAAAGCAGAAACTAAATAAAAAAATTAAACCAAGTTGATTTTCCAGCGACCCTCTCCCAAAAGAAAGACCACTTCCTTTAGAATAGAAAAAACTCAAAAACTCAAAAAAACTCTACCCACTCTGATCCATCGTGTTTTTTTGTACGGTTTGAATCTGTATTATACAACAAAACAAAAAAGCTTCACACTTAAATGAAAGATTAGAAAACCGTGAATGCTTTGTGACCTGTTTCCAAGAAACTCTACTGAAACTTCTAACGTTTCTATGACATACAAACAGCATCTATGTGCATCACCAGCCAAAGAAAGTCACCCAAGTTTGGCCTAACTGTCCTCCACTACTAAACACGATAAAAGAAATATGTACACGCCAAAGGAAGGTTTGGAAAAGATTCACGACATGAAGAGAGAGAAATCCAAAGCTGATGTGAGCTGATCAGAATAAATACTTGAAATGATCGCTGCTAGAACTGAAAACCTGAAAAATAAGTGGACTTTACAAAACAGGTCATAGGTAACTGATTCTTTTTGTCAGGAACCTCCAAAGATGGATTCTCATGTCCTCTCATGTATGAGTCTTCAGTTCGCTACTGTCCTTTCCGTGGTGACCCTTCAAAGCTCTACTTCTGTCCCTGGCGTCCTCCGTTAAAGGCACTGCACCGGTAACGTCTCTGACAAAGCGGCATGATGCTAAACTCTCTAGCCCATCGGTGGAGAAAAAGTTCAGAACGTTTGTGCTGTGTGATGTAGCGATGGTCGGCAGGTCGGCCTCTTCCAGAGCTCGGTGTTTCATGGCGGTCTTGCTGCTGCTGCTGCCGCAGTTCAGTGTTATTCATTTAGCATGGTGGGTCTTGCCCGGGGCGAGGCGGGTCATCAGGATCCAGTGACCTGGACGTAGTTAGCAGGGTAGAGGCCCACCTCTCCGCTGTGCAGCTGCCCCTTGCACCAGCCCTGCTCGTCCTCCTCTCCCAGCTTCATCAACTCTTCACCTGTCACAGAGCACATACACATGTGAACACATGCCTGAAGGACACTAAGCCTTTTGAAAAGCTATAGATTGGTGAAAAAAAAAAGTAATTTTGATACCGATACCAAGTGTAGTATCACAATGACCAGTAACAAACAGAAGAAATGTTAAAGGGCCCATAGCCTGCATTTTGTATATTTTCCCCCTTCACTTCTAACACCTGTGTAAATTTATGTGCCAAAATTGACATAATTCATTTTTACATGGTTATTATCCAACCTCTAGGATTAAAAAGGCTGTTTCTGTTCATGTGTCTTTAAGTCTGATTCATGAATATGAACCCTAATTCTGAAAGGCAGTATTGCGTATTTTGACCCTCTCAAGAAGCAGACTGGGCTGAAACACTCCTTATAACCTCAGAGTAATTGGGCGGAGCTAAAGTGCTGTAGGCTAAATAGCTGGATCCTATAATGTCACAGAACCAAAACACAACATTTTTTTTTATTTTAGTACAATAAAACGTTATTTTTAGTTTACGACTTGGGCCTTTTAAATCAAAACAATATAACGGCAAAACGCTGTTTCCTGGACAGTTATTAGGCCTGGCCATGAACTATGCTTTCCTTTCAATAAATAAAAAATAAAAAAATTAAAAATAAATAAAAAAATAAATAAATCGCCATTCAAAATCCAGTATAGTCCAGGACTAGGCTTAAATCCCCTGTCCAAGAAGCTGGTAATTGAACACAGCTTAACTAAAACATGGGGGTGTTCTTGTTCAAGCTCTTAAACGACATATTTCAAATGTAGGAAAAGAACAGCCTGGTGCTAGCTAATTAAAAACCCAACTTGTGATGCCTTCAAGAGACAATATTTGGCAAATTGCAGTCCTAAAAAGTGTAGAATTGTCTAGGTTGGGCAAGTCTAATTTAAAAAACACATGTTTGTATGTTTGTAAAGTTTTGTTCTAGAGCTGCAATGCTACTATAGCCAACAAGTAATAAATGTTTTTCCCCCATTATGTCATTCCCAAATCATAATACATACTTTCAGACTTGCTTATGTGTTTCCTGGCACAAAATGATTATTAATATGTAGAATAACAGACAAACTTTAGTCTTTAAGAAGACTGCTTTGGTGTAAAGCTATGAAACACTGTTTTGCCCATTTCTAGACAGCAATATGCCATAAAAACTTTGAGAAGAAACATCTGTATTGGTTAACACCCCCCACCCCCCCACCCCCACCCCCAATCCAGGTCAGGATAAGCAGCTGAGATAATGAATGAAAAATGAATGAACTTCAGACACTGCAAGTCTTTCCTGACTTGAGAATATAAAAAATACAGGAAGAATTACTGTAAATTAGCCCCCCCCCCCCACACACACACAAAACTTGCTCAACACCAAAAACAGCTACAGTTTCTGAAAGTGCAGAAATCAAATGATGTTGGTCTTGTAGGGGAAAAAAATACAAGTCTGCAAAGCCACCACCAGGTGGCACATGCAATAACAGCAGCGTCACTGCTGACTCCAATGCAGGAGTTTCCTGTCACTTGAATCATGACACTACCATTACACGAATAAAGAGGATCATGATTACATGGAATCTACAGTGTAACCTACATGTGACTGTAAAACATTTCACACAAGGAGGAGCCTGGACTCCGGAATTTTCAAATCCTCAATGCCAAGAATTCCCAATCTGCTCCAGGCCTATCAAGATAGCCCAGTTTCACCTTAACCCATTCTGTTTGCTCTATACCCACGCCCACCCCCCTCCCCGCAGTGTAGAAATTTCTAATCCAGCTTATTGACCAGACAGACAGTTAGGATAAGTATCAGTTTAGTTTCCTACTGATCTGACTGCTTTAGCTTCATAAACAAGTACACGTGTAACAGATTAAACTGATACAGGGGGAAAGGTCACTAGATTAAAATATACAGAGATGACAGACATAATCCTAAACCAGAATCTTTTACCTTTCAGGGGAGAATTCAACAGATTTCCCACTGTTCATACAGACTCTGAGGGCTAGCTTATAAGGCAACTAACACATGAGACTCATATGGATTATGTGAAAGTGAAAATTTGTCATTGTGAACACACTCAATCACCACAACGAAATGTGATCTCTGCATTTAATCCATGCACATGTGGAGCAGCGTGCAGCGATCAACAGGTACCTTGCTCAAGGGTATCTTAGTGGTGCCCAGGCTGGGACTTGAACCTCTGGCCTTCAGGTCCCAAGGGCAATGTCTTAACCACTAGGCCACCACTGCCCACGTAGGAGTGTAAGACTTTTACTCGTAGTAGTAGTTTCAGTGAGGTAATGACATTGTTTTTCAATTGAATACTGATACCAAGCCGTTCATGATCAAAAGTTAAACCATGCATCACTCAATACAAGGCAAGACAATAAAAGGACACCTGAGGGTTTTCCTTCTTCATCCAAAAGAAGCGGACATGTCTAATGGGGCACACAGATAAGTCCTAGGGCTGTACAATATAGAACCTACTGTCAGTATATTGTGATTATATATATCTTACAATAGTTTAACACAGACTGGTAGACCTCCGAGGCTGTTTAGAGCTGGCATCACCATTATAAAAGGGACATGACATCACTCAGCCTCAGTTCCCTCACTTGAACTCACTACAATACCCAGCATTGCACAAAAGTCTCATAAAACCACTGGGAATCCCTGTGGTATCACCCAATCATGACAGCTATCCTAGACACTGAGCTATAGGCCTATGAATACAATCAAGGTAGCATTAACCCTTAGCCTCGGTCATCAAAAACCAACCATCGAACCTCATCAGGGTTCTCTATTCTCTCCTATAGTTCCTATAGCTGCAATAAAAACAGGGCTGATTTACATTTTGTGCAGCACACTTACATTGTGAAGCCCTACTGTGCCCAGACATGTAGAAAACCCACGTGAAATGTCCTTTTAGCGGTTTTTACATTCACATGAACACCCAAGCACTCATGTTCCGATTTGTCTAGCTCTGCTCTGCCTTTCACCAGACAATCAGAACGATCAGTTGATGCAGGACAGGTGCTGCCAGCAGCTGATCAACCGTCTTCTGGTCTGAGAGAAAGACAAATGCAGAAGCAGAGCATTTAGACGAATCCGCCACACTGCAAGCTTTAAGCGTGCTCCAACACAGCCTCCCGGGGGCCAGTATAAAGTGTGTGTGAGTGTGTTTGTGTGTGTGTGTGCCATTAATAAGCATTAGTAGGGATTAATACCTGCTTTAAAGCTCAGCTCATCAGACTCTTGGCCAGTGTAATCATACAGCGCTCTAACGCGCACACCCGCTACCTTCTCTTCCTCCTCCTCTGCCTCCACTCCATTCGCCGCAATGTACTTCTTGGGGCTCTCTTCGTCAGACCAGTCCGAGGAGTAGTCTTTGGCACCACTGCTATAGCCAGAAAAAAAAGGGCACAGGGTAATCACATCTGAATCATCATCAGGGTTTAAAATAAATAAATAAATAATTGATTTAAAAAGTAAAAAAATGGGTAAAAAAAATAGCATAAAACCATTTTAACTGTGCTGATTTATAGTCAAAAAAATTCAACATGACAAACACAATAATAAAAATAATAATATAATGCTAAATTTACATACACACATACATATATACACACACACACACACACACACCTTTATTTAACGGGTTTCACAGAGTATCAGATAATCAAAGTGGAAAAGATGATTTCCTCCCCCTCAGATGGTGAACAATCAGTAATGGATGCAGGGATTAACCAGCATGGTAGCAGATACAAAGGAAATGAGTTCCCATAGACAAGCATTTCAAAGCACAGAAAGAAGTTGAATACAAAGTGCAGTGGTTCTCCTTAACCTCGCTCATCCCAGATTTGGTCCCAGATGATTGGGTTATAAAAAAGACTAACACTCCCCCAGGGCAACAGCACAGGCTCACTTTCTGTTCATTCCAATTAAGGTGTTGCACAACAAGCCAATTACCAAATGCAACACCTTTTAAACAGAGATACAGCGGGATCCAAAAGCCTGAGACAACTTACAATACTTTTAGAATTTCAAAAACTTTTACAACACAGAAACGTTAGGACGAGTTCAATGAAAAAAATATTCAATATGCAGCATTTCTTGGTCACTGCTCTGTGACCACGTTAAGGCCAGATTTTTTTCACTGGTATTTAGGCAACTCCTGTGTGGACTTTCTACTATCACTAATTTATGGCCAGCTCACGTGCAACACAGGCCAAAAGATTCTTCTTTTACCTCAAAGCGTTTAGCGGAGATCCTTCATAATAAAAATGCACTAAATTACAAAACAAAAGCATTTTTTCATCTCAGACTTTAGGAGCTCTCGACGAAGCATCTGTCCTGCTGTTCCTTGATAAACAGAAGGTCGAAAGGGACGTGCTGGGTTACTAACGCTCTCTGGGACACATCAGTGAGGCTCTCGTAATGCGTATCCCCTCCGAGCCACCTGCAGGTTTGAAAGAGTCACACACAGACCAGACTAATAAGGGTGGAAGCTGCTGTGCTTAATAATACACACCGCCTTGCTTGATTCTATGTCTAAGTACATGTGTGTGTACCACCCGCACAGCGCACACATATGGGACTCATCTGTTCCTTGTGTTGCTGACACTTACATCCAACTGGACTGTTTCAACCCACCACCCATAGAAAATGGTACTTCCACACAGATGCACACAAACACAGTTTGTGCTGAATAAGCCCATGATATACGGCACAACAGTTAATGTACCAACTAGCAGCAGGAAGAAACCTCCACAGGGAGCCACTGTTACCAACCAAAAATGTTGAATATGAATCGGCACTGCAGGCAATGCTGCCTATAAGAGGTCAACTACATCTCGCCCTAAACAGTGAAGAACTGAGTCGAGAGATTAATGAACAACACTCGTCACATGCAACACTCGCTTTTCCCACGAGAACGAGCAGCTCAAATAACAATCCCTACTTCCTCTTCTCTGCAACTTCCCAGAAATCCTAGACGTGACGGCAAATACGTAGGGGAAACATTCAGAAAAGGTGCAGTAGCAAGACAGATGAAAACAAAGCCCGCTCTGTGCGTGTTACCGAGTGGTGTCCTGCGGTGTCTGAGGAGCTTCATCCCCAGCAGACACGATGTTAGTGAGGGTGACCACGTCGTCAGCTCGGCTGTTCCTCTCTTTGCGGCTGATGGAGCGCGTAGCCTCCGGGGACCACTCCTGATCGAAACACACACACACACAGAGACCACCATCAGTGCCTCACACATTCATATTCACAAAATAGGACCCCCACTGGGCATCATGTAGCTTGGGGTAAGATGACAAAAGCAGATGGTCCACACTGACTAACTTAAGCACACTGGTTAGCTCAGCATTGCTACATTCCCAACCCATTTTCCCCCACTTAAAGAACTTGGATGAAGCTAAAGACTAAGCATGGAGTTCTGTCCCACTAGTACAGGGGGCTACAGCAATCAGTTGAGAGTGTCAAGAATGGAAAACATTGAAGCAATGCTTACTTCCAAAACAAAAGCACTGTGAATTGTGATACTACAGAGTCAGAGAAAGCCACAGGATGCATAATGAGACTTTCAGCTTTCACTTCTCTTGCATTTATTTTATGCTCCGTGTTGCACTTATGATTTTAGTTTGTGTGTAGTTTTATGCACCAAAAATAGTCATAATCTCCGTTTGTCCTTTAGAATTAAACAGGCAGTTGTTACTGTGACTTTAAGACTGATATACTGTCGCTGACCAAGACAAACAAGTACATCCAAAATAGTAACTTCACAGAAGAAGGGAAAAGCAAACCTCCCTCCATGAATTTACATTAGAAGTAAGTGATGGAGCATTTCTACCGGCCTGTTAATCATGGAAGTTTCACACAATGTGGCGAGCTGCTGTGTGGATGTAGAATGTAGAAAAACCCAAAAAAACAAAAATGCAGAGGAAGTGGTTTCTCTCGACAGCAGTCATATGTACATGCCTCAGCTCTTACTGACTCCCCTGTATTTTGTCTTCTTCATAAAGCAGTCAGTGCTGAAACACTCATTACCTCAGCATGAATGGCTGGACTTAAACTGCTATGGGCTGAATAAGTGTACGTGTGAAGTGAAAGTGGCTATTTGTTATTGTGAACACACTCAAGCACCACAACAAAATGTGACCCCTCATTTAACCCATCACACGTGCACACGTGGAGCAGTAGGCAGCCATCAACAGCGCCTGGTGCAGTGTAGTGGGACGGTACCTACCTCAGTAGTGCCCGGGCCGGGACTTGAACCTGTGACCTTCAGTTCTCAAGGGCAATGTCCTAACCACTAGGCCTCCACTGGCCACTGCCCACTGCCCTCTGAAACTTGACTTTCCAAGATCTGGATGCTTTAAATTGGAATTCTATCAATAAATCCTTTGCATGAGGAGCTTTTCACACAGCAAGTGATAATTATGCATCCTCCCCTGATTTCAGGGGCTGTGTGATGCAGCTGTAGCGCAAGCAAAAAAAAAAGAAAAAAGAGCAGGTCTCTAGTAATCCGTCGTGCATGTTCAGGAGACAAGCACCCGTCTGAATGTTCAACTTTTTCCTGAGCTGCATATTTTGAAATGTGTCTAAGTTGGAGGCTCTTTGATTTTGAAATGAAATGAATTTTTATTCCTATTTTCAGGTTCAAAATAGTGCAGCCATCTGCCCTGGATTGGGATGCAGTCACCATGGTTACCATGAAAGCGATGCAAACAATGCTCCACCGGCTGCATGAAAAGCTGTGCTGAGCAGAGAGCTGACCTCTCATACGGAAAGCACAGAGAGGCTGGTGGAAAGCGAGCTCACTGTGTGGAAAGCTCTTAATTCAATCACTGAAATGTAAACAGACTTGTCTATACGGCTCATCAGCACTAATTTCTTTACAGTGTTGGTCAGAAGAACCAGAGGCTGTGATGTCTACAACACAAAAAAGCCATTTTATGGAAAAAATGTTAAAAAAGGAAGCTACCTTCTAGGATTATGGCTTAGAATGCCCTGCACGTACCTCACCACCCTGAATGTATGTAGTGGCAGTGGTGGTGTAATGGTTAGGGAGTTGCCTCTGTGACCTGATGGACCAGTACCCCGGAGGTACCTTTGAGCAAGGTACCATCCCCAACCACTGCTCCCCAGGTGCTGCCTACGTCAGCTGCCCACTGCTCCCACACAGATTGGTTAAATGCAGAGGTCAAATTGTGGTGCACTGTGTGCTGTGCTGTGTCCACAATGACAAATAATCACTCTTGTATTTAAAAAAGCATATCTTAGTCCAGGGGTGGCCACCCCTGGTCTTCAAGATCTACAACCCTGGAGTGTTCAGATACAACACACCTGAGTCTTGTATTCAGAGTGGTAGATCTCCAGGACCGGAGCTGGGTGCCCCGTTAAGGCCGAACCTCCCAACTATCGTTCAATGTCTAAGGCATCAGGTAACAAATCATCATTTCATGTAAGTGAAATTTCTGTGAAGTAGCTTTCAGAGGCATGAAACACTTTGAACGTCTGGTTCCATCACCACTGCTATGGCTCAAGTTCACTACATAGGATTGCACGTCAAACTACTCAGAATGACATTGTAAATGAATGTGGAAAGCTTGAAAAATGGAATGTGCCTAGAAGGTAAGGAAAATGAAAGCTAAAGTTGGTGGTAGCTAGCTATTCTCCGTTACAATGGTCGTCAATGATAAACGAAGGGTTAAACAAAACCCTGCACTGAGCTACAGGTCTAAAAAGGGCAGAACTCCATCAGCGCAAGTATATTTTCCAGTTGCTGAGCTGCAGCCCCCAAAGCCCATTCTGTGAATATGGCCTTGGTTGCAGCTGTGCTCTAATGTTGTCTCTGGCTGCCTTGCTTGTTACATGCTGGGCCGCCATCCGCAGGCAGCGCACCGCCACTGCACCACACAGCCAAAGAGAGCCTTGGTCTGCACAAAGAGGCCCAGTGTGCAGAGGGAAGAGCGAGGATGCCACCTTATTTCCAGCACAGGTCACTTACCTGCAAGGCTCTGGGAGAGACGGCCTCAAGCTAACTGTGTGACCCTGAGGCAGATGCCACAAACTGTTTAACGAAGCATTCAGGCTGAGAGGAAATTTTTAGGACTCGCTCAAGCTGCACAAACACACACACACACCATATTCATTTACACAGACGTGGAACACGTCAACTCTGCCACCATGTGGGTGGCGTGGTTGAGCTGTGGTGTTGATGGAGAGGCAATTTTATCCTCAGGGCTTGAGGGCTGCTGAAGAGAGGAGAGGAAAAGAGAGGGGAGGGGGAGAGAGCAGGAGGTTCTGGCACAACGAGAAGAATCTGGCATTCCAGAGGCCACTCATGGGCCACGCACAGACAACAGCGCATTCACCCTCAGCCCATTAGAATTCACCAAGCCCAGAGCTCATGGCTCAAAATGGCAGTGAATGACAACACTGATACAGCTGCACTGTTTGAGCTTCTACTGGAAATGCCACGTCTTTTCGCTAAGCAAATGTTAGCATGTCAGTTCATTTGTTCATGCTTGGAAAAATACTGGACTGACATTTTTGGTCGACAAACATGATCAAGAAAATGGCCTCTATAGAGTGGAAGAGTTCAGTTCAAACTGTACCTCACACTGGGGTTCGTTCATACTGTACCTTACGCTGAGGTCTGTTCATACTGTACCTCACCTAGTTTTCCTAAATATTGGAATTTTTAAAAATTTCAATTGAAAATAAAATTATTAATTGCACAACTCTAGGATACAGCAGTTCTAAAACCTGTCCCCTGTGTCTTGTAGCGGTCAAATGTTCCAGTTCAGTTCACGTCCACCCCAGTAAAACTTTTCTTACTATATCTCAAACTGGGGCTAATCTATTCCATAGTCTACTCCATCTGTCTTGTTTGGCCAGTTTAGTGTGTTCTTTTGCATATTTATTGTTGGGTCTTATGCCAAGATGTTGGCTCTGTGTCTGACTGTATTTTAGCTAGCGTTATAATTCATGGTCTTGTTTCATATGACCAGTGTTCTTGTAAACACAGAGCACGGGACTTGTATTCATGTTGCACCAAAGGCCCTGGAGCAACACTGTTTCATTACACTGTGCGCTTGTATTTGTGCAAAAGTGCAAAATGGAAAGCGGTTTGAACTGGGCGTAAAACTAAGACTAATTCATAGTGTACTTCAGGAGTCGGTTTATACTTTACCTCAAACTGTGGCCAGTTCATGCTCATGCCAGGTCCATGCGTATTCCTCCACCACCGCAGGTCTTCTGTGTCATTGGCCGCAGTGATGGTCTGGCCTAGGTCACGGTACAAGGCCTTAAACCTGAGTGTGGAATTTAGCAGATACTTTAGAACACCGTCCTTGTTTTTACTTTCTTTGGCTCAAGTGCTACAGTCAACAGATAATGGGCCTTAAACAACTACCCAGGAATTTCTACCAGGTTTTTCTCTCCACTTATTTGTCTTTATTCCAAAGACAGGTTTCCGCATACAACAGGTTAATAGGTGCGGTGCCGGAGACGGGCTACAGATTGTGTGGGATAGAGCAACACACCTTAACCAAACACGCCAGATCAGAGAGGAGATTCTTGCACACAAATTACACAGCAAGACTAACAGCTCAACAGCAGCCACATAATTACAGGGAAAGAATATTCTGTTGTTCCCAACTGCAGCAGCATAGTTTGGGGATGTTTTTTGGCTCAGATTTGAACTTTAGTCAGATCCATATCGACACAGCGCATACAAATTAAAGCAGAAGGATAGACAATATTTGCTCATGAACTAATGGTGACTGCAACCCCTAACTTTATTCTTCCCTCAACCTCTGCCCAAAAAACTCTGGTTAATGGACAACAAGAAGTCAAACATTCTTGCTTAAGTAAACAATGATAACTGAGAGCCCACGGTCAAAGAGAACAGCAGCTACTTAATAGTTACCATTTTTGACATACTTGCACCAATTTCCTGCTTGACAAATACATGACTGGGAATTATTAAAAGAGCCTGAGGGGCTGTAAAACTCCACTGAAAGCATCAGGATTTGGGAAAAGAACACTCTGGTCGGAATGCGAGGACATTTCCATGATGTCAAAGCATTATGGTGAAATTTCACCCTTGAGAAACAAAAAGACCAAACGTCCCAAATCAAGTGTAAAGGTGACGGTCGCTGGCCTTTGACCTTCAGTGTGACTGCTGAAATATGTACACATACTCACCCGTCACTGCTAGACAGGTCCAGATGCTGGTGGATGTCCAGCATCACCTCCTTAAAGAAGCGCAGACGCTTCTTCTCAGCCTCTTGGCTGATCTCAAATACCTGCTCCATGTCTTCCATGTAGCGTGGGTTGCAGCGGTTCAGCTCATCCAGAGCTTTCTCATACCGGTCCTTCGCCTGAAGAAGATCCAGTTGTCATTAGCATGCTCTCCCATTTAGGATCACTTGGCAAAAACACAGTTGAGCTACACAGCAGCATTAGCTTCTTATGAGGCCTGTTAAAGAACCAACTTGAATTTACAGGAACCAGTTTATTACTGGGGAAACTGTTTGGCTGAATCAGAAACTTGCCTCAAAGTCAATAAAATTATACAAGCACTTTGTTAACTGTTATATATAGAAAAGAACAAAGATACAGACAAAATTCAGGCTTCAGGATGGCCACTACTACTGTTAATACAGCACATTTTTAGATAACAGTGTGTCAAAGTTTGAAACATGGAACCATGAAGACATCACCACAGAAAGAAGGGGAAGGGTTCATGATCTGGGTCTGTTTCTCTGTAAATGGTGCTTGGCCATTATATTTCTTTTAAAGAAACAAATGTACTAATGTATATTAGAGGGGAATTTAACCTGATCAGAGAAGAAAGGGAGAGGAGGCACATTTCAACAAGTCAATCACCCTAAATATACTCAAAGTAACTCATAACTTTCTGGAAGAATGGGAAGGTGGTTGCATAGTTTGGCTTTCTTGGATGAACCCCAATAAAAAAAAAAAGAAGGAATTTTTGGATTTTAAAACATCAAGAGAGTCTCCTCAACAACCTTCAAAAATTAACAATTTAAGTTCAATCTCATCGAGATATTTTGAAGCTGCAATTGGCAACAACTGCTTTGCAAAAGGTTACAATGTAATTAATTTGTGACATCCCATTACATTGTTTCGATCAGGAATATTTAGTTTAAACCATCTTAATTCATCAGCACCAATCCGCCACAACAATAAAAGGTGACGCGAATAACATCTCTTTACAAGGGCACCTGTCAAGGGGTGAGAAGTTAAACAGCAAGTTAAGCAGTTCTTGAAGTTAATGTGTTGGAAGCAGGAGAAATGGGCAACCAAAAAGGAACTCTGTTAAGAGCCAAGAGTGGACTTGGCTGGACAAGACCGTTCTTCATGCTGTTGGCAGAAGTGAAATTTACAGCCATGACTGAAGAGTTGGAGATGTATCCTCGGTTTTGTGGGCTTTTCAGCAGAATTAGGTATTACCAGGTGTGGCAAACACAAGCTTCTCGGTGGTCTATATTGGTGCAGTTCAGAAACCGTGCAGTATATAAGCAGTTGTATTTGTATATGCGGTTATTTTCAACTGAAAATGTTACAAAATTAAGAACATGTTTTACTCCTGGCACTGGGTGTGAGTTTTGGCACAGAGTTTGAGTTTTTCCATTTTGCCTTGGGGTACCCTAACCTTGGCATGTTTCCTTCATCAGTTTGGTTGATGGGGGTTGGTGCTTGCTGCCTTGTCGAGGTTGAATTTTCTTTCGTTTTTGAATATCTGGACCCAGTCCAGCTTAAACTCGCTTCTTGCTGCAGTTCGGTGAGAAACTCCTGGGTTTGGATATGCTCAGACACATTCAAATGCACTGATCAGCTGAGTACCAACACCTACTTAAGATGAACCTGTTATGTTAGAAAAGGGAGAAGCATAACTGTACACTGCATTATGAATCAGAATGAGAACCAGTGTGTTAACTGGCCTTCATGTTCATACTCCCTTTATAGACGTGTCAGTCCTGGCAGTAAACGTCACAGTGTTGAGTGTTCTGCTTCTGCCTTGTCTGCTTGGATACAGCAATTCTCAGGAGGTTTATCTATTCAATATCTCAAATATCTCACTCTTACACCATAAATATACATGTAATAAGTCAGTGCTTCAGTGCATAAAGGTTTAATAAAGTGTATTAGGGTTAAAGCAGAATCATTTGGGTAAAATGTCTAATTGTGTTTATCAGTATTTCGATTCCAATTTAAATGCAATTACTTCCTTCATCAAATGATTCTCACGCAGGCCCTTCTCTACACTAAAAAGACATTTTTTTTGCACATTGTGGCTTGAGTACTGCCAGATTGCCAATTCACAAGCTCTGCATTACTAGATCTCATAATTAAACTCACCAAAATGAAAACTTGTCAGTAACGTTGGACAGAATTAAAGTTGCAGCCCTTGCAATTTGATATTCACATTCTTTTAAATTGCAATTTCGTATAAAAAACTGTTCAGATCTAAAGGGTTTGAGCTGGTACTGGGACTTAAACACAGTCTTAGTGAAAGAGACCGCTCATACCAAGAAGCAACACTTATGAGTTAAGCTTAAATATGTGGCAGTGGATGGAGCTTAACTGAGAAAAGCAATATTTAGAGGTGGGGTGGCGGTGGGATTATTTCAGACTTAAGACAAGCAGCAGCAAATAATTAATTAATTAATTAAATAAATAAATAAATGTCAGACATTATTATAGTATTATTTATTATATCTTTTAAAGTGATTTATGAATAACTAATAATGGAGTTTATATGGGATATTGCCTATAAATGTGTTGAAAACATTGATAAGAACAATAAAAGATGTTTCCAACCTTCCAACGTTTCAAACGGTAACATTTGTGAGGGTCCAGTCTTAGCCAAGAGGAGCTCCATTGTGGGGCAATCATCAAAAGCAAAGCTTTGTCCCAGTCCTTGGGAGACTGCAAGCTCAATCCTTGGTCATGCCACTACCACTGCAGGGAGCCCGAGAGAGAATAATTGGCTTGGCTCTCTCTGGCTGGATGGGATGGACCTCCCTCTGCCTCCATCACCCAGCGTGGGCGTTTGTCTCTGAGCAAGTTGAGATCAGCTAACAAACACTGCCAATTGTGTGAGCTGTCCAACACGGTGCGAAAAGATGAAGTGGTGTTTCACGTGACCAGGAGGAAGCACATGATTGGTCAAGATGTTTACAGCACATGTTAAAAGCAGTTAAAAGAGTGTTCACTTACAGATTGTAGCCTTATGCTATTAGATGTCGTCAACAAACAAAAATGACTGCAGTCCTATTGCATGCTTTAAGAAAAATGACATCATAGGGATGTCCCCATCCCACCTCGGCATGAGCCTAAGTCCGATTCTTTGTTTAATGTAGACACGTTGGCATGATTTGTTGATGCAATTAAAATTTTAGCAGCACCTAAATACCCAAAACCATAAACCCACAGAATACAGTGAGTTCATTCAGGTCGCTCAGGCGATGGCTGCACTGAGACACATACAGGGTGAAACTTTTACCGAAGAGAAATTTCCTCGAGACAACAACACAGTCACAAAACGTGTGGTGGAGAAAACGATTTTTCTTTGTCTTTCGGAGCTTTTGGAGCCACGATTTGCCCAACGACCCTACAGTTCACACTCTGCCTTATAGCGTCACTGCACACTGGACTGACTCCGCGCTTGCTCCAAATCGTGTGGTATTGCTCATCACTTTCAGGGATCTTACTCAGCAGAGTGTGTAAAACAGGCAACCAAGGAGATGCTGAGCACTTGGGAAAAAGGCAAGAAGAGAGTCATTTTGTCGCCAATGTAAGAATTATGGGGGGGAAAAAAAAGATTTCAGGTAAATGTGAGTGTCTGCTTTCTCAGCGCAGCAGTAGACATATTACACACATTAACTAAAAAAAATCCAAATATCAGATCAGGCAAGCTTCAGCGAACAAATGTTACGGATTTAAAAAAATGGTTAGTTTTTTTTTCCCCTTTAACAAAACCGGCTTCCTTCATTCCTACCACACAATAGGAGTGTAAAAGTATACGATCACCTGGCAGGTATGCAACACACTATCTGTACTGAGGTGGTACAATATGTACAAAGAGAAGTCGTTTGTTATTGTTCCACAACAGGGTGGAAATGAGAGAAGCAGTAGGAGGGGTGGTGTTGGGGGGGGGGATTTTCTACCAGGTCTTATTTGAGGGTGTAAAGACATCCTGCAACGTACCCAAAATAAAAAAGCAGAGACGTTATTACATGTGCCCATAAACGTACAACACGGTTACTGCCCTAGCAGATTCAAAACAACACTGCAGCTTCCACAGCGCTAGTGTATTATCACTAAACAAGCAGCGTCTTGTCTCGAGTTCACAGAAACTCTGGCATTTCGGTCTCCACCCACTGCACTCCCCAAGGAGAGACACACACACAAATCAGAACACCCTCGGATACAGTACAATTCATCCCAGTGAGTGTGTCTGATTTACACCTATTCATAACATTATAATGAAAGCAGTGCATAAGGCGGAGCAGTAAACTGAATACAAATACACCAAAAGTTGGTTGCAGGAACTCGTAGAATTGTCATACTGGTGTGACTGTGCATCAACTACTTAAATCAAGCGTTTATTTAACCAGAGAATTGGACACCCAGGCTTTTAACACTGGCGGCAATTTCCACGTGATGTTTGCAATATAGTCATTTACTAAACTGAATATACAACATATACAACAAATATACAAATTAAAGTCAATATAATCGCCCAGTTCTACATTTTTGTTACCAAACTGACAACTGTAAAAGTCAGTGATGCCACAAAATACCATAAGTTCAGTTTTTACTGAATGTTTCACACACGGCACTAAATCCAGGACTAATTACACTGTTGCACATGAAGCATGCAGTTGGTCAGTGCTCTTCCAGTTCTGTGAATATGAAATCTAGAGAACAGCGCAATGTGAAATACTGTAAAATGATATTTGTATGCACTGCAATGTGCATAGACTGATCTCTCTCATTACCTTTTCTGCCTCCTGGTTGCATTTCTCCACACGATCTGAAAACTTTCGCACTTCCTCCTGGGACTTGGTGGTATCGGCTTTGGCGTGGGTTTCACGGGTCACTGCTGTTCGCTCCTCCTTACGGGCCTGGTGGTAGCTCTTCTTTGAGGACTCCACCTGCCACAAATGGAACAGAATCTCATTGCTGATGTGCTACTTTCTAAAATGAGAACGTCCTCTAAAGCACTAATCGAGCAGGATTAGTTTTACAGGGGCAGGGATTTGACGAAGGATAAAGTTGCCTGTAATTACCCCAAATCGAAGCATAAATAAAATGCAGGCACATGCAAAATACAGAACACAGGTGTTGGACCAAGACTGCTGAGACAAATGGTGAGGTTTAACTTAAGCTTTTAGAAGCTTTTATCTTCTTTAATTTTCACCAATTACCACAGGCAGCCCAGACTGAAACATCAGCACTGTTGGACTGGGGGGAAGCTGAGCACATTAACATGGTTCACCAAGTATATATAATAACATTAATGTTGCAGCTTACAGAAGGCCTGTATTAAGCTGTTAAACTGCAGTAAAAAAGAGCTACAACAGGACACTCACTTCCTTAAGTTTTCGGACCCAGGGTTTCTGGGCTTTGCGGAATCCCTCGTCTGCCTCTTTGGTCTCCCTGAAGCCCCCAATCATCTGCTTGTGGAAGGCGTCCTTCTGCCAGTTGCGGATCTTCTCACTGTCCTCCACAATCAGTCTCTCTTTCAGCTCCAAGTGGATCTCACTCAGTCTGTCCGCTGCATTCATAAATGCATGCCAGGCCTTTTCCAGTGTGCCATACTGAGGACCTGTGAGCAAGAAGTAAAGCGCTGATTCAGCTGAACAGAAGTGGAAAAAGCACAGAAAAACTGCACTAGACTGAAAATATGGATACTGTATCAAAGCTATAGTAAATTTAATATGGAGCTAAATAATAATAATAATAATAATAATAATAATCCGTATTTAAAAATCCACAAGCACATAAAGGTAAAAAAGATTAATGGATACATAACAAAAAGGTCAGGAAAGTTTTTAGATTAATTTAAAGTAACTTTAACGCTGGGCACAAGATGATCAAACCCTGCACTGTATCCAAAATCAAATCTAAACTACTAGACTATACTACACTGATGAATAAAGTACTACCAAATTACCAGATCTGCTTCCATTTAACCATGTATTATAGATCCTAATATTAGATCTCTAATATGAATGTCTATGAATATAAACATGACATATTTGGTAAAATAAAAAGCTATGTAAATAAACAGAAACAAACGAACAAGTAAATAAACAAAAATCAAAACTCACTTGCCTTTTAAGATTTGTAATGAAGGTTTAATAAAAAAAAAAACAAACAAAAAAAACTTAGCAGTCAAAACCTATTTATTCTGGGGGAAATGTAATTGAGTAAAAGTGCAAGTTTCTAATATTCAAGTAAAGTACATTTTTTAAATACTTAATTAGAGTAACAAAGTACAACTATATTTTCCAGCCCCATGTTTGAGTCTCCATTCAAAAACCTGCTTAGAGGTAGGGCAGTGGGAATAGTAGTGAATGAGATTATTTTTGGTAAATGTGCATGCCCCTTTAAGGTGGTCACATGATTAAATCAAAGCATGTGCCCAGCCTGAGGCCTACACAGTGGTAATCCTGCCCTATATCCTGTCTTCCTCTCCCCTGACGTCACAGCATTGCCCTTAATACATTGTACAATCAATCAGACACATTCTGAAATGCTATAGGAATCAATAGGTCACAGCCTATGTGAAATAACTAAAAACCATGAAAACACTGCAAAATAAAGTTTCAGCTGATAAAGGAAGCCACTATGATGTATCTCAGTGTCTGGAAGCTAAATCATCTTATCAACAAAGAATTATCCTGTCAGCTGTCAGGAATCTGTTTGGGTAACAGTTGATGTGGCAGTTTATTTTGAGATGGCTGGGAAAGCCCCTAATGCCCTCTGAATTAGCCCTGTTACCTTTCTCCACTATGCCCCTCCATTTTTTGGCCCAGTCATTTAGCTGCTGGGAATAGCTCTTCTCGATCTTTGCGCGTTCCTGGAAGCAGCTGACCAGCTCGTTGCACAGCTTGTGTCCATCATCAATGCGCTTCACTGTCCTCTTGTAGTTCCCTGGCTGCAGGCACACAGACAGAGTCAGTTTAGTGACCTGAAGTATAGAGCAGCTTTAGGAAAATCAGAGAAAAATGCAACAAAAACGATCTCATATTTTGTCACATTTTGCCTTTTTACCCACTTATTTCTGGGGTTAGATTAGGGTGTTGTGCTTGTGAAGCCATGTGTTATGACATCAACATGAACTCAGCAAAAGTTGAAAAAAAACAACAACTTGCTAATGCTAGAAACTATGTTTCTATTCTATTTTAGCAATCTTAATTTTTACCACACTATTAGTAACTTAGATAATGTTTGTGCTAGATTAGGTAAATGTCATGACATTCGTAACCTAGCTGACATCAGTGTTAAGCTAGCTCACATCATGGTTTTAGGACTGAGTCTTGAATCACCTGTAGGTAGCATTTAGCTAATAGCATTTTGCTTTTGCACAGCTTTGTTTTTCAAGTTAGCAAATAATAATAATAATAATAATAATAGCTATGCTCTATTTTATCTATTTCTACCAGACTATTAGTATCTTAGCTAACAGTGCTAGCCTAGCCTGTTTCATAAGGTTTTGATCTGGTTATTGGTAGCGACTAGCTTCTGTTAACCAAGAATTGGGAAGAAAAATAGAAAAGGAGTTCCTCAAGCTAATAAATGTAGTTAGCTACAGTAGCTAGCTATGTAGATAACTAGCTATTTGGGTTTATATATATATATATATATATATATATATATATATATACACACACACACACACATACATACATACATACATACACACACACACTATTATTGCTACCATGCTACTACAGGTGTAGCTAATATTAGTCATGGCCTAAGTAAAGTGACGGTTGCCTGGACAGTGTTCATCTAACTGCAATGGAAAGTGGAGAAACAAGAGTCACTGCATTTCTCTCTTTTGTAAAATTCTATTGCGTGCTATATAGATTAAGACAAACATGCATTTGAACACGATTGCTTATTTTGACAGAGCTTGTCACCATGAACTCGTACTGAATTCGTACTGGGCCATTTTCAGTCCGGCAAGCCAGGCAACTTGCACAGGCTTACATAACCTGCAGTAAGTAAGCTCTTTAGCCTTTACCCTGAAACAGAACCTGCCCCAGAACCCTCACTCTAATGAGCCATCAAGCAGGCCACTGAGTCAGTTGCTGTCACCATCTCCACAAGCACTGCGGAGTCTGTCCCCTATTACTATTCAGCGGTTTTAGTGAGCTGAGCCTCACTGTCTGTTGCTACCTCTTTTCCAGGCGAGTGCAGGCTTGACCGAGTTTGTCTGCAGCAGAGGTGGAGGAGGGGCACTGCAGCAACAGTCTTAGCCAGGGGCATATCCCCTCTTAGGGAGGCCAAGGAAATTTTGAATCAGCAGGGAGTCTGAGAATTATGCTGCGGAGTCTCTCTTTTGTGCGCTCACTTACACTTATATACATGAACATACACTCCGTGACCACTTTGTTACGTACTCCTACTCCATTTTATCAGCTACACTTACCATTAAGGTGCACGTTGTAGCTTACGGTGACACACTGTAAGTCTCTGTGTCTTTGCAGAATTCTTTAATCCCCTTTACCCTGTTCATCATGGGTCAAGACCCCCACAGGACCACCGATTGAGTGGTGGATCATTCTCAATATTGCAGGGACATGGACATTGGAGTGGTATGCTGTGTCCGACCTCAAATTTAAATGTAGTGGTACCAGCCCATGTGTTGCTGCGCAGTTTGAGTTAGGGCGTTTTCACAGCTATAGTTTGTTTGCTCTCATCCAGATCAGATGCCAAGTTTAAAAATTTGGAGCATTTTCCCCTTGGTTTGGTTTCTTTTTCCATCAGAGAAAAATCCATGCAAACCAAAATGTGTCACTACAAACCACATGAGAGCATTCTCTCTGCTTTTTGGGCAGATGTGTCTGGGACGGGAGCAAGAACTCTTTGAAGAATCTGCCATGTGCTTGACTAGTTCACATTTTGCTGAAAGAAACATTGCCACTGATACATGTTAAATTGCACAGGAAAGCTGGCATTTGCTTATAACCATGGTGATTATATGGGCAATGGACCAGCAGAATGCCCAATACACTTTAAGGAAAAGTTTGGAAAATTCTAAAGTGCTTTGAACATTGCAAACACCTTCTGCCTTCAGTATTAGCTCCTTTCTTCTGTTAAGTCATCGGAACATCTACAAGCACATGCTACTTTAAACAAAAGTTGTGTTTGGCAAGGGTAATATGTTAATGGCCTTTTCAAGCCACCTGTTTAGCTCAGACTAGTGATGTCCACCTAGTTGTTGAGGTAGGATTACAGATAAACCTTAAACGAACCACTGCCGAGTTCATTAGGAAGGGGACAGAGACCACTTCCTCCTCTTAATGGTGCAATAGATATTCACACCTGCCCAAAGAACCGAACCAAGGGTCAAATGCACTATAGATTGATTCATACGGACTAAAGTGTTCAGGTATGAAAGCACCATTGATCATCCTCTAGGACTAGACATTGAGTTTCTAACAACAGGACAACTTCTGTCTGGACATTTTTGGTCTATTCTAAGCCCAGAAGTTTCCAACACACACAACCTACACACTACTACCATGTAGGATGTCCCTGCAGTGCTGAATATGCCCCGACAATCACTCTAGGGGGTCCTGACCACTGATGAACAGGGTAATATTCAACAGTCTGGAACATCAGAACTACAATTACTACAATCATAATACTTAACTTTGTCAGTTCTGTCTTCAGTCATGTTTACTAACTGAGGGCACTGAAGACTTACCCCATAAGGGTACCACCCCTCTCCGAAAGGAAAACATTTTTCCCTGAAAGTGTACATTAGGCATTTCCACAATCTGTTTAGTTAGTTGTGAAAGTGTTTGTGTATGTGTGTTTACTTCGCAAAGGGTCCCGTTACCTCCCAAAAACTGCCGTAGCTCCCAACGTCTTGAAGGTCCCCGTTGGAAGACATTTTGGGGTCGCCCTTGCAGCACGGAATGATGGCGGCTTTGTAAGACTGTGGAAAAAAAAGTGAAATGTGAGCCTCTCAGAAACAGATAAGAGGAAAAAGCACCATGTGTCACAACAAACAAGAAACTTTTACAACAAAAAACTAGTTCAACCAGCAACTGGCAAACTGACAAAGTAGCACAGACTCAACCCAATAGAATGACCTGGAGTAAGGTTGCTGAACCTTGCGATCTGCCCAATCACGCCGTTGTAGTACAGGAGTCCAGGCCAGACAGATAAAAACAGGAAAAAGAGAAGAGACAACCTCACCTACAAGCAAAGCTGTGTCTCTCTGAGCAAGTGAGAGGAGTGTGTCCTACACCAGCCTGGGTGCGTCAGGATTGCTAAAGATAACGATGCTAGCTGCTCGTCCCACTGACGAGCTCCACCACGGTTACTCAGAGGCTAAACTTCATTCACATACTAATCTGACACACTTTCGTCACTCATGAAGCCAAAGGAAACTCCCGTTCGCTGCCTCACTCAGGCTCCGAAAATAACCTGTGTTTAGTACAGCGCCAAATGCTGGCAGCAGCTCCTTAAGCCTCCGCTTTTGAACAAACAGACTCCTGAGCGAAGCCATGGTTTCGATCCAAAAAGCAGAATGCAAGAGACTTTAAACCCAATGACCCTCGTGCAGACTTTTCCTGTAATGCCCTGTATTTACAGTACCTCATGGCCAGGGCTCCGAGCTGTATTGTTGGAGCCAAGGTCATTTAGCCTAGCTTCCGTAGACAGACACAACAAGCGACCGCCAGAGAGAAAGCTTCATTAAGAGCATCTGCTTCCAATCCCGTCCAAACACAAGCAGCGCTAATGGAAAATTTACACCCTCAAGGGGCTCTGTGGAACGAACAAAGGGCCTTGAAAAGAAGTTCAGCTTGCTTACATGCTTGGTGTTGATACACTTTTAAAATTAGTACATTTTTCACTGCTAACTGTTCATAAACATTCATGAATGTGGCAAAGAAATATGCCCCATCTGTAGAACATGACTTTTAACAGCATAGGCCCCTCCACAGTGTTACTGTTCAGAACTACAGTACACTCACTTCAATTTGTTTCTCACACCTTTGAAGATAATATCAGTGTCTGTCCTTGCTGGAGAATAAGGTTACTGATAACATGCTAGAGTAGAAACAGCAAGAGCCCATTTCTTAGGGAGAAAAGGAGTTTGGGTTACTTCCTTTAGACTTCCTGCATATGACAGTAGAGGACAGGGGGTGGTCAATGGACAGGCCCCTCCTAACAGAGGCATTTCTCACAGACGTGCCAAAAAGGCAACACACATGGGAGACTCACTTGAGCCATGCCTGCTAATTGGAAAGTCAAATATCTCAAAGTTGACCTTCACATAAATCGCTTGGGATTGTTGGGCACAAAAGCAGAAGGAACTTTGGTTTAAAAAAAGGGCTATAGAATATTGAGCTGTTGGCTGAACTTGGCAGCAAGGTCCACAAGGCCACCATCAGTTCATCCAGGCTTTTTTTTGTGAAGGTAAATGAATACACACTATCTTGCCTGTGTTTGTCTCTACAAGTGAGACTTTTTAATTCTTTCATTAGAGTTTAGCATTGGTAGTGTAGTGGATAACACTGATGCTCATCTGAGAAGACTGGGATTCGATTCCCAACTAGACAAGAGCACAACACTACACCAGTGAGAGACTCTACGTTTGCCTCTGCCAAATCCATAAATGTAATACAACGTAATTACTCCTTGCCGCAGTGGGCCGAGAAAGGTGGGCAAACATGATAATGACAACTGATGGAAGTTAAGATGAAATTTTTATTTAAAATCTCTTTATTAACGTAGCTAATATCACTTCCACAGTTCTGCATTTGTTGATTGAGAGTGCAGGTCAGTGGTCTAACTGAAATGGTTTTAAAAAAGGATTCAGTACATTATGCACTGATATAAACCTATCATGCCAAATTGACTGAAAGGTAATTCATTTAACTCCTATAAATGGCAAATTTACTTTTTAGTCCAAATTTCACCTGCTTTGCTCAAATCCCTGATGAAGCCCACCAAAATTGCTAATGACATTTTCAAGTGAATCACATACAGAAAGCAGCTTTCCTGTTTACTCTGCAATAAGGGGTGGAAACCCCCCTCGCTGAACTCGTCCTTAATTATGATTTAAAAAAACAAACAAACACAAAAGTCAAAGAAAATAATCAAGATTACTGTAATAAAGTTATTTCAATTTCGAATATTCAAAATTGAAGGAGAATATATATTTTAAATAGCCCTCAATCTTGTAAATAAATAGGTTAAAGCAGATTTTTTTTTATTTGGTATTTTGTTTATCGAGGACCTGATGACTGCTAATCATCAAGAATTCTTCATTTTTTCAGGCCTTGGTTAGTGGTGATCATGTTCAGGCTTGGGTTCAAAACATTAGTACCCATCAAAGCTCCGTGGCCACCCCTAGTACCTTGCTCTCATATCGGGAGGACTGAGAGAAGCAGCTGTGTCATGCTGGACTCTGGAAATAACCAAAGCCCTTGAGATCCAGTAGAACTGGTGGGAGAACACAGCTCTTTCACAACATCAGTGCCCTTTTGCCATGAACAACTGGTTCGAACAGCTGCATGCAGATGGGGTGAAGAATCTCAGAACCCGACTGCAGAGACATACTGTCCATGATCAGTGCAAGAGACACAGAGTCTGGAAGACTCTTTTCCCAGGCGAATACCAGGGAGCATGAGATTTGGCATGGCCTGGCACTTCTGGGCCTTTCCAGCAGCAGAGATCCTAGCAACTGGAAATAAAACACAATGAGCGTGTTACCTAGTCCTGTAAAAACAAAAAACACAAAAGGGGAGGACCACGGACCGCGTATTGTGTGTTGCACTGTGGTTTAAAACAGGGCTGCTTCCAGCTCTGTCCACCGCAAAAAAAGAAGAAAGAAAAAGAGACAGGCCTCCCCTCGGAGATATCCACTAAAAAAGAACATGTCTAGGGAGAGGCGTGTCTATGGGGGCGGTAATTACATGGTTATGTCAGCGAAACATTGAGAAAGCAATCGGCTGGAAGACAGAATCTGAGCACAAGCGGGCTGTGTGGTGCATTGTGGGAAGCGCAGTACAAGCCTGGGGGTTGTTTTTGGGTACACTAATTAGGCTCAATCTTCAGCTAAACGGACCCTTCCTTGGAGAATTACCAGTGACAGAATACATGCATACAGCTTAGAACCCTTTGACCACAGCCTTTCATCATCATAACATAAGTGTGTGCATATGCCAACTGTTATCAAAGGCTAACACACATTAATAGGGCAAATAAAATGGAAAAACATCATAAACACTGTTAAAGTTGTAAAAGTATTGTTCAGTCCATCTACAGAAACAGTTCGAATTCATTGTTTTTGTGATGCTCCAACTATTTAGCCGATTAGCCTTGGCCATTTACACTGACGTTATAAGGAGTGTGTCAGCCCTAACCTCTTTTTAAATAAGGTACAATCAGCCATAACATTATGACCACTGACAGGTGGAGTGAACAACTTCCTACTTATTTCTTTACAATGGCACGTCATTGAGTAACATATTAGGCAGCAAGTGAACAGTCGGTTCTTGACGTTCATGTTCTAGGAGCAGGAAAAATGGACCCAAAGTCAGAGCATCTCCATCTCTTGTGGAGTGTTCCAGGTATGCAGTAAGAAACAGGGTCATGGGCACCCAAGGCTCATCCATGAACAAGCCAGTCTGGTCTGATCCCAAAGAAGAGCTCCCGCTGCACAAAAGGTGAATGCTGACTCGGATTGAAAGGGGTCAGAACACAGTGCAACACAGTGAGGGACTTAGTCAATATTAGGCTCAATAGGGCTGATCGGTGTAAGGGCGACCAATCAGAATAGAAGTCAGTTACATAGGTCAATCTAAAACTAAAAGCGTAAGATTATGAAGAGTTTTGTAGAATGTAACGAAAATGCAGGCTATACGCCCTTGAAGACTTGTAACGAAAGCAAGGAAACAGGAGAAAGAAACTTCAGCTTGGTTGAAAGTTATGCTGCCATAAAATAATACTCATCACTCATGCAATTGCTTTAAATGCCATGACTCACTCGCAGTGCACCTACTCTGAAACACTATCTACTGTCTGTTGCTTTAGAGAGGTCCCTCACTGCAATTTGCTCAGTCAATTTTGATAAGAACTTACATCCACTTTTAGGCTATAGTGACCGGAACCACTTGCACAGAAATGGACAAACCTCTCCCATCTGCAAAAAAGCCCCCAACAATCTGCCCCCACACGTGGAACCAAAGGGGTGCCTGAAGGCTAATAAGGGGCCGCATCCCTGCTGCCGGAGGATGTTTACATTGCATCGGTCATTGACTCTGTTTGGGCCTTTGTGCCAAATCAGTGCTGAAATCTGTCAGGCTAAATCACTATGAAGTGAAGCATTCGTTGGCGTCATGGTTGGCTGACATAAAACAGTAAAATCTGGGGTAAAGGCCAGGGGCAGTTTTCTGTAGGATGCTTCTCCTCGTCGAGCTCATTTTGAAGGACAAAGTAGGAGTTTTAAGGCAGCAATGGAAAGCAGGACTGGCAGGCCAGAGCTGTGGAGTAGGGACCTGGCAGAAACTTGATCGTAAATGGCAGCACATTTGGAACCCATTATAGCATTTACCCTACTTGTCAGATGTGGCTTTGAGAACACAACTTGCGGCATGTGGTACTTGTTTGCAAGGCGCAACTCTCCTTCTTTCATTCTCTCCCTCGAACGTATTCAAACCCCTTCACCAATCGCAGTATACCTTACGCCTTATAGCAATCAATTGGAGAAAAACACAAAAGTAGCTGATCAGACACATTCTTTCAAGATCCAAGGCTACTTATCTAGCTAGTATTGGAAGCTTACGCCCCCTACAAAAAGCACTGAACAAACTACAAACCCTCACAACGCACGTCACTGCTGGAACAAACCTTGTGCCTTCAATTTCTGTTCCGTTTCTCATTTTTTGACCCAATTTGAAAAAAACACCACCTGCCGTTTATGTTGCTTTAGAACGTCAGCATACCAAACGGATCAAAGACAATGCTCGAAAATTGTTTGGAATAAAATAGTAACACACATCAGTTCAGAAGGTCTCTTGTGGAGGGACCGTTTTTGGGATGGTTTTGTTCTGACCGCACATTCTGCAATTCTGACATTGTATAGGCTGATGTAGTCATGCAATCAGTCTCTTTTAAAGTGACACACCCGAACAACGTTTGTTGATATTTTTTTTTTTACTCGGAATATGAATGGAGTCGGAGATCAACACTGAACGGACACAAAACACTCAAAACAAACTAGCAAATATTGTCAAGTAGCCTG
>JBBPDA010000039.1:3884429-3899671 GCA_037974385.1 Arnoldichthys spilopterus | reverse complement strand
ACTACTGCAGTAAAGAACCACACCAAGATCCTAAACTACTGTAATAAATAGATACACCAAGATTCTAAACTACTGCAGTAGACAAAGACGCCAAGATCCTAAACTAGAACTAGAACTAGAACCTCTCGAGCAAATTTAAGAAAAAAAATGAAGACATTGGTAAACAAGGCCCAATGTTCTTAAGATCTATGTCATAGAAGTGGAATTCCCAAATCCAGACCTAAAGGACCAAACTCCAGCACAGTCTGGTAGTTCTCCTGTACAAACACATGGTCACCAAACTGTGTTGGCCCTCCAGAACCAGATATGGACCCTACCATGAAAGAATAGCTTTGGTTTCCCTTTCACCAAACCCTTTTCTATAATAAGATCTTTTTAAAGTTTATGTGCACATAACATCTGACTGTTAATCTTCCCAGAGAACATAGCAGGTCCTGTTAGACTATTTTGTCCTGATATGCGAGTCAGGGTTTTATGACCTGCACCTACCCAACCCATCTTGACAGCCAACAAGCCCCACAGAAAATACATGTTAATCAATGACCCAAACCCAACCCAAAACACTTGTTATTTACACCCATCAGCCATAACTTTAAAACCACATGCTTAATATTGGGTAGGTCCCCTCATGCCACCAACAGGTGCCCTGTGTGTTCTGACCCCTTTCTATCAGAATCAGCATCAGCTATACACCAGATGTCCTTCCTTGGATCACTTTTGGTAGGTAACTAACTACTGCACACCTGGAACACTCTGCAAGACCTGTCATTTTGTGACATTCACTTGCTGTCTAATATATCCCACTCCCCTGAGAAGTGCAATTGTAATTACATAACTGGAGAGTCAATGTTATTCACTTCACTTGTCAGTGGTCAACGTTATGACGTTTGAAGAGTTTTGTATTTATAAAAAAGACAAGACAGCTGTTGATTAAGCTGTAACTAGTTACATATTTTTCTGTGTTCAGTTCAATAGGCACTGGGTACTAACAGCCCACCACCACCACCTGATACTGCACTGGTAATGGGATCAAAATCAGAATTTTGATACTGTGACGACCCTACACACATTAAAAATAAAAAAAATAACTTAATCGATTGATTAAAAACTACTAAAACAAAAACTCTGAATAATTTCTTTGCACCGACAGCTTCCCAGTCATTGGCATCTCGTTTTTAAATGGAAACTGGCCCCAAATCGTTGAAAAAAAATTGATTTTCACTGTTCCCCAGCAGCAAGGCAGAACGCCAAGAGTTAGAATTTGCCATCTTGGTCAGACCTACCATATCTGGCTCCAAATATAACAAGCTGAACTTGAGCATTTCCCTTGCAAATGCAGAAAAGCGTCATACTGACTGATCTTGACAGTTTTCAACATCAAGTCCCAACTAAACTCTGCAGTTCTTGAACAGTGAGTATTGGGTTTACGGTAATAGTTCAGTGAAATATGAATTACAATCAACTTCATATTCCCTTTACTCCAAATGTAGCAAGTTTATCAACACATTTGGTGTCCAAAATTGTAAACTGTAATGAATGTCTGTGTCTCCTGGGGTCTGCTTGGGTGACCATTATATTAACTTACAGCAAAAACAAAGAAGTGCATACCCTTCAGACACCATACACCTTCAGCTGTCTGAATACAGCTCATAGTAATAGAATGAACTTTGGCCTCAGTGATTAGAACCTGACAAAACAGGTTTCGTGAGATTTATTTCTTTCTTTTAAACAAACTTACAACAACAAATTCAGTTAACAGGATTATATGCATGCAAATTTTTTTTTTTTCTTACGAAGTTAGGAAAGCAATTCAATTCGATTGTATTTATACTGCACTTTTTACAACTGTTCAAGCCCCTACTAAGCGAGCCAAAGATGACGGAGGTGAGGAAAGAGGAAGAAACTCTGGGAGGAACCAAGACTCCGAAGAGGAACCCATCCTGCTCTGGTCGACACCGGATAACAATGATTTAAAAAAAAAAAAAAAAAAAAAAAAAACAGACGTGCCATTAGCTAAGGTCTATACTTTTTATGGCTAGAGGGTGGGCAGCATATGAAACACATGGAGGTGGTCCGTGGCAGTTAAATTAGTCTGTAAACAGAGGAGCAAAAGGTCCCACTGACGGACGATGTGGTCAATAGCACAAGTCCCCTGACAAGTACCACTGTAATTGAATAACTAGAGACTCAATGTTATTCACTTCACTTGTCAGTGGTGGTAATTTTATGAAGTGCCAAATTTTTTAATAAGGCGACCCAAACTTATCCCATGGGGCTGCAGTGAAAACCTGCACATCATCATTATATTTGATAACAGAAGGTCCCACTGATGGACGACCTGGTCAATAGTACAAGCCATGTTTAAGTCAATCCTGATGTTCCCTTAAACACAGAAATTGATCAGTCTATTCCACACACTGAGGCATACAGATGATTAATTAAACCCTGGTATCGGATCGGTACTTAGTATCGGCCCATACCCAAAGCCCAGGCATCAGTATCGGGGGTCCGATGGGTGCATCCCTAGTTTATATGGCCTGTATTTTTACATGTATAATTTAAGGAATTATGTTAACTAGTCTAACTTTACATATAGAGAGGAATATATATGTAAAAAGAACACTTTGCTTCACCACAGTATATATGAGTATATATGGACCTTTGTAAAGAGCTGACTGGATCTATAGGTAATGGACTGTGTGGCTCCTTCAGAAACTACCATTAGAACCCCCTGGAGATCACTGATCAGACAAACCAGACTAATAAAACTGCACTCCTTTAACTCTGGCACTGTGCACATATAACCCACAGCACGGTTGTGAGAGAAGCCCTGTCCCCATAGCAGTAAACCTGAAGTGCGCCATTAAGTCTGCATGGAGCCCCCAGAGCATTCTGGAGCTCCAGGGGGCTACAAAACTGCTTAGACAACTACGGTTTCTCACTAACCAACCAGCATCAACATTTACAGGAAAAAAGCCCAACCTGAATTCAATGAACTCGGCTTCTTATTCGAATTTCCCGTTCCACCTTAAACGGCGCGGCGTTTCCATGCGCTCCATGCTTGGCCCCCTACGCCGCTAGCGCTGCCGCACCGCTTACATTTAAGGTGGAGCGGAAAGTTGGAAGAAGGGGCAATTTCAGCCTCGTAACACAACTTACTTGGGAGATGGAGGCAGGAGAGTGCTGCTTCAGTCCCGGAGCACCGTTTAACAGCTCTCCATGAAGTTCTCCGCAGTGAAAAGGGCAGCCTTTAGCTCGAGGTGCACGGGGTTCGTGTTTGTTGAACAGAGAAGAGGCTAAAGTCCGGCTAGATGCTACGAGGCGCTCAGGCACCTTCCCTTCCTGCCATGGTAACTAAACTCAACGGAGAAATAATATCCTGTACCTCGAGCAGGAGGAGGCACGACCCACAACTCACCCAGGCCTACCACAAACACGACCAGGCCCCCATTCCGTCGCAGCTCCTGCAGGGCGACTGGTCGAGGCTGTAAGAGCAGGTCCCGAGCGATGTAATTAGATGATGTGGCTCAGCATTATGTCCATTGATCCAATTACAGGAATTAACCATTTGGAGGAAAGCAGACGGATCCGTCCACTTGGCCCGGGGTTTGCCTTGAATCTCCAAATCCAGGCCCAAAAAAAGTCAGTTCGCAGTGTTGCAGCTCAAAACGCAGACGATAAACAAGAGCCAGCGTTAATCCCCAATACTAGAGAGAGACTAACCGTTCTCCACTCAGCAGCAACAGGCAAACACTCCGCCAGCCGCTTCGCCCAGTGTAACAGCGCCCTCTGCTGGTCAGTTTTAGGAAGAACACCGTATTCCCTCATACAAAGTACATACACCGACCAACCATAACAATAAAACCACGGACAGGTGAAGTAAGTAACATTAATGAGTTATTTAATTACAGTGGCACCTGTCAGGGGGTGGCAGCAAGTGAACAGTAAGTTCTTTAAGTTAATGCGCTGGAAGCAGGATTGTGGTGGCTAGAAGACTACGTCAGAGCACCTACAAAGACCCTGTGGAGGGTTCCAGGTGTGCAGAATTTAGTACCTACCAGAAGTGATCAAAGGAAGGACAACTAATGAATCAGCGATAGGGCCGTGGGCCCCGAGGCTCACTGATGCATGTGGGGAGTGAAGGCTTGCCTGGCTGGTCTGATCCCACTGAAGAGCTGAAGTGGTTTAAAAAGTGAATGCTGACTCTGATAGAAAGAGGTCAGAACACAGTGGACCACAGTCAGAGCTGTTCCAGCAGCACAAGGGACCTACTCAGTATTATGCAAGTGGTGTTAATGCTATGGCCCATCAGTGTACTATGTACTATGTAATCTTAATAGTATGTTGTTGACAGATTAGCACACAAAATATTAACATACTTTACTGTTGTTATGGTAACAAACATCAAAGTCTTTTTTGGCACAAATTAAATTAAAATGTTCATTCACAGGGTGGTGCAGTGGTTAGCGTTCACAGCGAGAAGGTCCTGGGTTCGATCCCGTGGTCGGCCACAGGTGCCTTTCTGTGCAGTTTGCAAGCTCTTCCCATGTTCGCGTGGGTTTCCTTCGGGTACTCCGGTTTTCTCCCACAGTCCAAAGGCTGCAGTAGGTCGATTGGATTCTCTAAACTGCCCATAGTTGTGAATGTGTGTATGAATGGTTGCCCTATGATGGGTTGGCCTCTTGTCCTGGGTGAACTCCGTCTTAGGCCCGCAGTCAGCTGGGATTGGCTCCAGCTTCCCCGTGACCTGGAAACGGAAGAAGCGGTTTAGGAAATGGGTGAATGGATGGATGTTCATTCACTTTTTCCATGCTGCTTTAAGATGATAAAGGTGCTCTTGTGGAATAGTACTGCTTTATTTACTAACCTCACATCACCATCTGCCATGTTTTCTAAAAGATTCCAGCCATGTGAAGCTCCTCCCCTAATGTTTATCACAGCATTGTGGGGCAACAGTGTCCATCAGCACCACACTCACAAATGAGCATTGTGAGTGTGCACTGCAGATGTTTATCTCAGCTTTACACATATCTTTAATGGCTGGAGAGAAGAGCTTGTGACTGGAGAGTCATTGGTTCAATACTCTGGACCAGCAGGAAAAACATGGGAGGGGTGACTGGAGTAAAGCTCTAGCTGCCTCCAGGGTGCTCAAGGGTGTGTGGCCCACTGCTCTTGCTCCTGGTGTATGTACACAGGTGAGCTAAATACGGGGGGCAAATTCACAACTCACGGTTCACAGTATGTGAGTGTTTCATTGAAACAGAATGCATGTGCTTGACTGGCCTTTCAGCAGTCCAGGTGTGTCTCCTACATTAATGTATGGTGCATCATGAAGAGGAGAATCAAACAACGCAGCTGAAGCAGCTAAAGTCTTGTGCCAAACAAAAAAGAGGCAAAATGCCATTTGCAAAATCGCAGCAATTAGAAAGTGAAAGTGACTATTTGTCATTGTGAACACACTCAAGCACCACAACGAAATGTGACCTCTGCATTCAACCCATTACATGTGCACACGTGGAGTGTCTCAGTTCCCAATAAATTAAAAAAGAGGATTTAAAAGGAAAGATGATGTAACACAGTGATAAACACACCTTTTACATTTTATTACCTTTTAGATTTTATTACCTTTTAGATTTTATTACCTTTTAGATTGTATTACCTTTTAGATTTTTTTTTAGAAGTTGGTCAGTGATGACATTGGAAATCTTCTGTTTATAATGGTGTTAGTCAAATTAAGGTCATAAAGAAAGTAAGGGGATAAAGAAATCAAAGATTGTTGTTTTTTATTACATTTTCGAAAAATATTTGACCTTTCATTCATTACATTTGTAATGTTTAATGTTTTGATTTATAAGGTTTAAGGCCTGTCCTGTAGAGGGCGCTATTGACATAATAATACACTGGAAAGCAACTAACATTAAGAAGAATTGATATGTAAGGGACTTTTTTGAATGAAATTAATGCAACAACAAAAATGACTGAAAAAATAATAAACTGCTAAAAAAAGTCATATATATATATATAAACTGTATAAGAGAATAAGTATCAATCATACAGTTACTGATTTGTAAAATGAAATGGAGTAAAAATGTGAAATATGAGTAAAAGTGAGGAGACTACAGTACAGTAATACAGTAATACACCCGACACAGCAACACGTGTTTTACTGTCTGTATGTGTGTAAATAATGGCTTGTAAGCTGTTCTAGTTTGAAATTCCAAAATGCTAAATACATGTGCATATACCAATTCAATTGTTCCATGTAATAAATAGAATTTAAAGGAAAATATAATTTTCGGGGCCCTAGGACTTTTATTTTGAATTCCCAGTGACCGTTGCCGACCGGAACGCAGTGTCGTTAGCGCTGGTTCACATTACTTGGAAGAAGAACACTAAAAGAAAGGAGGAAAAAAGAGGCAGCTAGCGAGGGGCAATATATATAGTTATTATTATTATTATTATTACTGTTATTTCACACACCTCCAAACACGCTGAGGCCCGAGAAAAGGCGTTGACTTGCACGGCGTCAGCGGCTCTCTCACAGCTCCGTGGAAGTAAGTCGCTATATTGCAGCTCTCCGACTAGCTCTCAGCTCGCTAGCTAACAGGCTAATAACGGCTTCGCTGAGCTGCCAGGCTCCGTCAGCTCCTCACTGACAAGCCCGTATCCCACAAGTTCTACCTGACCACCAGTGAACAAGTTCCAAACCCGCCTGTTCGTTAAATGCCTCACAGAACTTGATGGTTTGTGGAAGTTGTCAGCTAACGTTACTGTTAGTGCGTTAGTAACGTTGCTCGGCTAACGTTAGCTGGCTAATTAGCAGGAAGGTGTATTACTCGACTGCTTTTGGCTAAATAACAACCACATTTCGTGCTATTTTCGGGGTTATTTGTGTCCAGTTGGTGGCTCGAAGCCGCAGAAAGCAACGTGGCTTTTGTCGTTGTTTTATTCCTCTGTGTGTTTTGTTTTGCCTGAACTGAAGGGTGCTAGCCCGGAGTAGAACGGGTAGCTAATGTTATAGCCGCTCACAGGCTTTTGTCCTCACTGAGACATCGTTAAGAGAGGAACTCAGAGCCCTCAGCTAGCGCAGTCCCCGTCTTTTTTACTGTCAGTTCACTTTGTGTTAAGAAACGCTGAAATATTTATTATTTTAACATCATATCCGATGGTAAGACCTCTATCTAGGAATAAAGTGCTCTGGTTGGACCGATTGAACCAAGCTGGCTATTATACATGTAAATACGATGAAAATGTTGAGTAACTTTTGGCAGACTGTAAATGTCATCTCGGCGCTTCAAAAAAACATTTATCATTAAATTATCATTACTACGCTGCCAGACACTAGAGTTTACAACAAATCCCTAATTTGACACTAATGGTTGAGACCGTGTGGAAGTTTTAAGGAGGGCCTGCTGGACTGTTGGGCTGTTTTCTGGGCCCACTATGTTCCACTCAGTGCTGAAATCCATCATAGTATCGCTAAGGTGCCTGAGTTTTCTCTCAGGTGTTGTCTTATCCTGAGTGAAAGGGCCTGCATGTGTTCAGCCCTTCTTTGCACACATTGGCAGAAGCTCAGTTGTCTTCCTATGCCTTATATAGTGCACTCCAGGAGTCAGAAAGTATGTGTTTACCCTCAGATTATGCACTGAATGTCCAATAAGGAGACGTGCAGCCTATGGCCGAATCCCAAATGATTCTCTTGGGCAGTGAACGTGTCGTTTGGATGTTTATGACCTATGCAGTGCACTATGTAGGGAATTGGGAGCTATTTTGGATTCAGCTGTTGTCACCACTAGTAAGGAGGACAATTTCTGGTAGCTGAACACCATGTGTGAGTAAGAATCACAGTTAGAACAAGAATCTAAAGGTTTTCTTTCTTTTTGTTCCAAAATACAGCTGATTTGCAGGTTTACAGATACACAGCATTAAGGGTGGGCGATATGGTAAAACCATAACATTACTATTAACGGTTTTAATCAACGTTTCAAAGACTGTGCCGTACTAAATCCAATTAAACAGGTCCAGTTATTCACCCTTTATGATGGCATACAGCTTGTCAGGGTATTTTAGGTACAGATTATATCCATGATATGCTCAGAAAAGCATATTATGTACTGTGATGTAATTTATCGCAATACAATCGTATAAACAAAAGACATGCACTGTTTTGTCAGTGGAAGTATGCAGTGTTTACATCTGGCCTCAATGGTTTCTGTGAAGCTTGATTATGCTACAGCACCCACCCCCATGGCTTTCTTCTCTTTACTGAGGGGTTGCAGGGAAGTAGTTGCTCACTGGTAGTGCCACCATAGGAATTTGTCCCTGATGCCTGGCTTCCCCCTGAGCTAATCTTTTCGCTAAAGGTTAATGACTTCAGGTCAGACTTTTAATGGCTACAATGTGGAGCACAGGTAGTTTTACCATGATGATTATGAAGCGTACTCCTCAAGTCTAGGACCGAGCTCAGAGTTCAAAGTATTCTTGTCTTTAAACTATTTTTTAACAGCTAAAGTAGCTCTATTATATATGCACTGGACTTCTACACCCAGCAAGGTTCGCTTTAACCAAAGTTTTCAGATTTTCTGAAGTAACGTATTGGATGTGATGGGCCTAGAGTGAAGCGTAGTTGAACATTTGAAGAAACAGTTCTTTTAATCTTCTTTTCAGTAGCACTTTTTTCAGTTACCCTGATCTTAATATTTTATATTACTTCATCACTTTTTCACTTGTATGTTTTTTGCTCTGTTTCCCAACTTACTTGAATGAAGGTTGCTAGATTTGTTCCATTGGCAGAATATCAGACTCTTTCTTGTTGAGAAATGATCTATTTATGGGTCCAAGCTCTATCCCTCCCTCGTGTGAGACGCCCTTGTGGGTCTTGGTGTTGTGTAGTCGTGTACTGTGTAGAGGTTTTATGTAACTAGAGCTCTGCAGATCTGCCCTCGAGAGTAACTGATTCTTTGATGCCGAGATTTGTGCAAGCGATGGAATTCAGTGTCTGTGAACAAGTCACTACAACTCCGTGTTTGCTGGACAGGCCTGCTCACTGAAGCCTGAAGCAAGTGTTCTTTTGTGCACAATTATGATCAGATCATCGTGTCACTGCAAATTTAGCTTTTGTGTATTTTTCCTTTGATCGAAAACAATCCTGATTAACAGTTTAGTAACAAAAGAATCTTCTCAAAATATTTTACTGGGGAAAAAAAATGAACTAGAAAGCTGACCATGTCAAATTTATAGTTGTAAATTTTTTCCAAAATTCTCACATGAAGTGCCTGAGGTTAGTTTAATGATTTAATTTCTCTTATTTTCTATTTTCCCTCCAGTGTGGAAGTTTACAGGGGGCCTACCTTCTGCCTGGCAGCAGTGACGGGCACAGCGTCTGTGGTGCCAACGCACACGTGTCCCATGAGCTTTCTGTTAGCCTGAGCTGTCTGCTGTGGGCCTGGGCCTGGTTTCTCTGGATCTCTGCGTCCCCAGCACTGCAGTTATGGATCACCCGAGAGAGAAAGAGGGCGAGAGGCCAGCAAGAAGCAGTAAAGTGGCCCAGGGGCGGAGCGGACACTCACGGCCCTCCAGTTCCTCCGCATCATCCGGTGTGCTTATGGTGGGACCAAACTTCCGTGTGGGAAAAAAGATTGGCTGTGGAAATTTTGGGGAGCTAAAACTTGGTAAGAGAACATTGTATGAGCCATTTCTGCATGAAAAAGTTAAGTCAACAGAAAATGTCCTTCTTGTACATACATAACCTCTGAAAGAGCTGCAACACACAGATTAGCCACAACATTAAAACCATGAATAGGTAAAGGGAATAACATTGATTATTTTATTTCATTACATTGGCACCTGTCAAGGGGTGGTAGGCAGCAAGTAAACAGCCCGTTCTTGAGGGTAAGTGACTATTTGTCATAGTGCACACCCCACACATCCAATCACACAAAGTGCACCACAGCAAAATGCGACCTCTTCATTTAAACCATCCACACATGGAGCAGCAGGCAGCTATCAGCAGTTATTCGGTGCAGTGTAGCAGGACGGTACCTTGTTCAAGTGGACCTCAGTGGTGCCTGGGCTGGGACTTGAACCTGCGGCCCTTTTTATTGCAGACGGAGATGTTTTTTTGTGAGCTTTTTTTTCTGTGGCTGATCAGATCAAAGCTAAGGTGAGCCTTCACTTGACAGTTATTTGGGAGGGCTTAGTGACTTTATTCCTTTCCGGATCATGACAGAATCATGACGTAATCAAAAAGCACTTTAAGGTGGAACACCATGTTTACTAGTTATTTTCTAGTTAAGCTTTTTGACTTGTGTTTTGCAAAATGTTAGCTTGCTAGCATTTCTGGGGTCTTATCAGCGTTTGGTAATGTTATCTGTATTAAGATGGTTAGGCTAATTGAATCTACTCTGTTAACTGTTATTAGATGTTGCTTAGCAACAGGTGAATGTGCAGCAAAATACGGTAGCTGAGTGAACTTTCAGCAAAAAGCAACGTGAACCCCTCTGAATACTGTAAACGTTTGGTATTTGGTATCGGTTACTGAGTTGCCTGTGACCCGAAGGTCGCTGGTTCAAATCCCAGACCACTGGTGCAAAGACCACTGAAGTACCCATGAGCAAGGTACCATCCCCAAACACTGCTCTGCGGCAGCTGCCCATGTCAGCTGTCCACTACTCCAACACAGATGGATTAAATGCAAAGGTTACATCTTGTTGTGGTGCACTGTTTTCTGTGGTGTGTTCACAATGCCAAATATTCAGTCACTCTGTTTTTCACTCAAAGAATGCTGTTGTGAATGCAGAACCTACATTTTTCTTTTCCTATATAAAGATTACACTGTTTTAAGAGGACAGATACTGAATTCTGGCACATGATGATAATTCCATACTCACTCTCTGAAGAAAGTTGTTATATTGTTTGCAAATTTGGGAACACATTTCAAGCACTAGAGATGCTTATGTATGTTATCTGTGTAAGATGATTCAGGCAACATTCATAGTAATTTTTTGGTGTATGTCGGTAATGTAGAATTTTTCCTGCAATCTAATTCTTAACACACCCAATTTTTGTTTTGGACATTTATTGTTATTTGGTCAGTGCAATTTTTTTAATTTGACCTTTTAAATCTGAGAAGTAATCTTAGCCATGCCTGTTTCAAATACTGAAGCCAGTATTTCATAGCAAAACTGCTGGCTAGCCTATAGCTTTCAGTGTATACTTTTGCCTTGACATTTGTCTGCATTGTCTGTGATTAACTTTATCAGTCCTCATCAGAGACCTTAAGATAAGGAGTGATATAGGTGAGGAAATGGGTCTCAAAGACAGATCAGTTATATCAGATGTGGTCATGCATCCAGAGGTGGAGTCAGAAGCCTTTACCAGAGCTCCCGGCTGCTGCCTCTCGACCTGTATGGAATGCAGAGTGCTTTCTCTTTGTGTGGGGCCTTGCTCAGGCCAGTGTTTTCATTTCAGTTTGTTTTTCTTCCTTTGGGTGTTTTCTCCTCATTTGGCTTTGCATTACACAGGTCTGGCTTATAGCAAAAAGTGTTTTTAATGCATGGTCAGAAGATTCAACTTCAAAGTGGTCTCTGATTACCAGAACGAAGGCTAGTACTCCAATCATGAGTTACCATTCTTCTTTTTCAGGAAAGAACCTCTACACCAACGAGTATGTTGCCATCAAATTGGTATGTATCACAGTTTCTTTTTTTTTTCCATGTGCATTGAAAATATGTCACTGTAGCCAAAGAACAAGATAAAAGCCATTTCTGAGAACAAAGTGTAGAGAGCAGCCCCTGCACAGCCGGGTCAAATTAAATCACCTGATGCTGTCGCCTTCTGTTATGAGCCTGTGTTTCTCAAAAGCCAGCGCATACTGATGTGAACACTTGTTAAATCCACCACAGCACATCTAGATTGAATCACTTGACTATGACACACAGGATCAGACATTAGGTCTCTTGCTTCTACAATTGGGTACATGGTGGTTTTGTTTGCATGACATGAGGCAATCGGGGAAAAACTAAGTGTGCATGTGGCCACTACTTCAGTATACCTGCTGTGTTGGCTTTGGTTTTGTTTTAGTCCTGCACTCCAGGCCTTGCTAGGCCCTCAGTCTTGGACTCCATGCATACCTCTTGACACCTCTTGCTTTGCTACCAGATTAGCATCCTAATGTTGCTTATTTTCTTCGCTCTGGTATTACTTTTAGATAAACTACAAATACTTGGTCTGACACCGGTGGAAGCTTGTCTGTGATCTGTCCTTGCTTTCGAATAATTAGCACCATTTTTACGTCCGGTTTTTGTCAAAAGGGGTAAACATTTTTAGACTTTGACAATTTTTAAATTCATAGTGGAAGAAAGAAAAACGCTTTTAATAAAAAGGCATACATTTTTATTTGATAATTTAGAATGCACAAATGAACCAACAGTGCCGCAGTAAAAATACACAATCGAACACTGTGAATAGAGTAATTTGTTTATGATCACCATTTGATGCACTGCACCTAGACAAATAGGACTCTCTTTAATACAACACTGACCAACACTGCAGGTAATGAGTGTTCTAGAGGTGCTGACAATATACACAATATGCTCAGAAAGCAGATTACGACATGGGGTAATTTTTCATGACACACTGAATATTGAGATATTGCTCATATTGACAGATTATGAAATAACAATCCAAAATCAGTGGCTTCAGGCAGATGCGTCGTGGTGTATTAATAAATGCACACCCTTGATTAATAACACAATCACTGAGGGACAGAGAGGCCATGCATGAGCGTTTTTGTTTTGTAAACATAAGTCTGCCCCCATTGCAGGTTCTGGACACATTTAGGCAAGGGCCCACGTTCCATACGTCATATTTGTCAGTGCTGCCTTGCGCTGTGCTGTTTGTGACAAAGTAACAGCAGTTGATAATAGGATCATCCCTTTATTACGGTTGTGTTCCTTTGACGGGCTACACTCAAACACAAAGCTGCACAAAGCTGCAAACAGAGCTTCTCTCATTCGAGCCATCATTTGAGCCATCTAGGACAGCAATTTTCCACAGTGATGTCTATGCAAGCTCTGACACTACCTTCCCTCTCCTTTCCTGCCAGTGCAGAAGGCCTATTTAAAACAGGGAGCAACATGAAAGACTGTTCCATTCGAGTTGCTTGATGTGCAGCGCCGGGAGCAGATAGCTTTTACACACGCTTGGGATCTCACCAGACCACGGTTCTCTGGAGGACCTACGATCGGTACTCTGGAAAGCCCAAGGCTTGAAAACAGCTTTCACACTCGGCCAAACAGACCAAATTCTCAGAGTAAACGACCCCCGGGTCTGGAAAAAAGCTCCATTAATGTAAATGTGGTGCACACTCGAAATAATGAAGAAAAAGGAGCTTCTTGAAGCTAATTGTTGGGAGTGCAGACTGAGGCACTGGAAGTTAAACAATAGTTGGTGGAAATGCTGACCTAGATGTGCCAACTGTAACCTTGGGAAAGGCTCTTGTCAATGGTCCTGGACCTTGGATGTCTATATTCCCTGCGCAGTGAGGAAGTCAGTGTGGCATTGTTTTTGGCCACCCAGACTAGGTTTAAATCGGGATTGTGCTATTTATTGTTGGAATATTGTTGAAAGGGCTGTTTGTTTCCTGTACTTTCACTTCTAATTGTTTTCTTTCAACCTTCAACATTAAAGGAACCTGTGAAATCCAGGGCCCCACAGCTACATTTGGAGTACCGGTTCTACAAAACATTAGGGAGCACAGGTAAGGTTTAATTTAAGATTTTCTTTGATTTATTGTGTTGTTGTTTTTACTGATCACATGTTGAATGATAGTGTTTCAGTGTTGAGCTGGGCTCATAGGTATTATGCTTGTGTACTACACGCTAATTTGAATTTTGAAATTCTGAAAGCACTGCACCGTCGTCTGCTTTTACCTTCGCTTCAGGGTGTTTGCATTATTTTCCATGTCCTAGATGAAGCATTATTTTGCTTTGGTGAAAGTTGAAATATGTTGAAGTTGCACAACTGGTTTCTGTTGCATTGAGTCAACAGTTGAATGATACATTTCTGATCTGTTCAGTTGTCATTGAACGTTTCCGTGGCTTCACATGAAACACAATATTGGAAGAGATGAAATCCATACATGTACGAATGGTTAAGTGTTGTAGGGTAATTCTGATGTTCGGGGCTGTGATGCTGTCCGCCATGGAGTTTAGCTCAGAGGCAGGTGCAGAGATGCATTTCCTTCCTTGGGGAACTGATAAGACCTCCTGATTGGTCCTCGGCTGCAGTGCTGCTGATGGCATTGTCTCGGTAAGTTGTGAGGCCAGATAAGTGACCAGTGTGTGACGGATGGACCCTTTTGTTTTCTCCGGGAGCTGCTGCAGGGTTCGATCTTTTCGCTCGCTCTGTAATCCAGGAAGTAGTGGCTCAGGCGTCACAGGCGCAGCACTCTGACAGGGTTTCCCTGGTGACGCCATGCAAATGTTCTTCCTCTCCTGTGGATCTTGACTGAGGCAGCCTGAGGCACGCTGCATTTTAAAGTGCACAGAGTGTTCAGCACCTATCCAGTTTAGATTTTACATTGGCATACAGTATTGCAGCTGCTGAAGACAAAACTAGCATTTTTCATGACCGTTAGGCTTGATTGATATTAATGAAAGTGAAGTGAAAGTGACTATTTGTCATTGTGAACACACTCAAGCACCACAATGAAATGGGACCTCTGCATTTAACCCATAAAATGCTTACACGTGGAGCAACGGGCAGCTACCAACAGCGCCCGGGGAGCAAAACTTTATAATCAAGTCTTTATTACAATTATACGCTTATATATTTAGGGTGTATTACAACTAGTGGTGTACTTCATGTGGGTCAGTGTTCGTATAAGCTGATGCCGATACATAAAGGTTTATAAATTGTAGACATTTGCAGCTTGTTTCTCATATATCCTTGCCATCCAGCTTTAGTCTCATTAGTAAATTGTACCACAAATGGTCATAGGTTTTCTTCGTTCAAATTTTATTCTAAATATTGTGAATATTGAATCATGAACTCCGTATTGTGAATTTAATCTAATTGTTGAGTGACCGTATCGTCACTCCTATTGAGTTTCTCTACAAAAAGTACAGCACAGCGATCTGACCACTTTCAGACTTGTCTAGTGTAAACAGTACAGCGATCCCACCACTTTCAGACTTGTGTAGTGTGAACAGTACAGCGATCCCACCACTTTCAGACTTGTG
>JBBPDA010000039.1:3825130-3866702 GCA_037974385.1 Arnoldichthys spilopterus | reverse complement strand
GGTTAAATGCAGAGGTTGCATTTCGTTGTGGTGCTTGAGTGTGTTCACAATGACAAATAGTCACTTTCACTTCAAAATAATCCGATCGAATCTTGATGAAACGAATGATTTCACTCCTACTGTACGTCACGGCAGCATTAGCAAGGAAAACCCTGAACTTTGATAGGTTCATAGCATATTTTTTGTCTCATGTCTTTAACTGGAGACCTTTTCCTTCTTCAAGGACTTCTGGTGAGGTTTTAGGTCAAATTTATGCAAAAATATCGAAAATTATATGGATAAATATAAAACATTTCAAAGCGTTCCAGTACTAGTGAATCCCCGTTTTCAGATAGAGTGCAGACCTGATTTATATATTATTCGAATTGATTTTAACATTGAATAATTGATGCAGTTGTATCATCACCGTCAGATCAGTTTTTTTTTTACTCCACTAGTCTGTGTAAAGCCTTTACAAAGGCCCTTCTCTGAGAGAGCTTTCACCTCGTCTTTTCAAAGCACGCTCCTCTCACATGGTGGTTCGGCATGTACCAGCGCTGTGCGACCAGAGAGCAGCGAGCGAAGGTGTTAATCACCACGGAGAAACTCTGCCGAATATGTGTTATGTGCAATCTGAACACAGATGAGTCATTGTCAGGCCAGCGTGCGCTCCATTCTCAGGGGTGTTACAAACACATCCACACAAAGCGCAGCGTAGGCCTGCTCCACAGCTACCCACTTCAGCCTCACTGGATCCGCCGAGAATGATAATTACACAAACCGAAAGCTTCAACAGTGGCTTGATGATGGGTTTTCATGCATTATGTGGCTCTGTGAAATGTAACCAGCATGTCAGAAAGGATGATCAGGCAATCCATCATGCTTAGGCTTCTTTATAGGTGGAAAGTCGTTTTCTGGTTATTCTGCCAGTTATGGCACTACATGAAGCAGCAGGTGCTGATGGGAAGGAGCTTGAATCCTCCTAGGGTGTGTTTGTGCTTTCTCACTGCTCTGCCCTCTAGTGGCAGGATGAATAGCTGTTTTAGGTGGCCGTGTTCTTTTAGAACTTCTCAGTTTGTGTTCTTAATTTCGGGGCCTGGAGAAACTGAAGGTGAATTAAAGAACGACTCCCTAAGGCTGTTTAACCGGGTCTGCCTTTCATCTGTGATGATCTGAAACGAAGACATTTTAGAACAAACAGTGATACTGAAAGGTCTTAACTTTTACTCATCAAAATGTGGGAGATTCTGCTTTTATACATTTTGTAATGGTTGTTTAGTCTAATTTTTATTTTCAAATGGAAAAATCTTTTTGTTTTGTATGTTTAGCCCACACACTTATTCGTGAATGTTCAATACGTTAAAAAATTCAAACCAGTGCATGGCAGATGAAGGTAAAGTGACCAAGACCAGATGCTTGCTAGTGTTGTAGATTTGTGTGGTTTATAAGGAGGTACAGGTAATTCAGATAACCTTAAATGTAGCCTTCTAGCCTTTAAATTTCATTAACCCGATAACAATTGGGTTTTGTTTTAAATGCTCTAATAAGAGAAACTAGTTTTTGAGATTTTCTACTTCTGCATTAGTTGATCTTCAAATTTGCGTCCTCACAAATCTAGTGCTGTTCATCTTAACTCTGCCTGGGCTGCTTTATATTATACACACCCACACACACACAAACACACTCTTAATGCAGGTCTTGTTGGTAAATGCTCTCTTGCATTTTTTTAACAGCAGAAGGCCTGCCCCAAGTGTACTATTTTGGGCCATGTGGGAAATACAATGCCATGGTCTTGGAACTGTTAGGACCCAGCCTGGAGGACCTCTTTGACCTGTGTGACCGCACCTTCTCCCTTAAGACGGTCTTAATGATTGCCATTCAGCTGGTGAGTTCACCTCTGCCCTGACTTTGTTTCAATAGATTCTTTATGTTGAAGACAGAGTTACAGTTGTGTTTGTTTGTTTGTGTTTGTTTGTTTGTGTTTGTTTGTTTGTGTTTGTTTGTTTGTGTTTGTTTGTTTGTGTGTGTGTGTGTGTTTGTGTGTGTGTGTGTTTGTTTTGTGTGTTTGTGTGTGTGTGTGTGTGTTGTGTGTCTGTGTGTCTGTGTGTCTGTCTGTATCCATCTCTCTGTCTGTGTCTGTCTGACTGTCTGTGTGTGTCTGTCTGTGTGTGTGTGTGTGTTTGCACGTGTGTGTGTGTGTACATCCGTTCATATTCAGTTTGTGGCTTTTGACAGCATTGTTCCTATATCATGGATTTTTTCAAATGCCACATTCAAAACCTTAAGGATTGGGCTGTTTTTTCCTGTTGCCACAACGGTGTAACACAAAGGAAGAAATCGTCGGTTAATGCAAAAGAGAGATTCCATGAGACAAATATTTGTGTAGGATGAGGCAATTATATAATTATGCTAAGGGCCTGAAACAAGTGCACAATGTGAATATTGCCAGAATTTGCAAATACGGTATGTTTTGTCTGTTCTCTAACTGAACTGCTGAACTAATTTAACTTGGTTGACAAAATTAACAAAATGAGGTCCAGTGGTAAGTTGTAGTATACACTGCTGTGTTTATTCAGCTTAGCTGAGAATTCATTATAATGGGTGTTGGCGACACACAGCCTGCTTTTGTCCTTGTGGTCACAGCTGCAAGCACATGTGATTATATCAACTAGCTTTGCGGTTATTCTGAGAATTTCCTGCACTGAAACGTCTTAATGTTTTAGTTGGATGACCCTGATTTGTAAACATATGTTCTGTGTACACCTGAAGGCATTAATATGTATGTTGGTGCACTAGTGTTCTGCAATATGAGCTTCACACTCAAGAAGCTCTCAGGCTGTTGCCATACACCTTGCATACCTGTGCCTCAGCATGAGCAGTATGGGGTACACCTGTAGATTCACTCGGCCATTCTTAGTGCTTTAGATTCACATGGGAGCTTTTGCTTCTTCTGCTGTCCTGGACGTGCTTTTCCTGGAAAGAACCACACACAAGTTTTGTGAACTAAAGCCCACTCCGTCGTCCTGCCTTTTGATGGCAGGGTTTTCATTGTTTTTCGTGGGCCTTTTCCTCGTTGATACTAATCTGTGTCATATTTTCGCAGATCTCTCGTATGGAGTATGTGCACTCAAAGAACCTCATCTACCGAGATGTGAAGCCAGAGAACTTTCTCATCGGGCGGCAAGGGAACAAAAAGGAACACATCATTCACATCATAGACTTTGGCTTAGCCAAAGAATACATCGACCCTGAAACCAAAAAACACATTCCATACCGGGAGCACAAGAGCCTAACTGGCACAGCCCGATACATGTCCATAAATACACATTTGGGGAAGGGTAAGATCGCAGTGTCTAAAATAATCTTCAGCTTTTAAGTCTCTACAGCCCTAAGAAATGCTTATGGTCAGAAAGCCTGAATAATGTACAGGTTAATAATGAATTGTGCTGTTGGTTATGGGTGAAGCAGGCTTTGGCTATTTTAATGTTTGTGTGGATGGACCGTAAATGTGTATTTGTTGCTTTTGATTTTTTTTTTTGCAGAACAAAGTCGACGAGATGACCTTGAAGCCTTAGGTCACATGTTCATGTACTTCCTGCGTGGCAGTCTCCCTTGGCAGGGGCTAAAGGTATGTCAATCAAACCAAACATGATTGCTTTAGAGTAACCATCCATTCATTATCCTTCCACAAATAAGACGAATGAAGCTCAATTTCACGTTGCAGGCGGATACGTTAAAAGAACGGTATCAGAAAATCGGCGACACAAAACGGAACACTCCCATTGAAGTTCTCTGTGAGAATTTTCCAGGTAGACTGAGTAAACTGCCTTTCTTTCATTCATTGCACTTCAATTCATATTTGTGAGAGGAAAAGCTTTCACTACTTCATTTGCTCCACAACTCTCTGATGTGACTCGTTATTGCTTTGCATGACGAAAGAGTTGTTTCTTTCTGTGAAAGCACCGAAACCTTGTCCTCCTTGCTGTTCCAGAGGAGATGGCTACATACCTACGCTATGTGCGGCGATTGGACTTCTTTGAAAAGCCGGACTATGAGTACTTGAGGACCTTATTCACTGAACTGTTTGAACGAAAAGGATACACATTTGATTACACCTACGACTGGGTTGGCAGGCAGATTGTAAGTTAATGTTCTTTTTTTTTTTGAAAGTACACTTTGTTTTCCAGTCACACTAAATGATTGTCCTCCTTGTCCTCTAAAGCCAACGCCGGTTGGATCTGTACATGTGGACTCTGGAGCATCAGCAGTCACTCGTGAGAGCCACGCGCACAGGGACAGGCCATCGCAGCATCAACCTCTGAGGAACCAGGTAAAAAGCATTTCTACTCCTCACTGAACAGGGAAAATTCAGCTTGTTTATTTGGCAAAGTTCATTTTTCGTAGGATTTCTTAATCCAAAATGAACTGGAAGTACTTAAAGACTACATTCACCTTATTCACACTGTGGTGGTTTTGCTTGTTGCATCACACAGGCTAGGATAAGGAAAATTGAGGATTTAGCAGTAATAGGAAAGCAGAGACAAAAGTTTGCGTGTCTTAAGGGAAGCGTTTGGTGCTTTTCAACAGCCACTGACTAAATTATGACCCTGCTTCCACTGGTTTTGTAATAAGCAGGATGAGCAGTGTATGAAAAATTTAACTGGTCCACTTTTGTAGCCAGCGCAAAATCATATTTAGTGGATCTCATATCTTTCATCGCTTTTTTTCCTCACCTCTTTGTTCCTCCCTGTGAGGAAACAAGGAGAAAATGTATTAAGGGGTGATGGAATAAATTCTAACTGTTTTTATTAAATATAACGTCTTTCATTCTCATCTGATCTGCCAAAAATAAACATAATCAACCACCTTTACACATTACACCGTTACTGAAATTCAGTCACATGACCAGTTTAAATCCGCATTCTCAAAACAAGTGTGTCTGTCAGCTGACATACCAGAATACATACTTAATGCTCTCCTCCATGTGTGTTGAGCTGCCTTATGACGATATGCCATTAGCAGTTCCAAAAACAAAAGCTGGTGGCTTTGCATTGCTCGGAAGAAGCACATACTAGCTTTCCCCTTCCCAGTGTTGGAGGTTCTGTGTGGGGAATCCTAGCTAGTGGGTGGAACCGCTCACAACGTTCACAACCTTCTTAGCGCAACCCTCCGACCCCCAGTAAAGACTTGTCCGAACTATCCATTAGTATAGAAGCTGCTTCCGAGCATGCAGAGCCCTCTCAGAGCACATCCCATGCTTCAGAATGCATGCAGGGCATAGGAGGGTGTTGAATATGTATATACACATACATATTGTAATTTTGCTCTGATCTGCTTTATTATTTGCTGTTTTAAGTATAAGCCAGCTTTGTACATCTCACTGATATGACCTTGAACAAGTACGTTCACAAATCATCCTTCCAAAATAGGGTTCCGTCTCCTCATACAGAACAAGAAAGCCCTGAAAAGCCAATAAAGCTACTTGGTCATCATTGATGTCACACTACCTGGCTGCATTCAGTGACTTCTGTTATACTTCTTGCTCATAACCAGGAAATCAAACCCTTACAGACTGTGAGCGATGCCACATTTTCTTAGCGATTGAACATGGCACTGTATATACATCCTCCTATGTATTATATTACAAATGACCAGTGTTGATTTATCGAACTTCAAATGTTGCTGATTTTTCATAGTAATGTTTTATTTGTGTGTGTAATTTTAATCCCCCTCTGAGCGGGGAAATGTTATATCCCGTAAAACTGGTTGTTACCACACCATGTTAGTCTCCTAGGCTCAATAGGAGTCTACATGTACAGAGCTACAGTAGACAGTCAACTTTAACTGGTTATATGGGACCATATGATACAGTAGGCCCAAGCTGATCCTGACCTCTGTAAGAGATGAGTTTTATTCAGTAATGTTCACTTTTATTATATGGCTAAGTACTCAGTAAACTCTGGTTACAGTTATAGTTTTGGTTACAGGGAGAGACTTTTTCTTTTCACATGTTATTTTCTTGATCAATGTCAAGAGGATGCGTTTGCTTGTTGATTTGACTGGGCGGTCGCTCTGTCACTAATGCTGATTCCTGGCTTTGCCTTGGCTCTTTTTTTTTTTCCTTTTTTTTCTGCTGGTTTCCATTCCTGCGCCGTGCTGCATGCCACCTGGCCTCACGCCGCCCGCTCACGCTCACTCGCCTCTCCACACCTCCCCTCCTTCCTGCACCTCCTCCGCCCAAGCAGACGGCCGCCTCCGACCGCAGAGGAGCATGGGAGGTGCAGCCCAACCGCCAGGCAAACTCCTACCTGACCTCCCACCTGGCGTCGGACAGGCACGGGGGCTCAGTGCAGGTATCTCTCTACTGCCCCCCCCTCTCCAACCCTCGCCTCTATTCCACTCTCTCCTCCTGTGTTTGCGCTCGTGTCCAGTGTGCTGCTCAGAGTATCTGTGGATCCTTTATAAATGAAGAAAGAAAGCAGACATACTTTTTTGTGATTGGTGTATGATTACTACTGTTTATTCTTCTCTTTAAGTAATGCACACACAAACAACCGGTATGTTAATAGTGCCCCCTTGTGGAGAAACTTGCCTGCTAAACATGCACAAGCTACCTCCAAAGCACTGTCTGTGTGTGTTTAAAAAGTTATGGCGTAGGTGCTCTGGAATCCAGCTGTTGAATCCTGTAGGAAAACACAAACTTCTATATTTTCAGCTTATGGTTCATCCAAACCTTTGGGGCATTAAGTTTTACAGTAAATACTTTACGTTTTCTCAGCCAGTGTGTCACTCTGGGAAACCCGCAGCTAAGTCCATGACAGATGGTTAAAATGTCTTGATTGTGTATCATAAATAATTAGAATTAGTGATCAGGTTCTTGTTTATGTTTGTGTGTATTTTTCTCAATCCAGCCGATTAACAGTTTTGACATATTATTTGCTGTAATACAGAATGACTGAAATCTAGCAACTGTCTAAATAATTGTGGGCAGGAAATGTACCGTGCCATAGCCGAACAAATGTTAAGTTCAATTTGTTCAGCTCTCTTAGTTCTCAACCCTGCAGTGTTTACCTTTTGGGTATCATCACTGGATTACTTGTTAATAATTGTCAGTTTCCAGTTAAATCACCCTATTGCTCAGGCCAAGACCTTATCATTTGTTCATTTATTTAAATGAAAGCTTGGGTCCAGAAGCATTTTTTATATTTCTTGAATCCGGTCATCTGTAAATAGCTCATTCAGTAATTTTGTTTTCCTGAACGTTGGATGACCTACCTGCCTCTTTACCCATCTACCTCCTTAGCTGTTTGCACCACTCTGCTGGTGCACTCAGTGGGTGTGACCTTCCGCAAGGCTGGTCAGGCCAACATGTTGCACATTGGCAGATAAATACATTGCACATTCCCTTCAACAGCTTTTAGTCAGAGAAGAGAGACAGATTTGGAGAAAGCTATGACCTAAAAAAGGTTGCACACAGCAAGATTTAAAATTCGCATGAACATCAGTGTGGCTTTTCCACGATGGTAGAACCCGAGAGAAGGAATCGGGCAGAGTGCCTTCGTGTGTTTTGGAAGAGTGGCTTGGGAAAGAGGTCTGAAGAAGAGGTGTGGGATTTTGTCATTGTGTTTCTCTCAAAATGTGCTAATTTCTCCAGAATCACCAACCCTAGCGTTAACATAGAGGCTGCTGTACAGATGTAAATGAAAGATAAATAACTAGCATCACCTGAAAACTGCAGACATCAATGCCATGAAGTTCCATATTGCGATCAGCCATCTACAACAAAGTTAACAAAGTGTGTCTTGTGCATTTCTGTAGTAATGCTAGCATAGTTGATCGAGGGAACGTGGCTCTAATCATTGTGGTCACCATGGTGGTCCACCCATCTGGCAATGCTAGATTTTGCAATCAAATCCAGTGCTTTGTAAATAAAAATGCTCCAATGTGGCGTTAAATAGTCTGCAGATACTGTGGGTGTCCCATGTGTGCAAGGCGAGCTAGCGGCAGCCTGCTCTTTATCTGGAACTGCTAGCACCGGGGGTCAGAGAGGTCACCCACCCTCATAATGAGACTCTTCCTCCATATGATGAGTTTCTCCCTGAGGCTCTAATTCTCAGGGGCATGGAGCAGGTTGTATTAACACCTGCTGTCTAACAGATGCTTTGCTGGAGCCAAGAAGCACACAACAGTGGCTTTTGTAGTGAAATGGAAGGAGGAGAAAAGCAGATGAATTATCCCTAATGATTTATTTAGACAGACTGATGTAAAGGATTAAGGATGTTACTATGTTCTTCATATGCACCTTTTGTGTACAGTGTCAAGTGGTAACTTATAGGTATAGCAAGTTCTACCTCTTTCAATCTTGTACTACAGGTGGTAAGCTCGACTAATGGGGAACTGAACGCAGACGACCCGCTGGCGGCCCACTCCAACGCGCCAATCACAGTGCAAGCAGAGGTGGAAGTGGTGGACGAGGCTAAGTATGTCAGACTTATGTTCTTTCTTGCATTTCTTTCCACATTTGTATTATATAAGGGTTTTGAAAATGCTTCTCTTAAGCTGTTTGGTGCCTCAAAGTGATTGGGATGAAGTATAAGTTGGAACATCTACTTTTCTGTACCACTTCTGTAGTACATTGTCACGGTCACACTGGTCAGTGTGGCTGGAAATTGGCTTTATGTGGCCCTGTTTTAATGAACAAATATAGTGTGGCAGAAAAGCCTATAGGAACGAACATAAAAGCAATTATGACGCAACATAATGTTGGCCAATAGTGACGTTCTGTGCATTTTTCATTTTTCACACCTTCTGTGAAAGTCCGGCCAGTGAATCGCAGCTCGTAAGTAACTGTTTTATGGTGCAAAGTACAAATCCATTTTTTGTGAAGAAAAGTATTGATTGATTTATATAGACTTGTACTAGACGACTTTCAGCTGAAGAAGTTTCTTGTGTTTTCAGCAACTGTCAATCATTTTCAATAATACACAGTTGATAACTGACTGGCACGTCATGTAGCATGGTTTGATTTTCACTTTCTATTAAATTTTTTCCCTGTAAAATTATACAGTTGTATGCAAAGGTTTGAGCTCCTCTGGTCAGGTTATGTCCTATTGTTTATCTAACTGAAGATATGTAAACTGTTACTTGTTTACACGCCTGTCGTTTAACACAGTGGGGGGAGAAAATGAAAACACTGAATGCGACATTAATGAACCCTCATACCATCAGAGATGCAGGCTTTTGAACTGATCGCTGATAATAAGCCGGATGGTCTGTCTACTCTTTTGTCCAGAGGACACAGCGTCCATGTTTTCCAAAAAAAAAAAAAAAAAATCCAAATTTTTTATTTCTTTGACAACAGAAGAGTTTTCCACTTTTTCTCAGTCCATTTAAATGGGCTTTGGCTTAAAGAAGACTGCAGCCTTTCTGGATTGTGTTCACATATGGCTTCTTCTTTGCATGATAGAGCTTTAACCTACATTTGTGAAGGGCACAGTGAACTTCTGAAAGTGTTCCTAAACCCATGCAGTGATTTCCATGACAGAGTCATGCCTGGTTTTAACACACTGCTGTCTGAGGGCCAGAGACTCACAGGCTTCCAATATTGATTTTGAGCCTTGGCGTGCAGATAGATTCTCAGAACCTTTTGATGATATTCTGTACTGTAGATGAGGAGATACGCAAAGTCTTCACAACTTTACATTGAGGAACAATATTCTAAAATTGTTCCACAATTTGCAGACAGTTTTTTTTTTTTTTCCCCCAGATTACCCACTGCATCTCTGCTCATCTTTACTTCTAAGGGACTTTGCCTCTTTAACATGCTCTATTAATACCCAGTCATGTTATTGACCTGGTGCCAGTTAAACTTATTCGTCCCTTCTGCTGTTTTTTTTAGTACTACTTACTTTTCCAGCCTTTTGTTCACCCATATCATCTTTTTAAGACGTGTTTCTGCCATCAAATTCAAAATGAGTGAATATTTTGTTTGTAATAGTACTATTTCTCAATTTTAACATCTGATATGTTTTTATGATCTATTGTCAATGATAATGTGGGTTTATGAGATTTGCAAATAATTGCATTTGGTTTTTATCTACATTTTACACAGCATCCCAAATTTTTTGAATTGGGGTCATATATAACAACTAAACAGCTAAAATTACAGTTACATTTTCAGTTTTTCCCTGTAGGGGATGTTTTCTTATCGTCACTCAAACTAACAAAGAGAACAATTTGACGGGGGATATTCAGACATCTGCATACAACTATTAGTCAGTGTTACTGGTGGTTTTATCTTTAAAATCTGTAGTTTTGTTCAAGCTTGGGCAGTAAATGTCGCAAGGTAACTTCGAGTCTCATTTAAGAGGAATTGAAGTTTAAATTCACATAAGCATCCGCTCACACACAGCAACTGTGCATAATTAGCTGTTTTCTTTTAACGCATCAGTCTGATCCAGTGTGCCCTTCAGTCGGCCTTCGTTTGTTTGTATTGAACTTTAGTCATTTCCTGTGATATAATTATGGACACTTTTTTCTGTTCTGTCAGTGCTTTGATATCTTAAACAGCTGCCCATCTTTGATTACTAATGCACAGACTTGAAAGTAAGCAATGTTGTAGGCTGTCTCCAGTTAAAAGGCTGTAATAAGCACGCTAGGGTTTCCATGGTTATCACACAGCGTTTGACCTCATCAGAGTTTCCCATTCTGATCCCCTCTTTTCTCCTGCTTTTTTCAAACTGGGACATTCGAACGGTCCCTCTTTTTATTCCTTACATCCTTAAAACAATAGGCAACATCACAAGCTTAAAATTCTTCTTTCCCCAAACTACTACTTCAGTTTTAAAACCTTGGTCTTGTTTTTAAATGTAAACCAACACACTTCTCTTCCTCTCCTTGATTTGCAAGATAGTGGATTTTACACCCCCCCACACACACACTTAAGTCATCCTATGGTTTTTTTGTTCTTCCTGTTTCAACGGGCAGTCTGATCGCAGCGGATATGTTTGCATCAATATTTTAACTCCTGAGTCCGTCCCCCCCCCCCCCCTCTATCTCTCTTTCTCTCCCTCCTCTCTCTCTCTACCCCCCATCCTCTGTGTATCCCCCTGTTTCTCTTATGTGGCTGGCATGAGGTTTGTCTCATCGTCTCACCACTGTGTAATAATCTCTCTGTCTTTTCTCTTTTCACACTCTTCTGTAGCTGCGTGAAAATGCTCAACCTGTGGTGAGTCCCTCTCTCCAGTCCACATCAAAACCCAAGGGGAGTGGACCAGCCTAGACTGTGGGCATATAGGCCTAGCTTACATGAAGGCACAGGGCCCAAAACAGTTGCAGGCTTTCTTACTAAAGAGGCACATGCCGCTAGGCTAGATTAAAAGAGGGAGCTCTTTCACTCCCCGTTATAGGGTGAGGTGGCATGGGGCAGCACAATTTACAGCTCACTTCCGTTTGGCAAATGCTAACGCAAAATATAAACGTAGAGGACCCCAACGATTTTGAGAGAGAAACTTATTTTGGGCTGCGGATCCTATAGCCATTGGCTAAATGGTCGACTTCAAAACCGACTGACTATGCAGGGACACTGAAACTTCATCCCAGAAACGGCTGTAGTGAACTGTATCACTTTTCTATGTGTCAGTCTGGAGCTGTTCTCTTTCCTCTGCATGCTCCTCCAGTCATTCACATGGGTTCATCTCGTCATGTTCATGTCTGGACTTGTTACTCTAACTTCACTAAAAGTATGAGCAGGTGTGTGTGTGTGAGTGTCTATAAATGTGTATTTTGTCAATATTTAACAGCTTATCCTGCCTACTTTACATTCACATAGTAACTTAATGCATTCGTAACCACTTTGACAGCACTGGTTGTATGTGGCGTAACGTAAGCGCTTCTCTTTATTTAACGAAGTACTTTTCCTAATCTAGCAGTCAGACTTCCAGTAGCTCTTTTGAACTGAAGCTTTTGCTGCACATACTGATGGCTCGTGTGACCAGCAAAGAAATGATTGATTGGCCTTATTTTTGACTGACGCCAGTTTGTACTGATGGTATCTCCTCTGTGTGTCCAGGTGCTGCTGCTTCTTCAAGAGGAAGCGGAAGAAGAACACCCCACGGCACAAATGATCCGGCAGCCTCTCCACCTTGCCCACTTTTGGTTGTTTTAAGAGCGTTTAATAAAGAAATTTTACTCAAAAGAAGACAACGGAATGCCCTCAAGATGAATAGCCTCAAGGGGACCTACCTATGAGAAACATGCACATATTGTCCCTCTGGGGAAATGGAATGTGGATGCCGGGCCTCATGGGCGGGTTCCTTGTGTTGGGATATATAAGTACCCGCTTGGATCTCAAAGCACTGGAACAGCGTTGCACTCCTTCGTTTCATGTCATGCTTCTCCTTTCTTCTCTCTCTCTCCTTTCTTTTTTTTTTTTTTTTTCCTTTCTATCTCCCAAACCTTTCTTGGCAGAGGTGGCGATGATGGAGTTGACCTCTGTAAACCAGCTCTGAAGAGGTTCGGAGGGAGCGTCCCATCAGTCAGAGGAGGCTCATCCCATGCTGGATCCACACACTGAAACTTCTCCACTGCCTGCCCTTCCTCACCTTTCTTCTCTTTCACCACACCACCCAGAGCCAGGCTGCCACCAGCCCAGCCCAGCCTGTGTCTTTCACAACCTCACTTAACCCCCAACCCTCTTTTTTTCTCCCCCCCGACGCCTCGTTGCTTTTTCACATCTTGGGCTCATCCTGACAGTGTGGTCAATGCCTTAGAATATTGATAGCAGCGCTCCTTTGTGTATCTATTGAATGGAATTAGCGTAAGCATCTTAAATGAAAAGCTAACTGTCTTAACGATGCTAATAGGTCTTTCCGTGTGGACTATGTAAATGTGTGAAATAAGCAGCCATGTGTAAAGTGATAACAGGGGCTGTTTCGGTAACATTGTTTTCATGGCCTTTGACCCTCATGGCAATGTGCTGCCTTGCTCCGTTCTGAGGTTGAACGAGGGAGTCCGAAAGAGATGGCGCGACGCTTCAAGGGCCCAGTTCGGTCCTCGGCCCGGCACGAATGTGAGCCTCAGCACATTCCTCAGTTCTAGTGAATGGTATTTAAGCTGCTTGTTCTAAAGCACTCCACCCACTACGACCTACCAGCCAGTCATGCTGCTTTCTCCTCTTGTGATATCGTATCGCTTTAACGTGAAACTGGCGTTTTTTTTCTATTAGCTGGGATTTCAGAGGTGAACTTGCCAGTGAAACTTTTTGCTCCTCTACGCTCTGTGGTTCTCTTTGTACCAGAAAAACACATTCTCACTACTCTTTCTTTCCTCGTCGCCATCTTTTTTCCAGGACCCAGCCCCTGGCTTGAATGTGTTGCTTCTTGTGTTTCTTTTTGATGATGATTATAATTATTATAATGCCATATAAATGGAAATTATTCACGAGGAGAATAACTGTTTAATGTACCAGGGTGGCTGTCACAGTCTGTGGGTGACTAAACGTTCTTTCATGTCCCCATAGTCTGTGCTCCTTCAGTACAGGCTTTTAAATGTCTGAATAGAGAATCGGGTAGGTGTATAAAGAGCGCGCTCTGAATAACATTTGCGAACATGTAGTAACGGCTGTTTAGGACGCGTCTCCTTGGCTCGTGGCAGTTTCAGTGGGCATTTTCATTGTGCCGTTCTGCTCTCCAGTGTGCGGTAGACGTCATTGAGGGACTCCGGAGGATATACAGACTGACGGTAGCAACTGGAGAACTGTCTCGGAGAGACGCTCCAGCTGCCAATGCAAAACGACTCGGTTTAATGCCTTAACTAACACTACACTACAGAGTAGGGCCTTGGGGCTCTGCAGAAAGACACTACGGAACTTCTCCCTTGCCTTTATTCATGTGGTAGACTAGCGGTCTAGGTCCACTTCCAGTAACGCAGCAGGGGCATTCGAATCCTGAACAGCCAAGCCCATTCAAATTAAGCTAATCACACACACCAAAATGGGAGTCCAGGTCAATATTTAGGGACTACTGTAAAATCGACTGTTTGTTTTCACATCCAGTCCCTTTTTCCATTTGTAAATGCTCTTGAGTCATGTACTGGTCATTTGCGGCTCTGCAGTGGGACAGCCCTTGATCTCTTAGATATAGGATGAGGCAGTTCTTCGAGCCCACAAGTTCCATTCAAAGTCTGGGATTAGATTTGAGCGTGAGTATATGTTCCAGAGGAGTTTTGTGCTAAGAGTACTGTAGTCCTTTTTATTTTTGCAGAAAAAAGACTAAATGGCTTTGAAGGAATGGAAATTGTAATCTCAGTGGTGATGTTGCCTTGTTTTTGTTTGCTTTTTTGTTTCGTCGATTTGTTTTTGTTCTTTTTTCCCCATCAGTGACCGCCTGTCCACAGCATAATTCCATGTCTGTGATTCTTTTTTTTTTTTTTTAATGTATAGTAAATGTGAATTGCAAAGTGTAAAATTATATAACTGTATTCTTTTTTGGTATTGTTTTTCACCTGGCCATACAAATGTTGGGATCAGTGAGAGAGCAGGGTACCATGGGAGAGTCTGACTGCACTACACTTTCGTTAACCCATTGTTTACCTGAACTGTCAATAGCCTGTTCTGTTCTGTACCCTTCCTGTCGTGCTTTGGATACCCTGAGGTCATTCTTAGAGAAACGGAGAAGGGTGTTTTCATAACTCCGTGCTGATACTGGTGCGCCCGCTGTAGTTAAACTTCTGATCCACCGAAGCAGAAGGATAATTTCTGAGGGCCTGGATTACAAGGGAAAAGTGACTTGTTTTAAATGATCCAAGTCGATGGACACGTTGGACCAAATTCATATTTTTGAGGAGGGCACGTTTCTTTTTCTTTTTTTCTTTTATTGTGTTTTGGCACTAGAAGAACTAGTGAAGATACTGAACCAGACTGCCCAGTTCCATCGCTCGCTTGGTGGGCTTCACTGAATAGATATCTTGTGCTAAATGTATGTGTTGGGCGTCCCTCAGGGCTCAGGTAAATGCACCGCGCCCCCTCAGAAACGGGACGAAATCAGAAAGTTGTCCGCGCCCAAGATCAATAAGCAGACGTGACCCAGGGTTGGGGGCAGCAGAGAGAGGGCGGCCAACCTGCCATGTTACCAGTGTGTATGCAACATTACTGTGCATTGTGAGCAATATTAAAGAGGCTTAGGTTATATAGAGGTTTATCTTATGCTCATCCAGTGACGTGTGTCACTTTGGTTCTAAATTATTTTGTGAAAAGTACTTGAATACTACTTTACTCCGTTGAAGCTCCAGTCGCCGAAAATCTCCTGTTCGTGTGTAGGGAGAGGCTTCTTTCGATCTTTTGATGGTCTTTTTTTTTTATTTTTTTTTTTTTTATTTAACATTCTTGTTTTTGTATTGCTTATTATGTGCCTCCACACGAGTGTTTGGTGAGGATTTAGTATTCTTCGGACATGTGATGCTTGCTGCTGTCAGGTGTGTCTTGTGTGCTCGCTTAAGAGAGAACGACGAGTGTATCCTCACACTCCTTCTGTCCCAACGCGCTTCCGTTACCTGTTGCCAGGATAATGCGACGTCAGAATCGGGTGCCCACTTGACTACAGAGATTATTCCTGGTCTTGTGGATATTTGGTGGACGTTCTGTGCCCTGATCCAGGATCAGTGTTCGTTAGGGTTTGGATTTGGGTAAGAGACATAGGTTCTAGATCAAGCCCAGCTGGTAACTTCAAACCCTGATTCCCAGTTGACAGGGACTTTTAAAACACAACATTTTCGGAAGGGAGGCACCTGGGACAGTTTTGCTAGCGGTGTTCCAGGTTGCGAGTAGAGGATGTGAGAATTGGGTGCCATCTGCTGGCCAGTCAAACATCTTGTTCCAACTAATCTGACGTTATGAAATGCAATTCTGAACACTGAAATTACAGATGAAGCCCGATTAGGCTTTGCAGAACTTGCTGATTTTTACTGGGCTCTTGGTTGAGGCCATCATAATGACTACTAGCTCTCGATAGTGCAATGCAAGGACTATTTCAAACCACCACGACTTGCTTCCACGTTTCAAAGTAATAGCCTGTGTTTTAAAACCCTTCACGCTCTCCCAAATGTGGGGTAATGATTACAGTTAGAACATGTCATGAACCTGTCCCATGAATGACTTGATTTAAGGGTCAAGTTGACTGAAGAATCCAAATTTTTTAGGGTTAAAAATGGGCAAATGAAGCCACTCACATAGTCCCAGTACCAGGTGGAAGGTCAGTGTTTCTGCAGTTCATTAATGTGCATGGCTTACGGATTAGAAAGCAATGGTAAATACTTGTATGTGGGACTTTATTCGATGTACACTCTGGGCATGAGATTTTCTACATGTTCTGTTCACAGTTGTAATCATATAGCTTCTATAAAAAGCTGCTTTGAGTTTTGACATCTTTTAAGATCAGCTTCAGCCCTGCAAGTAATTTCCATAGCATATTCCAGTTTGTTGCCGTACACTGTCGTTTGAGACGGCCCCCTTTTCCCCCATTGAACTTGTCATTTTGTCTCAAAATGGTTAAATCAGTGTGTAAATCTGTTGAACAAAGACTTCAATGTGAACAGATTCATAGGTCTGCTTAAGCGGCACATTCTTTATAGAACTTTATATTGACAGGAGTTTGAATTGGACAGCGCTGCGATGTTTTCAGTTCTAGTCGACATCATCACCACTTTGTTTCTTCTCAGTGTTTCTTAAACAAGATTCTTGCGAGACAAAACCAACTTTCCTTCTAAAACCAGGACGATTGACTTGTACAGTCCTGAAAGATCATTCCCTTCCTGGTTCCGGCCATATTTTCAGAGATAAAGAACTAAAAAGCATTGAATCTGAACCTGTATCACGACTTTGTGTTGAAATATGAATGTTAATGTATTTTGAATGGTTTCATTTAGTCAAGGGCTTCAATTGTGAGGGACCCGTCTTTGTTTCTCCCTTTTGTTTTAAGTTGCAGAAAGATAAAGGTCTTAATCCTAAATGCCTATTTTTTTTTCCTGAGGGAGTCATATGAAGTACCACATTTAACCTTTCAAATTAAATTTTTATTCCCTCCACTCTTAAAGGGAAACTCGAGTTTGCACCCTTTTTTATGTAAAATAAAACAAATTGTCTCAACCTCTGTGTGTTGTTGTAAAATCCTCTGTATCGATAGTGATGCAGGCTGTGCAAGTGCTTATGTACGACATTTTCCTCTCTTAAAATACCATAGTACTTTACAAGTTAGCAGGTTACAAATGTAAAGCTCACCATCTCTTCCACATCCCATACACGCCATATATGGAAATTAATCCAGTCTGAGTTCAATCTTTGTGAGGTCACAAAAACCAATATACACTAATCAGCCACAACATTAACACCATGGATAGGTAACGTGAAAATTATTTTCTAGTTATTTTATTACAGTGGCACCTGTCACTGGGGTGAGTTATATTAGGCAGCATGTGAACAGTCAGTTCTTGAAGTGTTAGAAACAGGAGAAATGGGAAAGTGTAAGAATCTAAGGGCCGAATTGTGATGGCTATATGACTGAGAGCATCTCCAACACTGAAGGTCGGGAGTGCTCAAAGTGCATTGATGTGTCTGGAGCAAAGGCTTGCTCAGCTTCACACATCTTTTCTTTAAAGAGTGGACCAGGGCCTGTGTGCATCAAGCATCTCGGGGCAAAACCTGCAAACATTTTTTTATATTAATTTTATTCTACAAATGACATTTGTTCCATTTGACGTCGTTCAGTAATTAAGAGAACTGCCCGTGAAGCAGGTTCAGCAGGTTACCGCTTTATTACTGCAGCCTTGCACCAGAGCGTAACCCACAACTGATCTGGTGATGTGGGCTGATGTTAGAGCAAACCTGTAACTCGGTCAATAAATCAGTGACCGTCTGTAGATCACTTTACCACTTCACTACTAAACACCTCACACCTGTACAGACATTTATGATCATAACACAGGAGAAATGACCTCAGCACTGGCAGTAATCTGTTTGGCCTTACGGACGCTACTTAAAGCGTTCATTATTAACCAATAACTTCACATTTAGTGCTTTAAAAAGTCCCAAACCGATCGAAGTTTAGGACTTTTACTCTGAAAGCTCATAAACACCCCCACAGCTGCTGCGGAACCATGCTGATTAAAAGCGTGTACAGTTCATTTAATCGAGATTCATGAACAAATCATAACTGGACGCTTATCCAAAAATATTCGGTGATATGTTTAAATACATCAATAATTAACGTACAATCGAATAATGATTTTTAAAAATTTTTTTTGTGTTTTATCCGCAGTGTCCCCGCGGACTTTTATTTTGTCTCCATAACGCACTTCCTTCCGCCGCGAGCGCACTCTGGTCTTTTTCTCAGGCCTGAATCAACATGGTGGGTTGTTTATACTCGAGCACAAGCCTTTGAACATCCAGTTTAATCCTTTTCCTCGTCTGGGTTGTTCACGTTGGAAGCACTGAATTAGATTCTTCACATAATCATCAGTAATCAGCGCCGAGTAGTTTGGACGGGCGCGGATGCGTCGCCGTTGTGTTGTGTTTGTGGAGCGCGTCGCTGCAGTGTCGCCCGCATGTCGCGGCCGCTTCAGCGCGTCTCCACTAAATAAATAACAAACGGCGCGGTCTCTACACCTTAGCGATACTCCCGCCTGCTCCAAACGCGTCGGTTTCGTCTTAATCGTGTCTGTCGGGAGCTCGTGCCGCGCGCGGTGTTTGGAGGTAAAACGCATTAACGCCGCTGTGTTCGCCCGCAGGGTCGCGTCCGCACCAAGACTGTGAAGAAGGCCGCTCGGGTCATCATCGAGAAGTACTACACCCGACTGGGCAACGACTTCCATGTGAACAAGCGGGTGTGCGAGGAGATCGCCATCATCCCCAGCAAACCGCTGCGCAACAAGATCGCAGGGTGAGTGAGCCCGCGGTCCCCGCTGACCGGTCAGTCGGGGTGGACAGCGGCGGTGCGCCCACGTACAGGGCCGGGGGTCACTCAGTGCTCAGTAATGTCTCACACGGCAGTAATTATGAGTTAAATTTTATCAACTTTTGTCACTGTGGAGAGAAAACCACGTATCTCCGTTTGTCTTTCTCTTCAACACATCAGCTGACTTCTACTTTTGAAATCACGGTCTAACTCAGGGGGTCAGACTGTAGTCCCGGAGGGCCGGTGTCCAGCACTACTTAGTACTTCCCCTCCTCAGACACACTCACTGACCCTGGCGGTCAGCAGGTGAGTTGGATCAGGTGTGTTCGAACAGGGGAATTGCCAAACTCTGCTGGACACCGGCCCTCCAGGACGGGAGTTTGACCCCCCACTGAAGCCAGTCCTCCCGTCGCGGCCCACTGGTTAGGGACTTGCTCATGTGGTCGAAGTGAAAGTGACTCTGTCATTGTGAACACACTCAAGCACCACAACGAAATGTGACCTCTGCATTTAACCCATCACACATGCACACGTGGAGCAGCGAGCAGCTACCAACAGCGCCCGGTACCTTGCTCAAGGGTACCTCAGTAGTGCCCGGGCCGGTCTTGAACCTGCGACCTTCAGGTCGCAAAGGCAGTGTCCTAACCACTAGGCCTCCACTGCCAAAACGAACTAAGGGTTCGGGTTCAGGTCCTGGGCCAGGCACAGCTGAGGTTCCCTTGACCAAGGTACTGTCCTACTACACTGCTCCTCAGGCGGTGTGTGTGGAGGGATTTTATACAGGGGTCACATTTCGTTGTGTACTTTGTATGTTGGGGTGTGTTCACAATGACAAATGGTCTCTTTCACTCCTGTGAAGTTGCCATGTTGGAAAGACTTTCCTTGGACAGTGAAGCTACATTCACAGCACTTTGAGTGAATGGTGAAGTGGGCAGTGGTGGCCTATTGGTTAGGACACTGCCTTTGCGACCTGAGGGTCTCAGGTTCGAGTCCTGGCCCGGGCACTACTGAGGTTCCCTTGAGCAAGGTACCGTCTCACTACACTGCTCCCCGGGCGCTGTTGGTAGCTGCCCGCTGCTCCACGTGTGCACAAGTGATGGGTTAAATACAGAGGTCACATTTCGTTGTGGTGCTTGAGTGCGTCACAATGACAAAGAGTCACTTTCCTTCCTTTAAAAAAAAGAATGGTGGTTTACTCTGTAGTACTGTGTAGTATGACTGTACTAATTAGTACTTTACTCCCACACTGCCCCCTACCTGTGGTGTCCTGACATGAGGTCAGTCTACCACCCAGAGTGGAAGACCTTCTGAGTGGTTCACAAGTGGTTCGGAGTCCTTATTGTTTACAACCTGTTTACAACGCATCATGTGTGAACCAGGGGGATGTTGTAGTGTGTGTGTGTGTGTGTGTGTGTGTGTGTGTGGATTGCTCCTAAAATGTGAGCTGCTCTTCTGTCTAGTTCTTTCAAAAATAATGATTAAATTTCACATACACCATTTCAACATCAGCTATAGCATTAACACTACTGACAGGTGAAGTGAACATTGTCTAGTTGTTTTATTACATTGGCCCCTCTCAGGGGGGTGGGGTATTTTAGGCAGCAAGTGAGCAGTCACTTCTTGAAGTTGATGTGCTGGAAGCAGGAAAAATGAGATCTGCGCCACTTTGGGGCCTTATTGTGATGGCTAAATGAGTCAGAGCATTTCCAAAACTGCAGGTCTTGGAGTGTTCCAGGTGTGCAGTAGTTCGTACCTACCAAAAGTGATCCAAAAAAGGACAACTGGTAAATCGGTGACCGGGTCATGGGCACCCAAGGCTCTGTGATGATTGTGGGGAGTGAAGGCTAGCCTGTCTGGTCTGATCCTACAGAAGAGCAACTGTGGTTTAAAAAGTGATGCTGACTCTGATAGGAAGGGTTCAGAACACAGTGCACTACAGTCAGAGCTGTTTCAGCAGCATGAGGGGCCGACACAGTATTGGTCAGGGGGTGATATTGTTATGGCTGATTGGGGTATATTCCATACGGACCCCTAAAACGCCCAGAATGAACCTCCTGAGATTGAATTGGCAGTGAATACCTGGGCAGCAGAGTCGTTCTTCAGGTATGAAGTGAGTATGAGTATGAGTGAGGAATGAAAGCACAGATGTACTGGCAGGTTGTGGTTCTTTTACAGGTTCTATTCCTTTCTTGGGTTTTTATAAGGGAATATGCTGTTTACATGTAATAAATGTCTACATTTCACTGTTTGAATGTTGTCAATGAAAGGAACACACTACAAGACTGCAGGATAAAGGTGCAAGAACTCACTAACCCTGGGATCTGAAACTGGAGCGTTTGGTGTATCGCTCTGCCTCTGGTTTATCCTTCCTGCTGGAGTGAAATTCTGTGCATTTATGTTGCTGCCAGATTGTAAAGCACTTTGTTATAGTGCTATATACATAAAACATTATTATTATTATTATTATTGGTGATGTGAGCCAATCAACAAATTAGTGTAGTTATTATAGATAATTCCCAATTAGGAGTGTTGGGCTAAATTTTGGAACGCCAATAAGAGTCATGTCATCTTAAAGAACAACCCTGCAGCCTCTAAAACATGTCTGTCTGTGTGTTATCGTCCCAGTCGCAGTAAACTCAGCCACATCTTTAACCTGTATGAGAGTTGAGAAGGGCAGCTGTATATTTTGCAGTTTGCTTGTAGTCTGTGTTGCCTGGACAGGTACCGGACCAGTTCAGATTCTGCGTGTTAGCAGTGTACACTTACACACTTAACAAGCTCGGTGTGTATTTGCTGTCGCACAGGCCCCATAAGTGTCCATTCGTCTTTGCAGATATGTGACTCATCTGATGAAGAGAATCCAGAGGGCTCCTGTCAGAGGCATCTCCATCAAGCTCCAGGAGGAGGAGAGGGAGCGGAGAGACAACTACGTCCCTGAGGTGAGTTGGGGCCCAAGTAAAAGGGGCTCATTTTTTAAATTCGCTGATGGGGCCTTGTAAAAAAAAAAAAAAAAAAAAAACACCCCAGACCTATTGGATAATACCGTTCAGTTTTGAGACGCTCATTAGAAATAAATGTGCATTTTAAAAGATGCGTTAAGCTTTCTCCAGTTTCATGTGTCGTCACACTTCTCTGGTGGTGGAGCTTAATGGCAGCACAGTGTGGAGGAATCACACATGTTCAGCTTTTTAAGCTTACAGTGAAAGGCCGCGTGCAAGCAGACCACGTCATTACACCACATCGTTTAACGGTGACATACTGTAGTTGGCTTTATATTTTAATTTACGTTTGACCTGATACGTTCAGTCTAGTTTCCATAAGCCTTGTCATGTTAGCATCACGCTAGCGGTGGTGAATGTTTAAAGCAGCCTCTAGATAGAAATGCAGAAAAGCTCGTAACAGATACTTATGGTGACATTCTTTAGTTTGGATTTTCACCATGTATGTATGATCCAGTTCATTCACGGCAGGTCCGTTTACAGCAACGGTCACTAACACAGTAGGTTGCTTTGTGATATGAGACATTACATCACACGCCCTGTGACAGAAGTGGCAGCTGCAGCAGTGATGTTTTGAAGGAAAGTGGAGTTGGGATTTGTTATGGGGGGCAGCAAATCTAAGCAGCCTGTAGAATCACGTCCTATTGTGTGTTCCCTTTGAGGGATATGCTGAAAGGGGAGGGGCTTTAGTCTTTCAGATACAGTATCATTATTACATGGTAGAAACCGTGACGACAGTGACTCAACTGACAAATAAAATGCAGTTCTGTTTACTATGTGCTCTTTCATGATTGATGGATTCATTTTTAATGGTCTTGTGTAAAAAATTCCTTGTATTCCATCCAGCTCAGCTCTTGGTACTCGTAAACATTTGGATAATTGTTGGCTGTGTTTGTCTGCTTCTTCGACACCATTGCCCCATTAAAACGATGTCTGATCACTCGAGCCTCATGTTGGCCAGTGCTTCATTCAGATCTGACTGTGAGACTGTTTGCTCTCATGTAGCTGATGACTGACTCTAGGGAAATGTCTTCCTCACACCGATATGAACGTGTATAACCTGCTGCTGTCTTTATAACTTTTAGGTGTCTGCTCTGGATCAGGAGATCATCGAGGTTGATCCAGACACCAAGGAAATGCTGAGGATGCTTGTAAGTTATTACTTGTTCTGTTGTGCTTCAAAGCAAGCTGAGGAGGTACCACAAGACCATGGGAAAACACTGCTAACTACTGATCGGTCAGAAAGAACACAGGATCACCTCGGGCATCCTGCACAAATGCACCACGTTTAAAAACGCGAGGCTAGTACAGGGACTGTTCTGTCCAGTGATTGTTACTCGATTCACTAAAAAAAATGACTGTAGCTTCAGTATTCTCCATTACTCTCGAAGTTGTAGATGGTAACGACCTTAACTGACTTTTTCTTGCAGTCTCCACAGCAGTGGAAAACGAATGAGTTATCAAGAGGCAGAAAGCTTAGTCTCAGTACAAGAGTTAATCTTGTACTGTTGTGAGACTAGGTACAGTGACCGTGAGGCAGTGGCCCTGCCTTTAAAAGCTGATCTGTGCCGTTTCAATTTCAAAACTTTGGCCAAAGACAGTCGGACCTTCAGAGGGAGCAGGAGAGTCTCAGCACAGTCCTGCAAATTTGAGTGATCACTGATCTCATCACATCCTAATCAGCTCATTAACAACCCCACGATGAGCTGAAGTGTGTAAATGCAGGGAAAGTGCTAAAATGTGGCACTGAGCCTCAAGGTCCAGGTTTGGGAAACATTGGTGTAAGCACTGTGTAGTTCAGTGCAGGGTACTGGACAGTCACTGCAGATCTATGCTAAAAAAAAAAAAACCTTGACCATTAAACCCTCATCACTTTACTGAATCAAACTATACATGTGTGATCATGATTCCACTGTATTCTACACCAGTTTGTGTTTACATGAGAATTTGACTAGTACACTAATAAATGGGGAATGATGTTTATTTTACAGGACTTCGGGAACCTCCCCAGTCTACAGGTTACCCAGCCGACCGTTGGAATGAACTTCAGAACTCCCAGAGTCTAAACATTTTTCAAATAATAAAGTAATAAGGATTCAAAAAAGTTTTCTGTGGTCTTTCTGCAAAAATTGGCTGTTTTACAATGGGGTTTAATTCCTTCAGGTTTTCCATGTGGCTGATTGCTGATATCTCCTGACTCACAAAGCAGCCGTTTAAAAGTGAGTTTTAACTGCGTGAGATCAGTGCATCATTTGGCAGCATTTCCAGTGGTGTCTGATCGTAAACTCCGATTCGGCAAAGGCAAACTCTAGCTCGCTAACATTGCAATAAACAAAAAATGCAGAAAATGACTGTTCTAAAGGTTCATAAGGAAAATGTTAACTAAAGGCACCAAGGCAGATTCTTAGTAGTACCAACTTGTGATGTAGGGGAGCTTAGGATGTTGCTTAGAACCCTGTAGACAAAGGGCCCTGTCCTGGAGCAGAAGATGTGCACATATAAAAATGCTGGAGACTAAAGGTTTTGAGGGATGTGATCGTCCTCAGTATGCTAAAACAAGTTTCATTTCGTAACGGGAGCATTAACGCAGCTAAACCCGAACCCAGCCACGCAGCATATACGCATGAAATAACCCGGAAGTACAGGTGATGTTCTGTTCAACTCAACTTATTTCCATACATTTACAATGCAGTTCCTGGCAGATGATTGGTTAGGCCAATTTTTTATTGTGTGTGTGTAGAGAGAAAGAGACTTTTTACTATACACATTCAGTGCATATAGAGTTGCATTGGATGTACGTTTATTCATTTGGCTGATGCTTTTAGCAACTTCCAAGACGTGGAGCAGTGTAGTGGGACAGTACCTTGCTCAAGGGTACCTCCGTAATATCTGCTGGAACCTGACCCTGCAACCTTCAGGTCCCAAGGCCAATGTCCTAACCACTAGGCCACCACTGCCCTGGATGTGTGTATATATTTTAAAATAAAGTGTCTAATTTTTATTCCTACGTGTACCAAAGCGAGTGCGGAGGTAAATGCACTGTGTGTGAATCTCTGACCTCAGGAATCCACTGCGCTGCTTTAGAACAGATGTATCTGAGCTCAAGGTCTAGTGAATACAGATCAAAATTACTGTAACCTCATCATTCCTTCAAATATTAACAAAAGTGTTTAATATTGAAAATACAAGATCACCCAACCACTTTTTTTGCATTTGATTTTTTTTTAAAAAGCCACAGATTATTCTACAGACGGCAAAAATCTTTGTACAGAAATAAGCAACAAATAGAATTCCTCATCTGCAACACTGTAAAACCTGTCGCTCAAATACAGAGGCAAAAAAACAACAAAAAAGGAACAAGATCAGCTGCCTACAGCTAAGCTATGACACTACATTACACAAATATAGCTTTAGATTCAAAACACAGGATATGTACGAAATGTTTTTTCCCGAAGTTGAAAAAGTGCAATAAAGGTTTAGGTTGACTCTACAACTGTATTAGTTTATCCCAATAAGCAAATCTGTCATCTGTTCATACAATGACCCCCAATTTCTTACAGCCATACTGACATTCAAAAAGATGAAACATTAGAAAGTAGAGCAAATTATTATGATTGCAGTGATATTTTTTCTTTGGGTAAAAGGGCAGAATATTTTCCAGCAGGGGGAAGGCTGTTTTCTCGGCTTCTTTTACACTGAAATTCTATACAGAATAAGGTATTTCTTCATATAAAAACACTACATTAAAAGAAAGGCGGGGTTTGAGCGTGGGAGTCCTGCTTGAATCTATTTGCCCTTTACATTCTAAAATGTTGTGGATGTGATCAAACATGTACAGAGCAAAACCATACAGTCTTCATAGTGTACACACTCTAAACGCACGGAGTCCAGCAGTGGAGGAGAAATTCCTTCTTGTAGGTTTATACTGCATATTCCTATGTAACAGATCCGCAGTTTTAATGGGTTCGAGGGTGGGAGGAAAAAAGCACCTGACTAGAATGAAAGGAAAGCTGCAGCACAGCAGCGAACTCAACAAAAACCTCGTACCAGCAGATTCACCGTGTGAATCAGTCAGTATTACATTATCACAGTGTCAGGTGATAGAAGCTGTATAGGCTTTCCCCTCTGTGAAGAAGCAGGCCAATGATGAGTGTCAGAGCAGAGAAAAATATAAGGCAACATAAGGAACTCCCACTGAAAACAGACCGTTCTTTTCGTACCGAGGGCAAAGCAACGTCACAATCCAACATCCAGTCGATCGGTTTCAGAAAGTGGAGCACGGACTCTCCCAGAGAGGAAAGAGAGCGCCATGGAAGGCCTGTGCACTCTCACCCAAACCAAAAAATTGCCTTATTTAAAGAAAAATAAAAGAATGAGGCAGTTTTTTAAACTTATATACATATCTATAATGTATATGTATATAAAATAATAATAATAATAAAAAAAACATGAAGAAAATGGCACAATATATGACGTACAAAAAAGGGAAAGACATCATTCAATCAAAATGCTTAATACAAAAATGGGTTATGGAAATAAAAAGGACAAAGTCCAACGTTCAGCTCACCGGAACGAGGAGGGGGCGGGGCAATATATATAGATACAAAAACGCACAAAGGAAAGACACAAATGAAACACTGTAAATTGTGCCTTATGAGCACCAACACGAACACCAGCATACTGTAATCTTCCTTTTTTTCTTAGGATAACAAACGGTGTCTTTTGGAGCGGTCTTCATAGTGAGAAAAAGAAAAAAATAAAAAAGGCGAGAGAAAAATCTTCCGGTAGAAGGAATCATTGTCCACACAGAGAAATCTTCACTCCTTTAAACGATGGCCATTTCCTTCCTGAGAGTTAGCAAGGCAAGCCAAGTGTTTTCAGTTTGTTTGTCTTTTCTCTCTATGAAGTACCGAGGAGTCGTTCATGTCTCGTGGGCCCTCCCTGCATGGTTAAGGGTTACAAGTGTGTGTGTGTGTGTGTGTATGTGTGTGTGTGTTGTGCTCAGGCTGTTGTGATGGCGTTTAGGTCCTTCATTAAACCCTCCAGGTGGGCCATTTCCTCCGACAGCTCGTCCGTCTCGTAGTTCTGAGGAAGAGGAAGAGGGTTACTGCAGGGGTGGGGGGAAAGAAACAGGCTTGGGGAAAGGGGGTGGGGGCTTTGGAATTAGGTTTAGGGATGGGTGGGGTTTTGGGGCAAATTGCGGAGAGGAGATGGTCAAAGGTACTGCAGAGCGGAAGCGTCATCCAAAGAGGTCAATGGGAAAATTCACAGCCACAAGCATCGGGCATGAATTATCGTTGATGCAGGACAAACGGAAATAAGGCAAAAACAAATGAAAAGCATGCAGCAACATTTCATCAGCAGCCAATAAGTGTTGGAGTTAAGAGAGAAAGCAAAGCACAGAGATTTGAGAGAGGGAAGATAAACCTGATTAAAATCAAATCTGAAATGCAAAACACTCAACATTTTCACAAAAATATGTGAATTTCAGCCTGGTGGAGCAACATGGCAGTTACTGAGGCGTCCTCTATACAGGACTGCTCCAGCTAGTGGTGGGGGACATGGCTAAAAACTGGTGTTACACTATAACTGTGTCTGTATGTAATATGTTCTCCTGACAAAAATGTGAGATGATGCTACAGGCAGTGTGAGAGGAAACAGAAGCATGGCTAAACCTTATCTTGGCTAAATGCTAATCCCAAGAAAATGATCCATCTGAGATCCGACATTCCTACAGCTGAACAAGCGTTCGCTGTATGTGTGCTTGTGAAATAGTTACTACTTCAGCAGCACATGGTCCATTACTACAGATATTACTGACTAGACCTTACAAAAAGAAGCTAAAGGCAAACACCTAACATAAGCATGTTTTGAGCCTACAGGCTTCTAGGTTCAGGGAAATTGCTTCCCAGGCTTATCCCCATACATTAAGATGCAGCAGGCAGAGATTACGCTAGGATAAGCTGGAGGACTCCTTGAATGGACACCTATATACTAATAGTTGCATTACTGAGCGGATATACAGCAGTGGTACTCACAGCCTCAGTGTCTTCATGTATCTTGCTGCTCTCTGGAACATCTGGAGCATTGGGCACTATGACAGGCATGGGTGTCCTCGTCCTACCCAGCGTCCCGATGGAGGCCGTCTTAACTGAGTGAGGACCTGAGGACGTTCACACACAGGTTTTCATCAACTGCCACAATAAAAAAAAGTCATACTGCGATCCAGTGTAAAAGCTTTTATTTGGGGTCAGTATTTTGAAGTTTGCAGGCATGTACTGGTGGAGCTGTACCTGACAGAAGGGGGGTGCTGGGAAGAGCGACTCCCTCATACTGAGCAGTGTGTGGTGGGACAGCCGGAACGGCAAAGCTCTTTAGTGGGTGTGAGGGCCGGACGTGAGCGGTGGGGGGGTTGTAGCCGGAGTCATCCTCAGCTGCTGAGCTGTGGTAGCTGACATCCGTCTCAGAGTGGTCAGTGGCGCAGGACTGCTGGGCTGAGGCAGGGAGCAGGTCAGTGCTGGGAGTGTTTCTCACCGACTCTGTAATCACACATGCACTGAGGTCATTACACACACCTACAGTCACATCTGCTGGGAAAGGAATCAGGACCTGAAAGCAACAGCTCCTGTGTGATAATGATATGCTTTATGAGATCAACTACTGTTATGATGTAAATTTTGCTTCGGGCAACAGGTTGAAGGGGATGGAGTGAAAGGCTGGAGTTAAGCAAAAGCTTAATAAACTGCCCGGGAGCAGCGACCGTCTTCTAAAGGCTGATTTATTCTTCTGTGACGTGTAAAACATTTGGGTTGGACAAGCACCAAAAGCAGGACTAGAGGTTCCACACACTTAGCTTCCAGTATTTTACTTCTTCTGTCCATTCGCTCTCTACTACAATGCCGAGTGAGGAAATGGACTGGCAGAGCGAAGACTAGAGCCCTAAAAAAGACAATCCCAAGCTCACCCTATAAATACAACGTTTACTACATAAAAAAGCTGTCCGGGAAAAACAGAAGCCTCGCAGAAACACCGCATTGCTTTTTCCCAGTAGTGGCCACATGTGCTCAAAGGGCAGATTTTGCCAGAAGGATCCTGTACAATACACACTTTCATGATATTTTTCCCCACTCGTGAAAGCTAAAAATACTGCACCACAGAGACATTCAGCTTGGCTATAATCAAGAGATTATCATCGTTTTCCTGCTAATTCTGTGAGGAATTATACTATTATGACAATTAGTTTTCACACATGCAAAATTCAGCTGATTTTTTTATTCTACATAATGTACTGATTGAGATGTACACAAAGTCATTTAGAGCAGCATACTGTGAAACCGCTTGGATTTCTACAGTGGCGATAATAAGAACCAGGTGATTTCCAGTCCAAAACCACCTACATGTCTTTAAAATTATAGACAAATTTGTTTTTTTGGGAAATATTTTACCTTATGAATGAATGGTTTCATTTTAAGGGGATAAAATGTTAATGCAGGAGTTCCACCATTTTTGTGCAAAATAACTGGCTGTGAATCTGAATCTTTCTCAAAAACAGATTTAGTAAAAAAACGTAGGAAGATGACGATGAACGAGGCCCAATGTGCTGTAAAGAAGCTGTTAGAGGCACTGAACATTTTAGACGTCTGGTTCCTCTCAAAACCCCTATAAACAATTCTGGCACCAATCTCAATGACTTTGTTTGTATCATAAAGGCTGAATTATGCAGAAATCTTCTCGTTTTCTGTACATTTTGGTCTGGCAAGTGTAACATTTCCCCCCTAGCGCACATTAACCGTATATGTATGTATGTATGCAAACACCTACACAAACATCTGTTCAGTTTTGCAAGCACAGAAGAATAATTCAGCCCTTAGAGCCTCCTGTTAAAAAACCCTCCTTTTTCTGAACCCATGGAAACGTGGCAGATTGTACAGAAGGACAGGACAGGATGCTCCTGCAGGCTGTCCATCCAGGCATGCTGCAGGATCTTGCTGAGCTCCATGGCTGCAGGCAGGCTCACCTGAGGACTCGGCCCTGTCTAGATGCGAGATGGGGGTGTTGAGGCCCCGTGAGCTGCTCGGGTGGTGCAGATAGCTGCGGGTCGGGGAGGCCAGGCTGCCCAGGTGATAATGGTGGTGATGGTTATCAAGGGAATGGATGGGGTGAGCACTAATCACGGCTGCGAATGGACACAAATAACAGAAAGGCCATGTTTTTACAAACACACGAAATTTCTGCAATGAGAGCATGGGGAAGCAGTGTTCATATACAGTAACACAAGCACACACAAGCAAAGAGCAACACTGAGCAAAACCAAAAGGCAAACAGCTGTGCTTGAGGTTAAAGCCATAGTTCAGACAAAAATCGAATTTACACATTTTTCCTCCTAGAACAAATGCAGCCACTCTGTCAACACCAAAGACTGCTTTTGTGGTTTTGCACTAGAGCTTTGAGGCTAATGGAAACGTCAACTATGTGCCTCAGAATCTCAAAGGTAACAGTAGCCCCATTCAGACTGGATTAGTTCATCATGGAGACAGCTGTGATAAACGCTTTACATGTCGTCTTAGTGATAAAACTCTTAAATCCTGTACAGAATTAAACTGACCACAACATGAGCAAGTTTCTAGTTGGTTGTTCCCATAGGCGTCATTTAGGCTGGGGACGCTGGGGACGCTGGGGACCCTGAGGACATGTCCTCACCAATTTTTATTGAGGGCCATTTTGTTCCCACTATCTTTTTTTTGAAAGATCCAGAAAAAAAATAAACTCCTCTTGACTTTCACCACAAATTAGTGCAACTGCAACAAATACGGCACCTTCCCAACCTCTGTCAACAAATATGATCCCCCACCTCACCCAAGAGGTCAGGAAATACAGCTGCTAATGCTTTCTCAGAGTAGAGAGGATGGAGAAGTTCTCCATACAACCTGGACCAAACGAATGGTTTAGAGACTCTTCATCATTTTACAGAATTTACTTTACCTTTTTCATTTGGAACGTATTTAATATGGACTAGGAAAATAAATATTGCGAGTAAATAAAAAAAAATGTTTTGGGATGGGACTAAAATGATGGGACTGCTGCTAAGCTAAGCTAAGAACTACGCTCATTCGGCCAATCCAGGTGGAAAAACACCTGTAGCACATGTGTAAGAGTAAATGACTCCAGGACCTCATGTAAATGCTAGTCTTCCTTAGATTATCCCACAACTTAGAACAGTAAAAACCAGTGTGTGATGATTTACACACGCAGTTTAACTGAGAGCTACACTTGTGCAAAACTGGGATGTAAAACATGCCTTGACTGATCAGTTACATTTGAGGAAAACTGTATAAATACTATTTTTGGCCAAACTATGGCATTTATTACACCAGGGCTGTCTCAGCTTAGGTAACAGATTTATGGGCTCCGACTTACTGACTCCTCAAAAATTAGGTGTGCTGATGGGTTTTCCCCACGTTTCCCTTTAACGAGGGTTCTCTGGAGGAGGAACTAGGTGCACTTACGCTGAGGCGGCTGAGCATCAAAGGGCATCATCATTTTAGGCCTCATTCCCCGACGCCCTGCCAGTGTAGACATGCTGTCCTCTGACTCATGGCCTGCAAACCAGAGAGTGACCAGCCTGTGAGTTAGAGTCAGGCTTGCAAAGTCAGCTAGCTTCACTAAAGGCTGCACGCTGCAGCTATGCTAAATGCTGTGAAGTGCTGCTGTTCTCCAGCAGAGGGCAGTCACCCATCGTGGGAGAGTTTTCAAGCCAGTTGGTCTGGAAGATGGCTGGGGTGGTCTTTGCAAAAAAAAAAAAAAGCTGCATCACATACTGTGTGAGAAGAAGTTAGGGCTGCACGATTAAGAGTCTTGGTTTGGCTTCATCAATTAGTTAATTAAGCAATGTACCACAATACGTGTGATCTTTGCTACAGCAAAAAAAAACTGAGCACATTGTACATTTTTGTGGAGGAAAAAAAATGTATATTTTACAGACATTAACGTGGGCTGCACCAACTGAGATTAAACTTCATCTTGTATTAAACCAGTGTTAATCTATTAATCCATACTTTAAACACGTTTTTCATTTAAACATAATCTGGCTGTAAACTGTTGTTTTAATGTAATTTAATCCAGTTGATTCTGACTTTTAACTCATTTTAAAGTGCTTCACACTTAACATCTCATCCTCATTTCCAGATGTAACTCATGTATAAAAGGCTTAAGATTCTCCACAAGAGGCAGATACTAGCACTCAAGTTGCAGATGTTGTGTGCATCACTTAAAGAGGAAACCGCACAGTAGCAGAGCAGCAATATCTTCATAATCCATGTGTGTTTGCACTTTTGAATTGACTTTCTTGAGGAAACAGCTGAAAATATGCTAAATATACACCTCAGGTTGTTTGATAAAGTCTAGAGTGATCAGCTCTGCAAATGCGAACATGCGAACAGTCTCCTTCAGTAATATTCGTACTAAATCTTAATAATAAACCTAATTTGGAAAGTTAATGTAAGCTGCTAGTTTGACAGTAATACATTTACATTAAATCTTGATATTTAACTATAATTGAATTTTCGGACTAATTGACCGACATATTTACTGCACATTACATGCCTTCTTCTCATGAAGCCCAACCTTGAACTCCCCCTGATCTTGCAAGTACTGATGATGTACAAACGCACATCGTTAAAGTATATACACATTATGGTGGACAATGCAAATTCTGAAGCTCAAGATTTTTACCTCATATTTGTTAATCCATGTTTATAATAAAGTGGTTCAACAAACACTCGTAGCCTTACATTCGCTTGGTGCAACCCACTCATAGTAAACTAACGTGACTAGGGATCTTAATTTGATTAAAAATGTGCACATTTAAAGGAACATAGACATAAAGTTTGTAAGAAAAGTTGGTTGTTGATTTAAAATGATTAAAAAAAGCTTCTAATCTACTCTGTTCAGTATTAATCCTAAACACTTCTCAATGGTTTGCACATATTCCAGTTAAAATCACTTCTAAAGCAAAACCATCAAAATCATCAGTCGGCCATTGTCGTGCAGCCCTAGAAAAAGTGACGTGTTCTTCATGTTTGTGCTGGATGCATTGCAACAACATACAAACAAGCTATAAGCACATTAATGCACGTTTTCACCGAAAGAGAAACGGCATGATGGGAGCAGCGAATGAAAAGCAGGACTGCTAGACTGAAGCCGGGATGAAGTGAAGGTCTCACCACGGTAGGAATTGCGTCTCTGGAGCATCGGGTCCGTGGTGCCGTCCACAGGGGTGATGTCCTGGGAGGTGCGTGGGATAGGCGTGTCCGTCATAACCGGGTTGGGCTCAGGGGATTTATCAATGGGTTTGAGCTCCAAGCGCTCATGGTGGATCCAAAGATCTGGCGGCTTTAGATCCTTGGAGTTTCCTTTGTACTTGTGCGAGCCGTTGGTGGCCTTGCACGCCGCTCGTTTCCTAAATGGGAAGAGCAAACTTTCAGCTCGGCTCTGTTCGGGGCGGCCGCAGCGGAGCTGTGGAATTAAACAGGAGGTGTATACAACACGGCATGCAGTCGCGACCTTCAGACTCTTACTTTTTCTGCTGGGAGGTGGTGCGGCGCGTGCAGAGGAAGGCTCCCACCACAACCACGATAATGGTGAAGGCACCCACGGATACAATGATGACGATGACGAGGATGTGATTATCACCGGCACCTGCCATGCCCGATTTACCTTGAACACGCACAGTGACTGCTGTTAACATCTGTATATAATATCTAAACGTTATACATACAGCTCGAACTGTCAAATCAGATCTATGTGTGAATGTACACTACCATCCCAAAGCTTTGTTGCAGACATATGTATAAAGTAGCGCTGTGAACTGTGTCACTGCGCGCTACAAAAAATGACAAGACATTACCGATGCCAGGGTCTGTGTTGGGGGAGCGGCCTGGTTTCCCTGGCACACCAGAAGCTGTGTTGAAGGAGAGACAAGAGCAGATGAGCACAGTACAGATAAACGTCTACAAACATGAAGAGCAGCAGGCCAACAAACACTCCATTTATCAGTTTGCCCTGCAGGCCTGAATGGTCCTTTACTGCAGCCTGTTCAGTAGTTATTGGCTTAGTCTCACAGCAGATCAGAATGAGCAGAACGTGGCCTCTGATGGACTGCTGCAGTCCAGCACGTGTCTCTTGCTGATAATCTATTGTAGGAAAACTTTAAGGGTCGTTAGGCGAACTAATCAGCCGACTTCTACTTCTGCATCCAGCACCTGGTTCTAGCTCTCAAGAGTCGCCCCCGGTGCGATTCAAAGAGCAGGAACAAATAGCGGAGCGCCGCTCTGACTCCGGGAGACATTAGACAGAGGTAAGGAAGGAAAGAGCGATTACCTTGGTCATTAGCCATTTTGTCAGAAGATTCAGCTAGCGGGCCAGAGGGGACAGAGCCGAGGAGAGAGAACACAGAGCAGACGGGTTAGAGGGAGCGTGAAGCAAGAGCAAGAAGCAAGTGTGTGAGTGTCTGTCACTGATCAGAGAAGTTGAGAAGAGGGGGAAAGCTTAGTCACAATATCTTGCACAAGTGCATCTGTAGGAAGCCACTGCCCATATGCATCAGTAGAAAACAGGACTTAAAGGAACAGCTGGTGAGTGTTCTGTTATGCGAAATGTGCTCAATCAGCTCAAAAGTGTTGTCGGATGTTTGGTTCTTTAGATTTTTTCTGGTGCTGATGTTGCTAAAAAGTAATGAAAACTTATAACGGCCAGTTGACATCATGCAAAGTCCATAAAGAAGGACAAAATAGAAAAAACAGGCTTCAAGATGGCCGCTAGTTATGTGATGATACATGCAGTGTCAAAAACACAAGCAAGTCTGTTATTAGAGATGTATTTTCTATCAGTGCTGTCACTGTATTAGGACCAATCATAGCATCCACTGCTATAGGTCATCTCCCGAAGTCTTCAGAGACCCCAGTGGGCACTTTCTACTCATCCAAAGCCAAAAAAGGATCACAGTTTATTCTGATAGTCTACTATAGATTATCTACAGATACTTTAACAGAGAGATTGGCGGAACTCAGTGGACTCATCCATTAGAATTTAGGATTAGGATTAGATATAGGTTGGGCTTAAAGCTACGTTCAGGGTCAGGTTTTGTATAACTTTGTACGTTTAATTTAAAGTTGAGTTACGTTTACGAGATATTTCGTTTCGAATATTTTGGTAAAGAAGCTGAGCAGCTACAGTGGAACATCCGCATTAAGTGTTACCAAAAAAAAGTCTGTTTGTTTTCTGTCACCATAGGGCTAAAGTTTTAGAATAGTGAGGGTGATGCTGTCAAGTAAGGCAATAACCTGGTGTTATGGTGTTGTGGGAAACAGTGTGTTTGGAAATTGCATCTACCAAGTTGGTCTACCCACTTTTTCATAGGCTGAACCAAACATTTACTGCTGCAGTTCACACAAGCATGAGGATTTATGCAGTTAGCAAAATGCTAATAGGTGTAGTATACACATTCATTAATACGCTTGCCATGCAGCTTCCATGCAGTGTAAATCTAGAGAAGCCCACTTCAGAGGTAAACCATGTAAATGTGATGTTTTGCCAGGGCATTCCTTTCAGGGTAGCGAACAGCTGTGGAATGGTGCTAAGCTCTTTCTAATGCACATACCTTTAGGAGTGCGGAAATGGACCGCCTCAGACATGGGGCCCATGCCCTTGGAGTTGCGAGCCTGAATCTTGAAGTAGTACGTAGTGTCGAGGGTCAGTTCCTGGATCTGGTGGGTGAGCCTGTTCCCCACCACCGGCTCAATGACCCAGTCATGCACTTCAGCATTCACATCCGTGCTGTAGTAGATGATGTAGCCTGGAGAACAGAGATGCATCGAAGAACATAAAAAGGTAAGGACATTAATAGGCTTCCCTGCTGAATGGCTTGGTGCACAGCAGTAATGGAGAACACTCCATTAGCATGGATGCTTTACCTGTAATTTTGCCATTGGCCTCTGAGGGAGGCTGCCAGTTGACTATGATGGTGCGTGGACGTCCCTCCTTACTGACCACAGTCACGTCTTTTGGCGCAGAACTTGGTACTGGGAAATGTGTCAGAGAAAATGTGAATCTTTTTTAAGGACACTATACTGGACACAGAAAAACCTGGGAATGGGAAGTACTGGAACAAGATCATGGAGCACTTCCATTGGTGACAGTTATTAGTTATTTTTAAATAATAGATTACATTTTAAATAAATTAAAAATAGTGATAATAAATATTATATATGATATGAAAAAATTGGGAGCAACATTAATAATGTTTTGAGAGAAAAATTAAAAGCACAAAATTCATCAGGTTATTATACAATATAAGTTTGGAGACGAAGAGTTTTTCAGTACAAATGCCATGTTTCTAACACAAAAGAGCATGTTTTCTCCATCTGTAACGGTGAATCATCAAGTGCTACCATGGTAATACCGCACACAGCCATAGATTTTAGACTTTGTTGTTTTGTCACCACTCAAAATGTTTAGGTACTTAACCACGTTTGGGCAAAAAGATGAATGACTGGGTGTAGTATTATATACACTGATCAGCCATAACATTAACACCACTGACAGGTAAAGGAAATTACAACACTGATAATCTAGTTATTTCTTTACAAAGGCACCTGTTAGGGGTGGGATATATTAGGCAGCAAGTGAACAGTCAGTTCTTGAAGATGACCTGCTGGAAGCAGAAAAAAATAAGCAAGCGTAAGGATCTAAGCAACTTTGACAAGAGCCGTACTGTGATGGCTAGACAACGGAGTCAGAGCATCTCTACAACAGCAGCTCTTGTGTAGTGTTCCAGTTGTGCAGTAGTTAGTACCTACCAAAAGTGATGCAAAGAAGAACAACTGGTGAATTGGTGGCAGGGTCATGGGTACCCAAGGCTCACTGATGCATGTGGGTAAAGGCTAGCCCGTCTGGTCCAATTTTCCACAGAAGACCTACTGTGCCTATATGCTCGGATATGCTCTGACTGATGGAAAGTGGTCAGAACACAGTCAGAGCTACTCAGTGTTGTACAGGTGGTGTTATTGTTATGGCTGATCGATGGAAACAGATGTGGTGTGTTACAAAATGCGAATTCGCCTTACTTGCTTCAAATGTTGTCCCATGAGCCGTCATGCTCCAAGTGCTAGTCTTTCTGCCCTTAGTCACCATGACCGAGAACTCATACAGAGTGTTGGGCTTTAGACCAGTCACCGTGTGGCTCAGGTTGGTAGTGTTGGCCATCTGAAAATGAGTCACACACAGGAGTCAAACTTCATCGTTTCAAAGAGCACAAGGCCGTGAGAAAGGCAGTCTTGTGAGGCAGGACGTGATCTTGGGACGAGAACACACATGAGGATATCTTGTTCTACTTTTTGTTCTTGACTGCAGCTACATCGATACACCACTAGTATTCTCCCATGGTAAACCCCCTGCCCCAAAAAAGGGCACACACTGCCAATGAGCTCCCATCTTTATTTTTACTGCAGATTATGTGATGCAACACATCTACATGCTTAACTGGGGGGATTTATTATGCAGCAGTCCTAACTTATGTCACATGCTTGAGTTAACATAGGTGTGTGGACATAGTTGTTATACTGGTCCTAGAACCATCACACTTCAGTCCCACACCCATATGTGGCCCAAAATGTCTTATGGTCGTCCCCAGACAAGATCTCACCCGGCCCTGTGAGTCCGGGAGAAAGTGAAGTCTAGGAAGTACTTCAAAACACTGGTTCTGCAATATTCTTCTTGTGTATTTTGGTGTGATTTCCTGTTCTAACACACCTGGACTCATCGCTGATGAGGTCAGTGTGAAGGGCAGGGCAGTGGTGTGGGCTACAGGAGACCTGCAAAAATCTTTCATGACAACTGACATAAACGTACATAATCATTTATAAATGCTTATTCCAACTAGCACCATCTGTCAGAACACTTGCTGAGGTGAAATGGACTTTATGTCAATGGCCTGCTGGAATAATCCTTCAAAAAAGCAGTCAGTTGACATGACCGGCTCATGTATGTGTCACATAGCTTTAAAAGTGAGTGAATGATCGTCATCATGACCACAGCACAGCACACAGTGCACCACAATGAAATGCGACCTCTGCCTTTAACCCATCTGAGCAGTGGGCAGCTGACAAGGGCAGCACCCGGGGAGCAGTGCTTGGGGACGGTACCTTGCTCACGGTATCCCAGTGGTGTTGGAGCGGTCTGGGATTTCAACAGGAGACCTTCATGTCACAGGGGCAACTCCCTAACCATTACATCACCATTGCCCCGGTGCCCATCAGTAAATGCAACCCAACAATGTAACTTCTTTTATTATTTATTTTATTTGTGAGACCAGCCCTCCATCACTACTCTGCCAGCTGGCTACGTTTCAAATCAAATCTCTATTCCAGGAACAGTCCTCAAAAATGATGGGTCAATCCTAACTCTCACCATAGCGGCTGGTAGCAAATAACATGTACTAATGGATACAACAGCTTCATCTCATTTCTGTCAAATACGCAGGCCTTACTGATGATAAATTACTTTATAATTATATCATGACGAGTGATATATACTAAGTACTTTAAAAGTGTTTTGCCTTTTAACAGTAATCCTTCGATGTTGGGCAGTGAATGTCTAGTGGTTAGGACCTTGCCCTGATGAACTGGTCGAGCAGGTTCAAGTCCCGGCCCGGGCACTACTGAATTACCCTTGAGCAAGGTACCGTCCCGTTACACTGCTCCCTGGGCACTGCTGATGGCTGCCCACTGCTCCATGTGTGCATGTGTGATGGGTTAAATGCAGAGGTCACATGTCGTTGTGGTGCTTCAGTGTGTTCACAGTGACAAACAGTCACTTTCCCTTGATCTTCCAACTTCCAACCCTGAAATCTTGTCCATAACCAAACTTTGCGACCCTCTACCCAACGTTGCTAGAAGTAGAGAAACACATGGCATGACGTGCACTCTACCTTATGCTTGGTGTTGGCTGGTATGTTGGTCTTCCAGCGCACTGTGTAATGGCGATTGTCTGTGATCTTCTGGTTTTTGGGCAGTGAGTTGTCAGCCCACGTGACCTTGATGGTATCGTGACTCAGAACTGAGGCCTGAACGCCCACAGGAGGCATCATGGGAGTAGGGTCTGGTACTGGAGTGTATGGAGGATGGAAAAGTTCGTACAAATCAACGTCAGGGTCTATGGGGTCTGCAAGCAGTTAACACAATGTCCCATGGCAAAACAAAAAAATCGAAAAGAAGGGGAGAAATGAAAAAAAATGCAAAAACAATAAGGGAACAATGGAAGAGGTTTGGGAGAGAGGAGTAGGATCATAATGAAGGGAAGGAATCGTGTTAATGAGTTAAGGTGGGGGCAACAGGGAGGCAAGATTGGGAAGGAGAAAGGGAGAGAAGATTCTATTAGAACAGCACATACATCTCAACACTACATTTGTATTATTGTTTCTACAAGAAACACTTGGCAAACTAGCTTAGTTCACTAGCCGCTATATTAACAGTGTAAAGGTAAAGACAGAACAGAGAACACAGGAACACAAAGTATGTTCTACATAAAATCATTTGGAAAAAAACCCCAAAACATCATCCCTTAGCCAAAATGAAGCACTTTAGCTAAGACATGGTTGGTGTCTGAAGCTTGTTCCTGGAGTTTTGCAGTAGAACTATCAGGTTAATGTAGCTTTATATATAAACTGCCTGATTAAACCATCAAACATTTGTTTCACACCACATTGCATCATTAAGTATTTGAGTAGACTTGGAAATGTAAATGTTTGCACAAAATATCAGCTTCAAGATGGCGGGTACTAGCTAATCGTTTTAGCTATCTGGAGTACTTTGGCCTACACTTTTATCTATTATAAAAGGTCAAAGTTTATCCTTAAAGCATGTAACCAAGCGTATTTGACAAATGAATCATGAAATGGTTGAAATGGTTTTAGATGATAAATGTGATGGTTTGGGCATTTAGCATGTGCAGTGCTAATTACTTGTTAGCTACATTAATCTCGTAGCTCCAGTGTGAAACTACAGCAGTCTTGGATGATCAAGAACATTTGGTGTGAGCATAAAACTGTGCAAATATCATCAGTGACTGAACTGCTTCTTTAACTCATAACCACGTTTTTGTACATTACAGATATCATGGAATAATAAAATGTGTCTAATGACAACTCTCAGTGATGGAGGAAAATGTAAAGAGCTATAAAAACAGTGTCCTTGTCTAATTCCAAGATTCATACGAACACTTTCATTATAGAAAACCTTTTTAATAAAGAAGCACAGCGCTGAGTGATGCATACGGGGTTCAGAGGCCTCTCACGAGGCAGAGCAGACACACTCTCCAATGACTCTGGGCACAGAGGGTCAAGCAGCAGGACAATGCAGCTCTGTTCCAATCTGATCCTATAAAACTGGAGGCACTCTACCAGACGTGAAATTGCACTTTAAACCACCTGTTTTCTGAAGCAATCCATGCCAAACTGTTTGAAGTGGAAATCATGGAAAAATGTGCTCACGTACATGACAAAAACAAAAACAAGTGGTCCCTGGCTCAAACCCCTCTGCTGCACACAAAGCATTTTTAAGACGACTCACTGGAACTACTTTACACGTCCGAGTTATGAAGCAGCTCTGTGTGGACAACTCATTGTGCCAGTGTTTCCAGAACACATCCCTTACAACTTTGGTTTCGTGCGGTATGAAGACTGGATTGGCAGTCAACCTGCAACCAGTGGCTGGCAGGCACTATTTAAGAGCTCCGCACATGGCAAAATCAGGCCTGGCTGATGGCTGAGTTGTGTGAGAAAGTTCCAAACATCGCCCACAAACACTGCAAACAGTTCCAAGCTTGATAAACCAAGACGAGAGCTTCCTCCTCACACATGTGAAACCCTGATAATTACGTAAGATGAAAACTGACAGACAGTCTGGTGATGCCAACCAAAGCAAGGTGCCCTTCATTCGAAAATATGAACTCCAGAGTTAAATTTGATCGTTCAGATTTCCTGCCCACCTGGGGATGCACAGACTATAATGTGGGTGGTGTTCTGCAAAAAAAACTGGGAGAATGGCTACCACGCGAGATCAAAGTGGTGAAAGGCAGTAAAGGTGACAGTGCTGTGGGGGATTTTTTTCCCACCTGATTCTCTGACTCGCTTCATTATGCATTTGTGCTGAACTTGCTTGAGTGCATCGTAAGAGCGTTTAGATGAAGATAAAGTGTTGAATTCCTGCATCATTAGGTTGTTACGATTTAATCAAAGTCATCCAGAGTAATTTGATGTGAAATGATCCATTGTAGAGAAACTTATCAAGGCAGAACTGACGATAGGGAACAGACGTCTGTAGGGTCATATCGTGTTTACAGGTATGCTGCCTCATGTCTGACACCTTGGTTTATGATACTTTTGAGAAGCTTAAATCCATGAACAGTGAAGAGGTACATGCTGGGTGTTCTCAGGATAAAAATATACCCCAAACAGACATATATACCCCAAACAGACATATATATATCCTAAACAGACATATATATACCCCAAACAGACATATATACACACGTGGACAAAATTGTTGGTACCCTTCAGTCAATGAAAGAAAAACTCACAATGGTCACAGAAATAAC
>JBBPDA010000039.1:3800486-3822231 GCA_037974385.1 Arnoldichthys spilopterus | reverse complement strand
ACACACACACACACACACACACACACACACACACACACACACACACACACACACACACACACACACACACAGCTTTATTATGCCGCTCTGCTTACAGCCTTGTTCAGAAGTGCTAATGGCTTTGTCTGAAGCTCATAATCACTGGCCTGTCAGAATACAAATGTTTCTGGTTGCTAGGAAGCAGAAGTGGTAAAAGACTAAGATTGCTCCGACTGTGTCAGTGCATCCCTCTGTTGCTTTCTAATGAGTAGCCAATGACAGCAAATGCAGCTTTATAGCCCACAAATATGTCCTCCTGAAATCTCATCTGCACATGAAACAACAATAAAACAACAGAGGAAAAGCTCGAGTATAATAGCAGGTAGCGTGTGATAGCGGACACCTCCTTCATGAGTGCCACATTATAAAAATACTAGCACTGGGATTGCTGCTGTATTCTGCAGCTGTGCTGTGCCCAGCAGTGCATCTGAAAACCAACAACAGACATATATATATATATATTCTGTTGAAATTAATTTCCTTTTTCGAGCTGCATGATTCATCAACACAGCCACAGAAACAATGATCTGAAACAGTGAATGGTCAGGATATTCACAGCACCCAGTTTGAACTGTCAAGCGCCAAAATTACGTCATTGCGCATTATTACACCATGAAGCCCATTTGCAATCAGGTTACACGCTGTAAATCTTTGGCTGATTCGTATTTACACTTCTTCTCTCCGTCCCGTTGTTCCGAAATGTCATGGCAGAACAGGGAAGCAGAGATTCTGATTCCACGAACCAGACCGCAGCATTAAAGTTTAATCAGATTCTCTTTGTGAAGTAAAAACGTGATATAGATAAGCAATGTGCTGGTTTTGATATTTGAGGAACCATAAGGGTTGATGGAAAAAAACAAAGGAATATTTTAAAAAATCTCACAATACTTAAGAGATTTTAAAAATACTTAAAATATACGATATTCGGACACAAAAAAATATGTGCTAGTGCCACAGCAGTGCAATTAGTTTTATTCAACATAACATATACCTGACATGCACTGAAGCCAATTACACAGGAATCATTTGTGATTTGTTGAGAATATTCATAATATATCGAATATCGTCATATTGCCCATCTGCAGTTCAGCTTTTTTAGGTGATGTCACTAGTGTTAAGAGACTAAAAATGAGTGTAACACAAAGATAAGCAGAACAATTCGACTAAAAACATGTTCTATAGTTCAAGAATAACCTAGGAGAACAGGTGGTAGGCTGCCCCTTCAGATGAGCCAATTACTGAGGCAAACAAGAACAATGTTGATGATGATGAAGCTGATGAGAACTCACTGTCAAGGTTTAGTTTTACCCTCAGTAAACAATGTGCCAGTATTTTTCATGGGCTCCGAACCTGGCTAACACAAGCTAGAGAACCATCTTTCACAGCAGCAAAAACATCTTATACTTCTAAAAACTAGCAAAATACCAAAACAATGAGCATTCAGATACTGACACCTGGAACAGTTAACGGAGTACTTATACTCAAGCTCATCCCTAAGCTGGAAAGGCAATATTGAGAGCATGATAAACAAAACACACAAACTGTGCAGCCCTGGCTTACACCACTCAACCTTTGGAATCTCTGCTCATAATAAACAAGCACCAGGACACAATATGGTGCTAGTGTGGTGCCAACCATGCTAATCAGGCTATAAATCATTGGTTAAGCAGGACAAATAGAGAGAGACCAGTGGAGATGGCCCAGTTGGAATATTTATCATCGAGCTACTCAGAAAGCTTAAGGCCTACCTGACTGGGGTCGCGTGTTGGCACTCTCGTACACGGGGATGCCCTCGCCCACGTTGTTGAAAGCCTTCAGCGTGATCACGTAGTGAGAACTGGGATCTGGCATGCAGAAAGAGGAAATCATTTAGCTAATCAAGCCTCTGGCTCCTCAGGGACCCCCTCTCTCATATTCATCATCCTGGCAGGGGTGCATATTTAAATACCATTATTGATTCTCTTTCTCATGTAATTAGGCGAATTATGAGAGCCTCAATTATGCACAATTTCTTTGCTTGATTATTTTTTTCTTCCCCCTTTTTTCCAAATTTAATTACAGTGGGGTGGAGCAACTGGAGGAAATCTCCCTCTCCCAGTCCCCTGATGTCCCTGCCTCCAACATGAATCATGTTTAGTTTAAATCACTTTTAGACATAATCAGAGTCACTTAATGAGTTTGTTTATGAAGCTAATGGGCAAAACATACAGAGTTTAATATGTTTCTACATTAACCATAAACAGGAAATGCAGCAAAAGGCTATATATTCATTCTAAAGTAGAGTTATTGCTGGAAGGAGCAGAAGGTTACCCAGGTTCTCTATGCTGTAGTATCTCTGTTTGTAGTCCACTTTGATGGTCTGTGCGTGAGGGCTGCCGATGCCATAGCCAATGATGTAACCCCTGACTACGATGTCCTGGTTCTCTGGGGGAGACCAGCTGACCACAATGCTGTTGACCAGAGGCCGCACATGCAAGGAACCCGGCATATCAGGCACTCGAGACTCTGAAATAAAGAGCGGCAACAAATTCCTAAAATGAGCAACTTACTGGATTTTTATCATAACATTTTTCATTGTTGAATGGCCTACAATAATATTTGTCAGAAATAAACAGATTCAATGCTTTTAAGAGGTATAGAACACTGTGGTTAGAAAAAATACATTTTCTCAAAAGCAAAAACATATAAATCATAAATTAATGTGAAATTACTTTTAATAAGGTAAATATATAACTAAAACTAAGACTTAATAATAATAATAATAATAATAATAATAATATAATAATAATAGCAACAACAATAATAATAATAATAATTATTATTATTATTATTATTATTATTATTAACAACAATAGTAATAATAATAATTTAAAAAAAAAATAATAATTATTATTATTATATGATCATTGTTAGTATAATAGTGATACAACTACAGCTCAGGCGTTAAGTAATCATTCACTGTCTTCTCTTACAAAGTCAACTTGTAATGAAAGTTATCCTCGCTCTCGCTGCATATACAGTCAGCAATCTGATAACAAGTCCATTCCAGTGCAATACACAAAACACAAAACAGCTGACTGGAGTATTGTGCTGCTATGAGTGAACGGCTAAACTTCTCCCTTTTTGTCTAGTGAATAAAAAATGCAAACTGTTCAAAGTTCAAGCCTCGTCTATACTGTACTAATGAAGAAAATTCCAGAATAGTTTTATACAGAAAACCCTAAATAAAGTTTACTACAGTAAACAAATTAATTCTGTCAAACATTTTATCGCCCTGGTGCAAGTAACAGCATGGTATCAGTTACATATTTGGAACACTGGTGAGCCCTTACCATCCAGATCACTCTCGAAGGTCTCTGCAGTGGCCCAGTCTGTGGCGGGTCCTGTCCCATTCACCGTGATGGCTGAGACACGGACAGTGTACTCAGTGCCACGCTGCAAACCTGACAACACAACACAACGTTTACTTACACTCGTTGTCTATTATAAAGTCACAGCACATCAAGCCAGGAAGGAACAGAAACCCCACCAACTGCCTCTTCTGGTCTTGACAAAAGAGAAAAAAATCCTTCAGGCATGTCGTCTGTGGGCTCGGAGATTAATGAGACTAGCTGTCTTATTATACCAATTATTTAGGGCTCAACCCTCTGGGTGGAACAACCCAAATCACCTCCATACTTCACCCAGACGTGTGCTCCTCAGAATATTAACTGAGGCAGGATCAATATCACGGCCTGTAGAGACACTATCCTGATGATGTGAGTAGCACTGAGCTACACACAGGTTTATTCGTTTATCTTTGACTGTTGCGTCGTCATAGTGAACATTTGCTTTGGCAATTTGCACTGCTTTACATAGGACAGAGTGACAAAGACATTAGAATACATGAGATTTGAAGGCGGGGGGGGGGGCTGTAACATAGTCTATAATCTGGTATCAGCAGTCTGGGTTATGCCTTAGGGCTGCTTTGGAATTCAAAGGCACGAGAAAACGCCTGCTGTCTTTAAATAACACGTAGCGCTTGTAATTGCTTTAAAATGTTAATAAGCGTCTGCTCTGCCACTGTTTGAGTGTCGGAGGCAGAAGGCTGTTGCTCTCCCCTGAGCCGTCCCTGCAGCCACTGACGGAGAATGCGGCGCAGCCCTGTCCTCCTCCAAGGCCTCCCGTCTCGCCGCCGCGCCTTTGAACTAACAAACATCCCCTCATCTCACCCCAAAGAGAATCAGGAACACGCATTAACTGCGTATTCTCTTTGATGCCAGTCACAGCGTGACGCCCGTGCACGCGCTGCTGGAAATGCATTTGAATTTAATGCCATTTCCACTTCCCTTTTTTAATTGCAGATGTACATACTGGCGTTTAAGGCTGTAAACGACACTGGACTCCAGGTTCAACCATGTGTACATACAGGAATGAAAGGTTTTAGCATTGAGGGACAGTAGCGGACCAGTGGTTAGGACATTGCCCTTGGGACCCGAAGGTCGCAGGTTCAAGTTCCTCTGATGTACCACTGAGGTACCCTTGGGCAAGGTACCATCCTGCAACACTGGCCCCTGGGTGCTGCTAATAGCTGCCCGCTGTTCCATGTGTGCATGTGTGAGGAGTTAAATGCAGAGGTCACGTTTCGTTGTGGTGCTTTTGAGGCTGTTTACAATGACAAATACTTTGACGTCACATAATTATTTGTTCTTTTACAGCAATCAGCCATTACATTAAACCACCTGCCCAAGATTATGTAATACCCCCTGGCCAATATTGTGTACATCCCCCTCATGCTGAGGCACAGACTCCACAAGACCTCTGAAAGTGTGCTGTAGTCTATAGAACCAAGAAGCACCAGATCCTTTAAGTCCTGCATGCTGTGAAGTGGGGTCATACATCCAACACGCTTGATTGCATTGAGGTCTGGGAAATTCGTAGGGGTTGCGTTCTCTGTGATGTTCCTCAGATCAGTTTTGAACATTATACTGCTGAAAGAGGCCTCAGTCATTCGCCAAAGGGTTGTACATGGGCTGCAACACTGTTTAGGGAGGTGGTATGTTTCAAAGTATCATCGTCAGGAGAGTCAGGAACCAAGGTTTCCCAGCAGAACATTGCCCAGAGCAGTGGTCCCGGACTGGCCTTCTCTCCTCATGTACATCAGTGAGCTTTGAGCACCAATGACACAGTCACTGGTTCACCAATTGTCCTTCCTTTAACCAGTTTTGGAAGGTACTTAGTACTGCATACTTGGAACATTCCACACGACCTGCCAGAGATGCTCTGACCTGGTCATCTAACCATCACAATTCGGCCCTCGTCAAAATCGCTCAGGTCTTTACGATTACCCATTTTTTAAATTCCAACACATCAACGTTAAGAACTGACTGTTCACTTGCTGCCTATATATCCCATTATAAAACAGGTGTTTTTCACTTCACCTGTGAGTGAGTTTAATGTTGTGGCTGATCAGTGTGTATGTAATAACTCAAACTTCTTCCTAGATAATATAGACTCATTTTAGGACATTTTACCTGGTGAAATTGTGTTTTGCTACTGGCAGATCACACTGCGTGTTTCAGAGAAATATTAGATATATTTATATCTAATATTACATATTTTTTTAACGTCAACACTAAACGTGGCCAAATAAACATGAAATATTTATAGAGCTACTTTCTATCATTTTCCCCCAAGCTAAATGCCTCAGGATGTGTTCAGCACTTTTGAAATGTGTTTGAAATTCTGGATGTTAATTTTAAGATCAGATTGTGTAGTCATTTTGTTGTCAGCACTGTTTATCAATTTTATTTCCTTATAAAAAATACAGCTCCCAATTAACCACCCTACTAATTCTCTGACACTTCCTACTAATTATGCTATTAATATTAATAATTATTTAAAACTTGTGAATGTTTAATCATAAGAGGATTTTTGTTTTTTTTGGTGTAATCATATTGGCTTCATTTAAACAATGATTCCAAAACCATAGAAAAGTAAACCCACGTGACTCACCCTCAATGAGCTGACTGAGCAGATTTCCTGACGTGATCTCCGACACTTCGCTCTTTCTCAAGCCCTTCCTGTAACGAATCTTGTAGCCAGTGATCTCTCCATTTTGAGCCTCTGGTGGTGGCGGCTGCCATCGGACCATGAAGCTCTACAAGCGGAGATGTTTGTATGATCAGTGTGTGCAGGTGATTTCCATACAGAAGACACTGGGTTTGCAATAGGTAGCAGTTGTTAGAAGTGATCATTTTTGGCCATTGTGAACACACCACACCACAGCATAGCACACAGGGCACCACGACACAACTTCAAAATGTGACCTCCGTGCGCAGCTGACGTGGGCAGCCGTGCTTGGGGTCAGTACCTTGCTCACGGCTACCTCAGTGTTACTTGTACTCTGGGATTTGAACCGACGACCTTCAGGTCACAGGGACAATGGTCTAACCGCTAGGCCACCACTGCCCACAAAGCTATGCTATGCTGCAATTTCCGTATGTAGCAATATCATCATATTACTGGCACGTTGGCCATAATGTGCAGTGTGCTAGTTGCTACATCCACCACATCGCTAAGCTTTCATTGCTGTATGCAATAATCACCCACTGAATAACCACGAAGAAAAGTGCCCTGCAGTCCTGTACAGATTCGGAATATTCAGTTCTCTACCTGCAATCAACAGGGATGGGGGGCGCAGAATCACCATAGTAACAGGTCGGTGTGCAGTCGTCTAACCTGAGCCATTGTCCCCCCCCGAGGTGCCCATTAGAGAGCACACTCTGCCTTGCCATAAAGCATGCACATGTTTATCCACTAAGAGTTTTGCTGCAGAAGGGCACTGAGGGAGAGCGGCTAGGCTGAGCCCATGAATAATAGACAATGCTGAGAGAGCCAGGCAGGAGAGCAAAGAGGACCCCGAGGCCCAGCAGCCTGAGATGGATACGGGTGGCTAGCTGCAAGGCCTGCAGTGCATGCTGGGAGAGCGGGGGCAGGGGAGAGAGGGAAACCCAGCGTGGGAGGGAAGTTAATTAATGGTACCCACCCACAGTCCCATGTTCATAGGCCGGGGGAATAAGCCAAATTAAAGCGGCGGTAAGTGTGCAATTACTTTTTTCCCATTTCCTACGCGCTCCAGTTTAACTCATTAAATGTTTCTGTTTTTTCTTTTCTTTTTTTTTTTTTTAGTTCTCCCCAATAAACTACCATTAATTGACTTTGGAAGTTGTCGAGGGAAAGAAAAAGAGGGAAGTGGGTGAATGGGGTGTGTATAGTAACAGTGGCGTCAGAGGAAGGGGATGTTGACATATCTGTGGAATACAGGCAAAAAAACACAGCGTTCATATACAAGGTCCTGGGTTCGATCCCTGGGTCGGCCCGGGTGCCTTTCTGTGCGGAGTTCGCAAGCTCTCCCCGTGTTCATGTGGGTTTCTTCCAGGTGCTCCGGTTTCCTCCCACAGTCTAAAACCGCTTCTTCCATTCTGGGTCGCGGGGAAGCTGGAGCCAATCCCGGCTGACTACAGGCACAGGGCGGGGTTCACCCAGGACAGGAGGCCAACCCATCACTGGGCAACACATAGACAGACAACCATTCACACTCACACCTACGGGACAATCAGAGAATCCAGTCAATCTATTGCAGCCTTTAGGCAGTGGGAGGAAACCCACGCGAACATGGGGAGGGCTACAGGAAAAGTGTTTTTTTGCCAGGCCCTCGTCATTAATTACTTATCCATAAACCTCCACTAAAACATGCAGCTGCATGTGTCTATACCTCAAAAGCACAGATGGACCTTGCGACATCTGTGAGTGCTGTCACCTCCACTATCCTGCTCTAGCGGTGAAGGGACCCGTCCAGCATGGAAGCGAGACTGCAAATAGACTTTAAATGGCTCCGACGTCAGGAACGGACCTATTCTCCTGGCGAGCTAAGAAAACATAAATTACTCTCATAAACAGCTTGCAAATGGGAGAGGAGAGGAGAGCAGAGTAAGAGTGATTGGAGGAGTAAAGCTTCATGACAGCTCTGTAGTAGAGCGCAGATGTGCTGCTCGGCGCAGTTAGAATGCGGTAACAGATGAGAGGCAGAATCGGACGCCCAACGAGCCTTCACCCAGCAGCTGCTCTGCCAGCAGCGTAGCCTCCAACACCTCTGCCCACCTTTCAAGCAACTGGGAGTCAGAATCAGTCGCAAGAGAGAAAGGCCATGGTTATTCAACAGAGATCAGTTTTCAGACACTGAATCTTGCATTTATTCATTAGAACCAGCAACAGCAGCATCTACGCGTCACTGCGTTTCCAAAACCACGACAAACTACTGGAGTGGTCAAGCACAAATCTAACTGTCTGCCACACAAGTATGAATATGAAATATGATCGTTGCAGATCGGATCTGAGCCTCTTTCATATGTGATGCTAGATTAGATGTGTAGTTGTATCCATGCAGCCTCGATAAGAACGGCCAGACTGGAAACCACGTTCTTGCTGGACCGCCCAGTGGGCTAATGCACAAGAGCTGATGTCTTTGACTGACCGACTGACTCTGCCTGAGACAGGCAGAAGATGGCACTTCACCATTAAATCAGCATAACACCCGCGAGTGCTACCAATATGAGGCTAGTGAGTCGTGTGCACGACATTTTACACCACAGATTCGTTGAGGATCACTAATGATGTACTGGTCCCTTTTACACACACAAGTGTATAGTAATTTGTACAACTGTAAACATGTTAAATCATGTTGGTAAGTGGTGCAGTGGTGGTTTAACATTTTAATGAGTAGCCCCTGTGATCTGAAGGTCGCCGGTTCAAATCCCAGACCGGTACAAGTGCCATCGAGATGCCCACATCAGCTGCCCACTGCCATGGGTTAAATTCAGAGGTTACAATTCATTACACTGCTCATCTCGAACCCACACCTCCTTACCTTCGAGTTTAGCACCTCTACTGTTAGGTTCTGTGGTGGGGCACCAGGGACTGGGGAGAACAAACACAAATGCTTTCAGAAATACATTTTCTCCTTAAAACCGACATGATGACATTAGCATACATGCCGACATACAAGTACACGGTCATATGACTCTGCTGGTGATTTAGTATAAACAGTGGAAGGCATCCTGAACTTTGCAGAAAACTGGAAATATGAGTGTGAGGTAGAAAACCTCTGCTTAAAGAGGGACAACAGACGATTTCCTGTACCATCAGAGTAGGTCCGCACTGATACATCTTCCGTGGAAACTCCAGGTCCGTGCTTGTTATAGGCCACAACCCTGAAGCTGTATTCAGCAAACTTTTTCAGTCCCATCATGGTGTAGGACAGTCCGCTAACCTCGGTATCCTGCAGAAGAGCACAGCAGACCCTCTTTTACATTGCTCTTGAAAAACAACAATCACACTATAAGAGCTGGAGACACAATTAAAGGAATAGTTCAGTGAGTGGCGAATGTGGCTAATAGGTAATGAAGGTCAACATCCTTTCAAATAGCACTGAGCAAACTAGACTCACACACAAATATGTTTATTTCATACACAAACAATGGCTGAAAAAAGAAAGATATATGGATTGATATTCATGCCTAACAAGAAAGTGTTTGGTTCTCCATCCTCTTACCCTTCGTGCAGGGTCAGTTTAGGACCTTCGGCTGGGTTTTGGTTACTCATTGTGAATTAGATTCTTTTCTACCTGGAAATCTCACAATTGACCTCTAATAGTAAAAATAAAACATATTTAGACACTTTATCTGAAGAATCCCAGGCCAAACAGGGCTACTGAGCAAAAATCCTCAATCCCAGTACTGGCAACCCCACCCTATTATTCTTGTGCTTTTTCCTCACCTAGAACACCTGATTCAACTCAAGAACTTAACAAGCTCCTTCTGAACTGGGCCAGATGTGTGGAGTGGAGACAACACTACAAAGTCCAGGGCATGGGGTCACCAGCAATGGGATTCGGAATCCCTGCTTTGGTGTAATGGTCCTCAGGGCCCCACTGAGAAAGTCTACATTTTTGCTCCAACCCAGTTCCCAGCACATATGGGAATTGACGAATAAGAGGACTGCCTGGGGGTCCAAGGGTGTTGATTCTGATCTTTGCAAAGAACTAACCTTCTCGTTGCCCACTCCCTTCTCCATGTAGTACAGTTTGTAGTTCTGGATCTCGCCATTTCCTGTGAGGGGCTTGTCCCAGCTCAGGCTGACGGAGGATGGGGACAGGACCACAGCCTGGAGGTTGGGAGCTGGTCCTGGCACTTGAACTGGGTGAAGAGAGACGGTGGCGAAACATCAGTGTGACCCTATCGCCTCACGTTCAGCAGCAAAGTCAGGTCAGATCTCAGTGCAGCGTTAAATAATGACAGTTAACAGTACGGAGCTCATGACACACAGACAAATATCTGAAACAGATGCACTTCAAACAGTTGTCTGGATAAAAACGCCCACAGAGGCAGCCTCCCTCGGCTCAGCATATGACAACAGCCACCTCCGGCAGCTCCCACGCTGCAGAATGAAATAGTGCCAGCTCAAAGTGTGATGTTTATTTGATTACATTTGCTTAGCGGAGAGGAGGCTTCGCTTCCGCTCGCTAGCGTCATGAACGATTAGATCCAATGAAAAGCTCGCATGCCTCACCGTGACGCCGTCAGGCGGAACATAAAGAGAGCCAAGAGATCTTCGGGGGCAGGCGCAGGGACACGACTCTAATCTGGGCTCCAAATCGAATGCAACATCGTCTCATTTGGTTATAAATGTAGATGGGCAATATGAGAAGTCATGCCTCATAATCCTAATTCAGAAATCGTTACCCAGCTAATCACGTTTGTCATGTTAGAAGGTCTGGGATAAACTGTGTTCAATGAATTAAATGCATTACATGAACCATTAAGTAAACTTTGATCACCAAGTCTTGGCAAGTGCTTAAACGACTGCATGAGAAATGACACCAATTTATCTCCGTTACACAGGCTCGAGCTTCTGCGCCTGCTGGCTGGATCTCACGGGACTGTATGGTAGGCAGAGACCTGGGAGTGGGATTAAGCGGTTTATTGAGGATGTGTGTGATGCATTCTTAGGGGTTTTATAGCGGAGACTTGTCTTGGAGGTCTTGTAATGGTGTGTAGAAGAGATGGGGATGAATACAACATGGTATTGTGATCCTTTGGGTTAAGGAACAATACCAGTGCAACCAGCTGGTAAATAAGCACAGTGGGGTGTTACCTAGTATTTACATTTGCACATCTTGTTTGCTGCACAGGTCGCAGTTACTTCTGTTCACATCAAGACTGCCCAAACCATTTCCTTAGTTCTCTTCGTTGAGAAATGTCTTGTGCTGCCAGAGGTTAGGTTTGGATACAGGACTTTGTTGTTCTAACTATATGTGGGTCTTGTGTTCAGATTCACCAGTTCTGCCTGTCTTACCATTACAATCTTAACTGGGTTTCCCAGTCGCAGTGGTGGTGCTCCAAAAAACAGTGAATATCACTGATGACTTTGTCTACACTGATAAAAACCACCACCAACACTGGCTGCTATTAACAGCCAATCAATTTAACCACTGGGTTCTGATTTGAACATTTCCATCCTTGCATTTCAACCCAACATTTTTATACTGGTTACAGCAAAATGAAAACCGGCCAACATCACGATGAGCTCAGCAGGATTAAATAGCAGCTTTGGGAAAGCTTCTAGACTGCACCGCTGTGTTTGATGTGTTGTGTCACGACCCCAGTTGTAATGCCCCTTTTCAATGTCTGCTCTTCCGGTTTTGTGTGCCTACTGTCATTTGTGTGGAAGACTGTGATTGGCCACTTGGGGGCGCTCTTCAGAATAAAGGGGGCGCAGAAGCAACACCTGGCCCTTTCCTTTCTGATTCAACCAGAAAGTCACAGCTGCAGACCAACCTGACCAGACCTTCAGCTCAGGGTGTTTTTGTTGATAGACTTTCGTGGGAAAAGTAGGGGACGAGTTATTGTCGTATGTTATTGTCTCTTGGTTTGGTTCAGTGAGCTACAGCAGCCCATGTACCTCAGGTTTAGTTAGCTGCGCCCATTATTTGTCTTCGGTCCTGAAGAGATGTCTCACCTCCACTTAAGCCGGCCATCATGCTGAGACTTTACAGAAAATGCAAATAAACCTCAGCTGCTTTATCCTGAAGTGTTTGGTTTGGGAGCCAATCCAGGGAGAGAGCCCACTGGTAGGCAGTGGTGGCCTAGTGGTTAGGATGCTGCCTTTGGGACCTGAAGGTCGCAGGTTTGAGTCCCGGCCCGGGCAACACTGAGGTTCCCTTGAGCAAGGTACCGTCCCGCTACACTGCTCCCTGGGCGCTGTTGATAGCTGCCCACTGCTCCACATGTGCACGTGTGATGGGTTAAATGCAGAGGTCACATTTCGTGGTGGTGCTTGAGTGTGTAAGGCCTGACATAAGACCTGCACACATGGACTACTGAACCACTTTTAGAGTCTTAGGACATTCTACCAGTGACTTCAGATCAAAAATCTCTGCTAAATACATAAAGGATAAACATACAATCCATATGAATGAACTGCACTCCTCAGCATAACAGGAAAGATCTGTATAGAGGCTGAAGGGTTATGATAATACTGTATCACGGGGCCACTAGTGATTCCCACCCCTTGCCAACAGTTTAGCCCTCATTCATAATATGTGAGAAGGGCAGAACTGGAGGCTGATGTGAGAGCACAGTATCCCCCCAGGGGGGCCGGGAACCCACCAGCACACACATTATGAAGTGCTTATGCCAACCCGGTGCCAAGGACACGCAGAGGGGCCTACAGTGACCCAGAAAAGCGTGCTCTCCGGGGCTGAGCGCAAGCTTCAGATGAATGGAGACGGGCCACACACCTACGGGGGGGAAGCTGGAGAAGCACAGTCTCACAGAGTGGAACATGGCGCGTTTGTGTTTACTTCCATAATGTGATTTTGCATGCGGCGTCGAGGCACTCGAGAGATGTCGAGGAGAAGCGCCCCCAGAGAAAACGAGTAATCGTAATTCCTTTCGCTCGGGTTCTTTTCCGAACCGCAGGAAAGGTGCCGGGAAGGAAATCCTAATGAGTTTGTAAATCTCCCCCACGACTCGTGTGCATTCTGATCGAGGAGCATTTCTGGAGGAAGGCTTAGCTCTTACCCTCTGCCTGGGTGGCCACCCGGAGGTGCGCTGAGCTCTCTCCCGGCCCGTGCTTGTTGTGAGCCACCACCCGGAAGGCGTACTTGGTGTCTGGCTTGAGGTTCTGGATGGTGACCTGCATTTCTCCTGGACGACTGGTGTTCATCCTCCTCTCCCTGTGGGGACGGGGGGGACGGGGGCAGAGGTAAGAACATGATATGGGACTGGAACATAAGCTTACTGCTGACTCACCACCTCGAATAAAAAGGTTCCCTCGCCACAGAGACGTCTATTCTAGCACTGTTAAATTATCATGGCACTTACAAGGACAGTATGGCGAAAAATGTGACTTCCACAATTTACCATTCATCCTAAATGTAGCCCCCATATTACCCTAAATCAGCCAAAACATGCTTAGTGCATGAAGCTGACGGAGCTATGTCATGTTACCGCAGTGCAAGACGCAGATCTCGGTCATCCCACATGCCTCCAACTGGGGAGAGTTATTAACTAATCTTAAAGGCCTTTTTCTGACAAGCAGCTCAGATCTGATCTCCCAGCATTTCTGATTCGTTGGACAGATTTTCCACATGAACTCTGATTATTTCTATCAGATATCAAATTCACGCCACAATTTTGGGGGGATTTAACTCAGATTCAGCTCATATCTTGGGACATGTGTCTCAGCTTGACCATTCCATTCGGTTTTTCTGCCGTTTCTGGCAGTTCTCGACATCAGAACGTCATGTGCAAAGTCGATGCTGCATTGCAGACTGTAGCTCAAACATGGGCAGCTGATGCGCTGAACATTTATTGCACATGCTGCAGTTTTACAGTGACTTTCAGTGACGGTTTATCAGTGGTCGAGCCTATTAGCATGTGTGGCTCATGTTCTAGTGAAATACAGAAGCGTTATGCTAACTACACTTGTTAAGGAACAACACAATCATCTAAGCTCATAAGTAAGACTGATTCTCTACGTTTTGCCCCGTCCAAAGCCAATGCACTCACACATGCATTGTTACTATGGCAATATGGATATGCAAATGAGAATATGCAAATCCGAGTACAGTATGCCCTCACAAATCGGATCTGGTCACTTGTAACGGATTCACAATGAGTCCACTAGCTAGGACTCCACTAATCACACGATGCTACCAAGCTGGGAGGGGGAGGGCACGTGCTTTCACGGACACATGCAAAGAGTGTGTTTATTACAGAGGCAACAGTACACAGTATTGACTTGGTGAGCTCAGTGGAAACCCTACCTCTTGGCTCCCTCCAGGCTGTAGTAGACGGAGTAGGTGATGTCGTCTCCGTGCGTCTCGAGCGGCAGCCGCCAGGTCAGCTTGATGAAGCGGGTGGACACGAGCGAGGCCACCACGTCGCGGGGTGCAGAGGGGGTGGGGCCGCCTCCGGAGCCTGGGGTTACACGGTCAGTAGTGGCACGGGTCAGTGTGGGAGAGGGGGAGGGGGCGGCTACAGGTTGAGTGCAGGCAGCAAGGGCGAGTGGATGAGTGAAGGGAGGGAGGAGTGTGAGGAATGGAGGTGGAGTACGGGGGAGTTGAAGATAAACAGGAGAGGAAAGGACAGCAAAAAAAATAAAAATAGGGGGAAAAAAAAGAAGAGAAAAAAAACAGCATAACAAAACGGCGTCCATGATGGGGGGATTACACAAGACCGTCACAATGGAACAGGGCTGTCACGATCGATATCGGGAATCATGGCATCGAAAGTGTGTTATTCACAATTATCAGAGTAATACGTTTTTTAAAATTCATATTTGTCAGGTCGAATATTTGAAAGACTCTATGGTTTTGTTACTGTTCACTTTGATTTCTTACTGTAATTTCAATAGATTATGAAAAATATGCAAAATCGTCATGCAAATTGCCCCTGATTCATTGAACAGGTAGATTTGAATCATGTGTAATTTGTTTAGCCATGACACCATGTAATTCACTTCAAAAGTGACAGGCCTACAATGGAATAATCACACAAGCAAAAACAAACAACAAACAAATAATAATAATTAAAAAAAACAAACCACACTGACGAGCAAAACTAAAGCTGGAGCAAAGAAAAACGACGGAAGAGGGAAGGCTCGAATGCGAAGGAAACATGGATATCGAATGACAAAGACACACTGTACTTCGCTGTAATGCTCTACACAGAGCTGAGCTCGATGTTTCAGCCCGAGAACCTTGTGAGAGCTAGAGCACATACAGCCATCCATCTCCACAAGCACCGCTCGTCCAAAGGGCTGGCACGGCCTCCCACTACAGCTTTCGCATTCTTCACACGAGCATGCAAAATATTTCATGTCCCGACCTCCTGAACAGTCTGTGGTTGAACGTAAGCGCTCGTTTTCCACCGATGAGGCGAAACTTGAGACCTTTCAAAACAAAACGACACCACTGCCATTCGTTTGAGTGAGGTGGATCTTGGAAAGTGCGTCGACTCCAAACGTGCATAAAATAAACTCGGCGTCAAACGAATCCGCCTTGCTCAGCACCACGGCTGAAAACGGAGGAAAGTCCTTGGTAATTCGATTATAGTGGTCAGTTCTAATGGGATCATGCCACACTGGTCCAGAAAATGCGGCCAGGTAGGAAACATGAAGATGTTCCATAACTGCAGGCCAGCTCTTGGTGGAATGCCTGAAACCCAAAGCTCTCTGTGCCAGCCAGGAAAAAAAACATGGAAAAAGGAATTGTAGACATCACTGGAGGCAATGCACGACTCTCGCTGCCAGAAAGTGGCCAAGAACACGGATCCGAAGCATTACAATAGACATGGCGGGGCCATGACTCAGCCAGAAACAACACGAGGTTTTCTGAAGAAACAGAACAAATGATGAGCTGCGCATTGACTGTGGTTCGACTTGACTGAAGGTGGGAGTTTGACCAAAACACACTATTCATGTGAGGCGTGTAGTGTATACAGTTAGATTACTGTCTCCATTGTAGCTGTAGAAACGAACATCAAGATAAATGTTCATGACAAATAAACCATTCGATTGAGACAAGCATGTGGTTTCCCAGATGCAGATTAGGCCTGGGTTTGGGCTTTAACATACAGCCATAGTTGATTCTCTGAAATTCCTTTTTCTGGCTCTACTCAATCTGTATCTAGACCATGATGCAGAAAACTACACATTAGGACAAAAAGACTGATGATGCCCAGCTGCAAAAAACACATTAATGGTGAGATCCATTAGCCTATAGCTTTCCCTAAATGATATGACCCATTAGGCGAAGAGCAAATTAAACATTAGTTGCAGCAATTACAGGATTCTACAGAAGAGGAGCCATCACTGTTCAGTCTTTCTGCCACTGGCTAAAGTATCCGTCTCTGCTTTTATCTTCAGTATGAGTTTCCTTGTGTGTGTCCCCTCACTGTCCTTTGTGTGTTCATTGTCTGACTTCATGTTCAAAGTAGGTCAGCAAAAATATTCATAATTCATGTAATTTTATCGACAAAATTTGTTAATTGGCAAAAAATGTGGTCTGTATATGTACTGTAACGAATGTCACTGTTGTTTTACGAAAAATAATGTTAAATAAATGGAGAAGAATAAACTATTAACCTATGGTTTGGCCTAAAAAAAAACATTTTTCTCGTTTTGTTTCATGTGCCTTAAGCCTGTGACTTGGAGGAAGCAAGTGCTAGGCTTCACCCTTGCAGTGTTGTGATGGAGGGAGTCCTAGCTAGTGAGTAGAACTGGAGACGACTTTAAAAAAAAAAGTTAAAATTAGTAATATGATAAAAAATACAGACTAATGTTCCAGCTCTTCATGCAGAAGCATCTTCAACCAGTTGAACATTTTGTAGCCATATTTTTTCTTGTGTGTGTAACTGGGTTTCCAGAGTTAGCTGATACGATTTTTCCATGTGAAATGTTGACTTCATGAGCTAATAAAATGCTAACGCAGACCTGCGTTACGTTGTATGTGAGGTATTTTATTCTGCTCTCAGACTTTCATTCTTTTGCCACCTGCTCACGTACAAATAGTCCTATAGGTGAAGTGCTGCCCTCTTCAGGTTAAGTCTGGAACTCACACTAGCTATTCTAAAAACGTAAATAAAGAATGGATGACGTAAACATGTCAACGATTTTTTCATTTTCAATATTATGACGTTGATAAGCACTGTTGATGCTCATTCAAGACATACTGGAGTTTCAGGACGTCGTGGGTCTAATGAACAAAGGCCAAAACCAACCATAAATAAAGGTTAACCTCTATTGTTCTCGGAAGGCTTGACCCTAGATGATGCTGTTAGGATCTGATTGCTTTCAGACTCAAGAGCACCAGTGAGGTCAAGTACTGACAGTAGATGATTAGTTCTGGATCACAAACACAACTTCAACTCACCCCAAAGATACAGGATGGAGCTCCATCACCCATAGTTCCACTGTTCCACAGCTCAATGCTTGCGGGGGCGTTACACTCCTACTAGCCAATGCTTGGCTTTGAGCATGGTGACCTGAAGCTCTTATGTGGCTGCTCCAGAGTAATCTGTGTCTGGGAAAGGCCAGTGTTTGTCTCAACGGTTTAAAGAGCTTGTCCTAAACATTTATCTCCATCTTCTCAACCCCAACAATGGGGACACAGCAATCTAACTGTGTACACTGCACTCCCTAGATGAAGAGTTTATTTTACTCCCACCTTCTAAACTTCAGAAACCACACTCAATTGGGCAGCTCATAATCTGCTCGGTTTCTTCTGAAGCCTACAACAGAAGGTAAAAGAAAAAAACCATGTATGGACCCAGGTGGAAATACTAAATCTTACCATCCCTGTTTTACATCACTCTCATTTTCTGTCACCTCAATAAGCTTGCACTCCCAGCAACACATGGTGGCAAGCAGCAGAAGATTCATACTCGTTCTATTCATAGCAGAGAGCAATTGCTGGTGTCGTTGGAACAGATGGCAGCAGTGCCTTATTAATGGAAGACATTACGGCTTAGTAAAAAAGGTCACCAAACAGGGACGGAAAGAAAACTTGAAATGGAAAAACAAAGCTTCTAGCATAAACCATTATCAGTTCACAGAACTTCTTGACCACAATTCTCCAAAATAGATGGAACTGCCAGACAGAACATTTTGCAATGAACACGTTTTAAAGTAGATTCAGTTCGCTACAATTTTTTAATCCAGAGTTTAGTGCAAAAACCTGGGGAAAATGACTCCAAGCCTTCAGACTCCACATTTCAGGAGGCACCTATGGTGTAACCATGCCCAAGCAAATACACAATATATTGCTAAAGGCTAATTACAGTCCTCTGATTTGAGCTCAGCAGAGAGGTCCAGCAAAAAGGCATATTTACAGTATATATAATAGTTTTCTTGTTTTTCATGTTGTCTGTAACAAAAATAACCATAATTCATTTCCCAACCCTCTTATAATAGAGAACTAAGAATTAAACAGCCTGTTTTTATCACTGTGCCTTAATAGTCACATAAGTTTGAACATCCCCAAATTGCATGTTTTGGTAAAGTGAAATGAACACATTCTCTACAGGGAACAAACTGAAATTTGCCATTTTCTGTAAAGTGAGTTCAACATATTGGGGGGAAAAAACGAAATATAAAATGTGCCATAAGTTTCAGTAGGCAATCAGTAACTGTGCTTTAAAAAAATATGCAGAACTGTGATATCTACAGAGGATGTGCAGGCTTAAACCAGGGCGTTTTCTGTTCTCAGTGGCCATGGCACTAAAACACAAAATCATCTGACAAATCCCATCCATGCAACGTTGACAATGGTTGACAAGACAAAATCCTCCCTGACACCATCCCAGGTCAACAAAATAAAAACGCTCACAACGGTGGACAAAATCCCTACGACTAAAGGACTGTTTTGAAAGGCTTTGCTTCCCAACAGCCAGAAACAGCACAACATCTGATCACTTTCCCTAATACCACTGCTATAGACTGTCTGCAGTAACAACACTCCTTATCTCTTCAGCAGGAATAGGCAAACTAAACCTTTGTAGCCTGACTAGGTGAAGCATAAACACAGGTGTTGATTGGCTGTGACATCACAAGCATGACAAATTCAAAATGGGTTGTTTTTGCAGCTTATATAGACTATGTAGCTTATATCGGGGCAGTGATGGCTCCTGGCATTAACGGTTAGGGAACTCCGCCTGTGACCTTAAGGTTGCTGGTTCAAATCCCAGACTGGTACAAATACTATTGAAGTACCCATGAGCAAGGTACCGTCCTCAAGCACTGCACCCTGTACTCAACTGTTGCCCAGTGTAGCTCCTACACTGATGGGTTAAATGGCCACATGTCGTGGTGCACTGTGTGCTGTGGCGTGTTCACACAGACAAATAACCACTCACTCACGTTCAATATGTGGACTGGGCCTAAATGGTATGGTTTAAGATATGATGTTCACATAGCACATCTTATTATGTCAAAAAAGCACAGAAATGACGCCCTGGAGAAGGACAAGACGCTGGACATGAACGTCAGTATAAGTGGAGAAAAGCGACAGCCTAATAGCCGGCTTCGTCTCGCTAATCATCCTTGAACAGATTCAGATGGCGACCAATTCTGATCGGACAGGGAATTACACAGGCAGAATGACAGTAAAACGCTTGTACACATCACCATCGGAAGGGCTAAACCGAAGATACACCCTTGATGTCTGGAGAAGCAGTTTTGTTTGATAGTTTTCCTCTTTCTCAGCCATGTTCTATGTTTTTCCCCTGGTTCTGACGATAACATCAGGCAAGGTTGATTCTGACAGCTGATGACATTTACAGAAGCTCTTGATCTTCCAAACAAAGGCTAAGTGCCTGACACAGGAGTGGTCAGCATTTGAAAGGAGAGGTAAATGAATCCGGTTTCACTGTTTGTCTGGATTCCATTGGCATTTTCTGTTGACCTGGCGGATGCCAGTGCGTACACCACCCTCTCTTTCCATCAACACATCTGCCAGAGAGGAGAAGGCTCCCAACAGAGCTACCGAGGCATGTCGCTAACCCTGCCGTCACAGGAGACATCTGTCCAGAACGAGACTGATGACTCATGACCGAACTGCAGTTCCTGAAAGCAGATCAGGTGTATTCCAGCTAGGTTTGGTCCTGTATCTAAAAACAATGTTGCGAAGCCTTACTCACCCTGGAGGTTCTCATCCACCTCCCTTATGAGGTACCACAGACCTCCCTTACTTAAACATAATCTCTAAACCCAACACCAAGCGTGTCCAACAGGAGAAGTGCTAAAGGACACTCCTACAAGGGGTGTTACTGAACATACCTTCAGCTTTGATATGATGTATAACTCTGCGATTAAGGTTTAATATGATTTTAAATGTTAAATAAAACAAAAAAAATCTAAATTTTACAGAGTTTAACTCTAGAAACGAGTCAAATTGGTTTGGCTCAGATAAACAGATGTTCTCCAGCAGAACCCTGCCTTCTGCTATGCCATTCTCCCTCAAAACAGGCCCCAAAAATCATGACTACTAGAATTTATAAGCAACTTAAGAAAAAACAGCCAAGTCATTTGCGTGTGGGTGTGTCCACAATATAATTTACTCTGATAGGCTGCTTCCAGATGCTTGGTCATGACAAACGACTTTCATGAAAATGGCAAAAATCAGAGGCTTTTCAGAAAAAAATGAAGAGCGTATTGTGATTTTAAATTTCCAATTCAGATTTTCTCAATTCAAAAAGAAAATCAACTTTACATTGTTGAAACTGTCGCCCCCTTAGTGCCTGCGGCACAGTCCTCACTCTGGGCTTATGATGTCCATCTTCACTAAAGCCCCTTTCACCCTGAAAATGTGGAACATTACACAACTTTCGTTTCTGGCTTAGTGTTACATTTCAACTGTGTAAGCTCTTACGATTTTATGCTCACAGCCCACAAAGTTTCCTATTTACAGCGGCAACATAGGCGAACTTCTACCTTTTCTGGACATAAAAAAGATTCCAGAAAGTTATAGAAAACAGCTACATTTCAATATATCATTGTCCTGAGCACAGAAGCAAAGTGTTTATTGAACAACAGCCATTTACTATTTATTTTAAGCATCAGGGATTGGGAAAACACACTTCGTACCCTGGAACCAATGTAAAATAGAACTCTGTTACGTACTGATGTTATACATTTCTTATTAAAGGTTCGGGCTTCGTGTCGTTCATACCTGCAAGTGTTTTTACCGGGATGCACTCGTTGCACTGCCGGTTGTAATGTAGATTTCTTCATATTTATGGGTAGTGTATCGCCTTCAGCTTCACATGGAGCCTCCTGGTAATTACCTGGACGCTGAACTGGGTCACATGCTGGAATGTCAACTTGACCAATGTGACCGACTCACATGTAACCTTTTCCAGTTTAATTGCCATTATATTCCTGAGTGACAGTGCATATGTGAAAGGGGTTGGAAACATCCTCCTCTGTAACCTTGATGTAAATATGCATCTTTCCCAATGTGATCCCATTAATGCATCAGTAGGAGGGACTTTGCTGTACATCCTGGTGTTTGGCCTGAATTCCGACAATTAGCTTTAAAACTCTTTGACCAAACTTTAGGTCATCTTGACCGCCTTCAAACTGAGATGATTTCAAAATACATGTC
>JBBPDA010000039.1:3781129-3800386 GCA_037974385.1 Arnoldichthys spilopterus | reverse complement strand
TGGTTGAAACTGGTTCCACCAAAATCTGCTATAAAATGTATTGTCATTTGTGAGCATGCCAGATTCATTGAGAGACTTAGGCTTGCCCTGAGCTCCGTGAGTCTACCTGCTTCTCTCTCTCTGTTTCTGCCTGGGATCCCAAATCTTTTGAAGGACACTATTTCCAGACTAGACTCTCTCTCTCTCTCTTGTCGACATCAATCCAATGAACTGCAAGGCCTTACATGCTTCAACAAGGGTCAAACAGTGGAAGTAGAGACAGTCAACCACATTCAACTGCACAACTACAGACAAACGCATTCAAAGAAGTCGTTTCTCCATCAGAACTGATCTCCTACACTACAGCTTCCATTTCTTTAAATGGAAACGATTCATTTATTCATGACTCCCGCTGTCAACAACGGAGTTTTCCATCTTGCTGCATCAAAATATGATCTGAAATAAGCGAGAACAGCACGTCACGAACTGCATCAGCAAGATGAAGCGAGATTAAGAACAGAAAGCCTGGTCTGGATGATCCAGTGTCTCTGTATGACTGAAAGCTGTTTTGCGTTGGTTTGCTGCTGGACGCGGAGGCTGCAGTGTTGCAGCAGAGTCAGCAGTGTCTCTGCAGGGTTCAGACAGCACAATAAACGGCATGAATATGAATGATGACGGATTAAAGCTCATGACACCCTTATTGAGATGAAACGCATGGAAAAGCCGCTCTCTTAGGAGGTGGGGAGCGTCTCCGATACCTCGCTTCTCTGCTCTGGGAGATAAAAGCGGGGCACAGCGGGGAGGTTCTGGGAAGGCTCCGGCTCCGTGGTGGGACACACACCCCAGCAGGAAAGCACGGGATTATGGATCGCCGCATGGCCTGGCAGGGGACATCCTTCGTGCAGCGGGAGAGGCAGAGAGACCCATCTGGCGTGGACTCCCCCCACCTCCCCCTACTCTGCCCATGGCCATACAGGGCCACGGGGCCAACGAGCATAAGCTTCGACCCTCCTAAACCTTTCCCCACCTGCTACTCCTAAAAATCCACTTAGCTCTCTACCCTTCCTCATCCTCGTCCACCTCTCCATCTCACTGCTTAAGAACACGCCTGTCGCCGTTTAGCTGCAGGTCAAAGGCTGGGGGGTGGGGTGGGGGGTGTTGTGGGGTGGGGGGTGGGGGGATGGTCTCTCCTCTGCAAGGGATATGCACACCTAGGGCTGTGCATTGCACAGTATTTCTCAATGCTGGTTTCTTGGCTTCAGTATGGATTCATACAGTAGATCTTTGAAAAATGGGCGTGGCTTAACTCCGAAACGACTATGCATCATTCTTTAAGCTATTTAAGGACCACGGTTAATTTACACATCATCTCCTTAAGTGAGGGGTGTTCCCCTTTTATCTATCCATCCATCCATCCATCCATCCATCTATCACTCCATCCATCCATACACCCATCTATCTATCCATCTATCCGTTATTTATTTATGTATTATTTCTTTATGTCAGTAGTTACTTTGTTTTTGTATATTGTATGTTGATAAAATTAAAATATCAATAAAAATTTTAATCATAAAAACAGAAATGAGCGTGCATGCTGATGTGGGTGTTTTTGCGGACTACAACGAATTACACAGTAATCAAGAAGCACAGATGCTAAGAATGCAGATACAAGGTCGTGTGCAATCAAAAAATGAGAAAAATGTAAAACATTTAAACATAATGCTAATTAGACATGTCTGACTGAATGCGAGTATGTATCTAGATGTTTGCTATATGCCTTTGTTCTGAGGTTTGTCACACAGGAAAAACAGTGTAGACATTTGCACTGTAGTTTCACCACCACCCTGTCTGTAACCTTTCCCTCTGTGAGAAAAGTCACAGAGCCAGGCTGTACTAAAGCAGGAGAAAAAGGAAAGTCTGTTAGACTACAAAAACATCCACATTCCCACCACAGAGAAACTAGAACTCTTCGTTTGGGGCTCATGCGCTTGACCTGAAAGAGGCTGGAAAGAACAGGAGGAAGTGGAAGCCTGTTCTGACCACTCGGCTCATTGCAGAGTAGGCCAGCGTGCGGTCAGCAATGCAGACACATAAGGAGGGCAGTGCTTTTTGAGACATGAGGGCCAGATTCCCAGGAGGGCTCCCACCTTCAGGTCACAGGCAAAAGAAACATGTATACCCCATTTTTTGTGTAAAATGATACGATACACTTCACTGCATTTAATGCAAACATTCTGTTGATTTTCTGAATGTAACATATTGGTGGAGGCAAAAAATAGTGGCCTTTGTTTTATTTAAAATAATAACAATAATAATAATAATCATCAAATTAATAATGATGACTATAATAATAATAATAATAATAATAATAAATATAATTATGATGATGATAATAATAATAATAATAATAACAACAACAACAATAACAACAATAATAAATATAATGATGCAGCACATCTACAGAGAAAACACATATCAGACGTTATATGTGTTTTCTCTGTAGATGTGCTGCACTTATTTACACCAACAAAATATGCAATTTGACTAGGGGCGTTCAAACTTTTGCACAGTTTTTGTTGAGAATAAAAAAGACACGATGAATAAAAACAACTGTGAAACTTGTGAAATGAAGGCAATAAAGGTTGAATAGGAATATTCAGAATCACTCATGTCTGATTTTAAGGCAGTTTACTACACATTAATACTGTAAACAGATCATCACAGTGCAATTCATCACACTTTAATGATCATTTTCAAAGTTCATGTTTTGCCTTGTGTTAACCCTGGATTCCACCATTTACTTCAGATATGTGGAGCTAACTGTGGCCACTCTAGACAAGGCCTGGGGTTCTTTTTGGTTTTTAGCTGAATTATACAAGAGCAGTTTCTTTTCTCAGGCCATGACCCTCACAAAGTTGACTGAACAGTTTCAATCACCTTCTTTCAAAATCTCCACTTCCCCTGTGCAAAATGCCCTGCACATTTTAGTAATTGTACTGTTCATTGCTCATTGTGTATTGTTTACTTCATACTGTCTAATACACACACACACACACACACACACACACAGACACACACATCCACGTTCGACTGAGTCTGAGTAAAGAACAGCACACGGTCAGAAGTGTACGACAGCAGAGGTGGAACCGTGCGCTGATGGCCGTGGACACTCCAGAAAGGCCATAGTGGCTCTCCAGCAGCTCAGATCACACACCATCAGCGTGAGCGTTCTTCAGCTGCTGTTGACACGGTGACCTCCGCAAGACGTGTCCTCTACACAAGTCCAACAACTATACTTAAGCCTGTTGGGGGGGTGGGGGGGGGTCACAGGATATTTGTGCACTGGCCCATGCTGTCAGCCCTTGAGTGGGCTATTGTGGGTTAGCAACGAAAGGATCCTGCTCCATCGTCTGCAAACATTTTATCAGAGCCCAACGTAAGCTCCTTACACTGCGTTTAAAGCCTCAGGCCTCAGGGGTTTGCCTGGGGCTGCCAATAGAGAGGGGGCAGCCTCGCAGCATGAGGCAGAGAAGGGGTCAATCCCAAAGTCAGTCACAAAAGACTTGTGGATGGTAAGGAACACCACAACAGTTTACTGTGCTTACTGTGTAAAAGTGCTGGACAGAAAACATATATATATATATATATATACACAGTGTATATAACAGCACAACTAGAATTACAGTGAAACCTAATAAAACTAATTAGGATTTATGTGTGAGAGTCTGTTAGCTTTGCCAGTCCCAAACCTGTCTTTGGGGAAGGCCGATGTTTGTAAATATCATCTAATACCTGGTTTAGCTAATCAGTCTTTCATTACATTACATTACACCTCATTAGGCTCAATCAGGTGAGCTGGCAGTGAAAATGAGCCAACGCATGTACGCAGTAGCTGCAGAAGAGGAGGAGCCAAACCTGCGTTCTTCTAACACACATATCAGCAACTTTTTGGAAGAAAAAATTTTTTTCTGTTTATTTTTATGGATTTGGCCAAAAGGATTCAGTCAAAGAATTCGAATAATTACAATTTAGTGAGAGAAGGGGAGTGATTATTCATCACTGTGAACACACCACAGCACAGAGTGCACCACAACAAAATGTGACCTCTGAATTAACCCATCTGTGTAGGAGCAGTGGGCAGCTGACGTTAATGGTTTCAAATTAGCACAACAAATAAAAAGCAGCTTTACTTTAGCATAGCTCATTTCCACTAGCAGTACCACATTAGCTAATCGGGTTACTGACTACAACCATCGTTCTCACAGTGCTGTTGAGGAACTTTTGAAAGTGAAAGTGACTATTTGTCATTGTGAACACACTCGAGCACCACAACGAAATGTGACCTCTGCATTTAACCCATCACACGTGCACACGTGGAGCAATGAGCAGCTATCAACAGCGCCCGGGGAGCAGTGTAGTGGGACGGTACCATGCTCAAGGGCACCTCAGTGGTGCCTGGGCCGAGACTCGAACCGGCGACCTTCAGGTCCCAAAGGCAGCATCCTAACAACTAGGCCTGTGTTTGTAGCTCCTACTTCAGAGCAGGTAATTTGCAGCACAAGAGGAAGCATGACTCACGCAAGTGAACGATGATTGGTCCACACGAGAGTGTACTGTGATTGGTCCAGAAAAAAGTGTGTGATTGTAATCACCAGTTTTAAAAGGTTAACATGACATATACATATATAAAACACATAATAGAGACAATTTCTCAAGTACCCTAACAGTTCAGCCCGGTACTATATAACAGAGTGTGATCTGATCATCCCCCTGTTATTGTCCCATTTTCGCTGGGTCAGCGGACGCCGCTACACTTTATATCGTGGAAAGCACCTCCATTACACAGTCTCATCTTAAACCAGGCGGACCATGCCCTACTTATTAAGCAGTAAGCCTTGAAAGCCCTCCAGAGCTCTTCCGCTGTTAGAAATAACAAACATGTGCTACTTTATTAGCATTCGCTACACAGGCCTGTTGGAGTTGGAAGCGTCACATGAATACTGCCTGAGGAGCAGTGTTGGGCACATCACTTTAAAAACAGTAGTTATAGTTACTAGTTACTCTTTCCAAAAAATAACTGAGTTAGTAACATTATATAACAGTCACAGCATTATAAAAGTACCTAGTTACCAGGGAAAGGAAATTATGCGTTACATTTAAAAAATGTTCAAATATGTCAAAAATGTGGATCGCCCTCCCGACTTGATGGAATTTTAGTGTTCAATTATTTGTAATAACACTAAATATTAAATAGGTGTAATTAATGAAATAGACACTTAAAATAAATGAAAGTCTAAATATAAATAAATAATACTGTAAGGGAACAGGTAAGACCCCCTGCAGCATAAGGGGGGCTACCGCCACCCAGCGGCCGGCACCGGTCTCCATTCCCCGAGTACTGACTGGCCCAACCTAATCCAGGTGCAGCTAGTTAGCCCCCTCGGCGATATAGGCAGGGCCGGGACACGGGGAGAGCACGGAGGACACGGTTGCGTGTCGTTGAAAGGCGACGATTGTAGGGTCAGTATTGAACGAGCAGCACCAGGTCGGTGCGGCTTAGAAAGCGCTTAGCTAAGCGTTTGCATTATAGGATACGCTATCGGACTTTACATTTACATTTAATCATTTGCCTGACGCTTTTATCCAAAGTGACTTCCAAGACGTGGCGCAGAGTATTGGGACGGTACCTTGCTCAAGTGTACCTCAGTAGTGCCTGAGCCGGGTATTGAACTTGCGACCTTCAGGTCCCCAGCACAATGTCCTAACCACTAGGCCACCACTTCTTTACACGAACTGAGCTGAGCCTATCTCCAGCGAAGGCAGTAGCTGCTGAGTGCCCCTCATGACTTTCTCCTACCGGAGCGCCGGTTCCCGTGTTGCTGGTTTTTGCAAATAAAGACTCTTTGTTAACTGCACTGGTTTCCAGACTCACCTCCATTCGTGACAAATACATTTTTAACAAAAAACATCTACAAATCTACACTATTCCAATATCGCTGTGGGACAATGTGAGACAACACACCTATCAGATGTAATATATCATTGTAGTTATGGTCATTACTATGTATATAACAGTAGAATGATAAAACACAATATATGTTTTAGAACTTTTCATATTTATTGCACTTCAACAGGCCGCAACTGATAGTTAAATCGGTCTAAATTAAATTATGCCTGTACCAAAAACGCTGCTTTTGAACTCGCCACGTTATGCCGTGTAGCAAACAGTGGATCAATCACCCTGCTGGACACAGCCATCCCTGACCTTAACGCCAGATCTATAAGCCTGGCAGCCAGAGCTCCAAGACGGTAAACATCACCACGTTCCATTCACTTCCAAACACTAAGGGTATGGTGTAGGTGTGCATGACATACTGTATGTTATTCTACAATAACACATTTTCCCATTTATCAGCTGTAGGAAAACATAGACAGCAGTGACTGATAACTCGACAGCCTGTTTTTGTTCATGCACATACTGTTGCACTCATTCATACTAGTGGTGGGCGCGGCAGAAAGGTCCATAAATTAATTACTCTCATAGTTTAACCTGTCGTATTATAACATCTAGTGGTTAGGACCTTGCCCTTGGGAACAGAAGGTCGCAGGGTCAAGTCCTGGCCCAGGTACCACTGAGGTTCCCTTGAGCAAGGTACCATCCCGCTACATTTCTCCCCGGGTGCTGTTGGTAGCTGCTCGCTGCTCCACGTGTGCACGTGTGATGGGTTAAATGTAGAGGTCATGTTTCATTGTGGTGCACTCTGTGTGTGATTGAGTGTGTTAACAATGACAAATAAGTCACTTTCACATAATCACTTGACTGCAATTATTTAACCTGAGCAGTTTTATTATTGTTTGCTGTGTTTCTCGAACCCAGAAAACATATTTTAGACACACTGAAGATCTTACAAAAACAATGAAAATAATGATGAAAAAGCTAGGATCTGACTAATGCAATATCAACAACACCTTTAGAGGGCAGCAGTGAGTAATGTTTGTTTATTTGAGCTCAAGCTGATTTTGTTCATTAGGAAACTATTACGTATCACCATCTAAAAAGCAGGATAGCTAACGGGCCATTTTGCTTGCTTTAGGCTTGTACTTTAACAGATGCATGCAACAAAACAAGAAGACAAATCATCAATATTTATATAGCACTTAATCAGCAGATAAAATGAATGTGACAGACCTTAGCATAATGCTAGCATAGACATCCCTGAACACTTCTAGTGTAACGCTTTGGTTGGTACCTTGTAGTCTTAATTGCATGTTTGAAGCCAATGACAAATGACCATTTTGACCATGTTAGGTCATGTCCCTGGTCACATTCAGACATTATAAATACTTACTTTTAATAGACAAAAATACTGCTAATAATAATGCTTTAGTTTCCTCCTGAGTTTTTGCTGCAGTAACAGCAATTTTGAATTCTCTGTTCATTCCTCTGATGAGCATTCACGTAACTAACACGAGCCATATGTCAGAACTATTTCCTGTTTAAGACAAGTTTGTTGACATTACTGGTGGTAGTAAAACTGTTCACGAGTCCAGACACAACCCGCATTACTACCCAAGCGTTACTAAGAACTACAAACAGGAGCAACTGACATTGAAGGAATGTAGATACTCCATCACAATATGTCGCTCGACTTTGTCACAGGAGTCAAATCAGGCCTGTAAAGTACTGATTATATCAGTTCTGTGCACATATACATGAACATACACACACTGATCAGCCAGAACATTAACACCACCTGCCTAATATTGAGTAGGTGCTGAAACTGACTGTGGTGCAAGTGTGTTCTGACCCCTTTCTAGCATTCACGTTTTAGACCAAAGTAGCCTTCACTAACCACATGCATCAGTGAGCCTCGGGTGCCCATGATTCATCTGTTGTTCCTCCTTAGATCACTTTTGGTAAGTACTGACTACTGCATACAGGGAACACTCTGGAAGGAAGACCTGCAGTTTGGGAAATGCTCTGGCTCAATCACCCAGCCATCACAATAATTCGCCCTTGACAAAGTGGCTCAGACCCCTTACGCTCGCCCGTTTTTCCTGCTTCCAGCACATCAACTTCAAGAACTGACTGTTCACTTAGTGTCTAATATATCTCACCCCCTGACATTTCAAACTGCAACGAGATAATTATGCTATTCACTTCACCTATCCGTGGTTTTAATGTTGTGGCCGACTGGTGTTTGTGTACACACATGTACACACACACACACACACACTCACATATATAGAGTCTATATAGCCCAACCCTACACCTGGCAAAACGAGCTGCTGCAAGGTTTTGTGCTTTCTCCCCCCCCCTTTTTTTTGTCATCCAGAGTGACAGAGCTCTGCGCTTTGCTCGCGGCCGTGGAACATTCTTCACACTCCAGCACCTGCACCCAGCCACCACAACCTGCAGATTAAGCCTGAGAAAAGAGCTCTATGGGAGGATCAATCAAATGCAGGTAAATGGGCTTTGTAGAACGCTGGTGCGATATGAGGCTTTGAGAATTGTGAAAGGGGGGATGAGAAAAAAAAAATCGTGAGGGAAAAAAAAAAGAAAAAAAGACAGACAAACATCATCCGGAGGCCGCGAGGAGACTTCGAAATGAAAGGCGAGTGAATAAAAACAAGCATTCAAATGCAAATCGGAGACGCTTTGAATTAATGCGAGGCAAATAAACATGCTCCCACAAACAGAGAGCAGAGTCTTACTGTCAGTGTACAGTCCCATAACAACCCTTATCAGCATTCCTCACATCAGGACCACTGTCATTTGTGCCCTCACATTGTTAGGACGCGGAATTCTCAGAAGACCGCACTTCGTGAAAACCCTTGATGAAGTATAATGGCCGAGTCGAAGCTCTGACCAAACGTCCCCTTGCTGGAGAAAGCACCAGATCCAGGGAGCAGAAGACCGGAGCTAAAAATCCAGACGTGAACAACTACGTAGCGCATTCTTATCCACTGCCGTATGTACTTTTCCCCTCTTCATCCAGAAACACGACTCTGTCAGAAGATTGGTGGGGTGGAATCAACAGAACAATCGTCAGCGACGGCAGAGCGCAGCTTTAGGTAATAACAGCCTGTCAGAGCCACAGAGAAAAACAAAACAACCTGCAAAAAACACCTTGATGGCTCCAGTTACGGGGGGGAAACAGTACAGCAAATGTTGCATTATAGTAATAGAAAAAGTCAAGTGAAGCAAACACTGCGCAGGAACATCTCCCCAGTCCACATGTGCTTTCGAGGAGAACTTGTGTCTTTAAACCACAGTGCATCTTGTGATGTATTTTTGAGGTGAAGTGAAGGTCTCGGAGAGAGCTTTACTTCTTGATGAAGTGTGGGAGGTGGAAAATGATTGGTTCATATTATCCCCCCCCCCCACCCCCCAATTGGTGCACCACTCTTTAGAAGAATTGATTTTAGATTAAGAGAAAAGGAAGTTTTGTCTATAATGAGCCCATATTCTACATTTTTCACTGCTTTACCCCCTGAATTTATGCAAACAGTGGTTGCAATGAAGTTTTTTCAGCTTACTTCAGTCTTTAAGAATGACATATGTAAATGAGCTCTGTTCTGATTTGCCACCTTGAATTGCGCCTCACTGAAAAAGCGTTGGAACACTTCTTATAACTTCAGCTTGAATGGGCGGAGCTAAATCGCAGTTAGCTAAATGGGTGTAAATGTGTTGCGTCTCGTGACATCGCAAAAATGGTTAATTCAGAATGGGCTGTTATTGCAGCTTAGTGTCCAATATATGTAAAAAAAAAAAAGTATGAAATAGGGAGTGAAAAATGCATTTCAGCAGTGTTTATGTGTCAAATAAAGCCATTTATTGTTTTTACAGAGAGGAAAATGAGATTTTCCATGATACAGGCCCTATAAATGAGATTATGAATTGGGCTTAATGAGACTAGATAAATAAGAGCATAACTAACTCTTCACTGCTCTTAAACACAATTTCATGAGACAGTCACTTGAGACTTCAATTTCCAGATTAACAACGGTTTAAAACAGAAAAGCTTTTCAACAGAGATTCTAAAAAAACAAAGCTATGCCATGCTTTCTCTCAGCTTCGCTTGGCTAGATAGTGCTCTTCTACTACAGGGCCTTTGACTGTATCGCTCATACATACAATCATTTTTTCTTATATACAATAATATAGGATTATATACAATTATTTCTCTTATATACAATCATTTTTGTCACAAAGTGCAATGTTCTGCAATATTGTCTAACAGGGCTACTTCACATTTACCTCACTCATGTGCAATAGTCATACACAGCCCATGCTCAAACGTCCACACTGTTAATTGTGTAGCCTGTGAAGCTTCAAGTAAGAGTTTCATTGTAATCTGTACACTGTACTCTTTACATATGACAATAAAAACTTGAAATCTTGAATCTCATCCTGTCAATGTTGAAACCAAACCTCAATTTCCTCCTGTTCCCTTTTCTCCCCCCGAATTTCTGCGGCCGTTTACACTTTCACGCGACGTCAAGATTCCATGATGAATGGAACGAAACCGAAATGGCAAAATGACTAATATCATGTAACATGAACTCACGGCAACAGCGAACACTTTTCCTGTGACGTGACTTTTCCGGCGGCATGAGGTTCTGTGATCTACTGCACGCAGGTTTATATAATGAAGGAGCGACGACTGATCAAAAGGAAGGAACTAATCAATCACGTCACAAACTGTGATTAATGCCTATGAAGTGCGATTAAAAACATTTGTCTGATGTGTCACTTCAAAGGAAAACAATGAAGAGATGTAAACAGGACAACAGAGGATGCAGTTGTGCAACTGTGGAAGGCAGTTGATGTGCTGTGGACTTTGTTAAAGGGGTTTGGCGAATGCAGGGCCTCGCTGATGCGCAGCCTTCTGGCGGCACCTTAAACTGAACTTGATGAAAGCCACATTCGTTGCTACAGACAACCTTTTGATGTCTGTCCGTTTGTTGGATGGGGGGGGGGTGTTGACACCTTTTTTGTGTTGTTTTTTTGTTTGTTTTGCCTCATTTCTGATTTGGTGTGGTGGTATTTCGGTTGCCACAGTTTGGAAAGCTAAGCCAGTGTAAAGAGTAAAACATTAGCCAACAGACCGACAGCCGAGTCTTTGTGCTCAGAAAGCCTGTAGCTCCATCCAGACACAGGGGCAGAAAGGTCAAAGTCTGGGGCTGTTTTTCCTACATCAGTGTCGGAGCGTGTGTTCAGTGACAGGATCGTGAAATCCAACATTCCTCTACATCACCAATGGCTAAATGTCACTGTACATGTGTAGCTCCTCCAGCTTTCACGCCGGACGCTTATGCACCGTTAAAACAGCGACGTTGCAGCTAAAAATGGCTGATTGGTCGTCTACTGTCAAAACAAGGTACTGACTCCAGCAAAACACACTACAAACCACATCAACAGGTGTGTTAACATTCAACCCCACCATTCACAGCTGCAGTCTTTCAGTGTCTTAGGCCGAGTCCACACGGGCGTTCAAATCTTGTATAAGCGAACGTGCTCTGACTGACTCTGACTACAGTCGTGTTGGTGAACTGTGTGTTCACCTGTGGGGGCAGTAATCAGTGTGCTTAATCTGTGGGGTTGGAGCTTCATCCTGCACTGTATTAGTGAAATATGGATCAGTTGCATTATTTAGACCTAAATCTTGACATCGTTGTGTTAAAAATCCTCCTTATACGGCGAAAATATCGTCACGGCTACTGAGATCACACTCTGACTGAAGGATCATGGGAAGGCTACAATCTAACTTAACCATGGTCTAAATGAACAGCATGTAAATGCAACGCAGACGTTTTCTTTGCGCTTATCAGCCACAATTTCAGCAGAAATCGAGGCAACGAAAAAGCAGCATGTGAGGTTTTTCCGATGCCGAGTGAACGTGCAACCGACCGGTCCGACCTCACAGAAGAGCTGCTGTAGCACAGAAACGTGTCAGAACACAGTCGGAGCTGTTCTGGTGATCGCCAGGCACCTATACAATACCAGGCAGGTGGTTTTAATGATATGGCTGATCGGTGGAGAGAGAAAACCCGGAAGAGTGGGATAATTTGTAGGTACTGTCACTGAGGCTATGACTCTGAAAAACACACCATCTCTATATAAAATAAGCGAGCATGTTGCACATCCAGATGGCAGCAAGGCCCAGGGCTTAAATGCCTCCGCTACACCTGACGAGCAGCTTTAACAGCAACAAGCTGTGTAGCGCTAGCAGACTGGAATACTTGGAGGCAATTCAGTGTAAAGGGGGCATTCTGGGGACAGCGCAGCCCCTCAGAGAATACCCAGACATTCAAACAAGCAACATCTTTCTTATCTCCCCTCCACCTGCATCCACTGTTTAAACAAGCAACTATTTCCGCTGCACCTGAGAGCATCAGAAAGCACAAAGCTGATGACAGATGTGAGCACGTAACATACTTTTGGACTTTTTTCTGGGGAACAACCAGCTCCAAGTCCAGAGAGCGGTTCCTCTCTTCTCCACACATTTTTCTACTACTCCAGTTGTTTCCTCCTGATCTCCATTCAACAATTACTGTGTAGTTTTATGACTCAAAGCAAAATTATTTATGCTTCGATGTAAATTTTCCAGCTTCTTTGTAGCCCTTAATAAAATAGGCTGTTTTAATTGCTGCCCCCCCCCCCCCCCCACACACACACACACACAGTCCATAATTATGACCATCTGCCTAATATTGAGTAGGAGCCTCATGCTGCTGAAACAGCTCTGACTGTGGTGCAGTCTCTTTCTATCAGAGTCAGCCTTCACTCTTTGTGCAACTGGAGCTCCTCTTCACTCCCCACATGCACCAATGAGTCTTGGGTGCCCACGACCCTGTTGCCGATTCACCAGTCGTCCTTCCCTGGCTCACTTTCAGTAGGTACTAACTACTGCGCAACAAGAAAACTGCACAAGACCTGCCGTCGAGGATGAGCTGACTCTTACCATTACAACGAGGCCCCGATCCTTTTTTCCTGCTTCCAGCACATCGACTTCAACAACTGACTGTTCAGTTGCTTTACTTCTTATCGAGAGTAGAGCTTTGAGTGTATGGTCACAGTTAAACAGACTGTTTTCATAACCGTGTCTTTAAGAATAACTTATGCAAATGAGCCCTGTTCCCATTGGCTGCCCTGTGTCATGCCTCAAAATCTGAGAAAATAACTCAAATTAATATGCGCAAATAACAGGCAAACACTCACATCCCAGTTCATGTGCCACTCACATCCCAGTTCACCCAGTACAGTCCATATACACACAGACATGAAGCAGCAACAGCAGCACTTTTGAAATGTACATACATTTACACATACACGACGTCGGCCTACAGCAACATAGCACTGCTTATGCCCAACGATAACGTGTTGCAGCGGTCACAGAGGCAGCCAGTCAGAACAGAGGTCATTTACATACATCTGGTCTTAAAAGCCTCATAACAACAATAGTCCTTAAGTAAATAAATTCTGACTATTTTTGATACATAAAACCACATAAACATCATAAATAGACATCAGGCTGGAAAATGTGGAATTTTATGTCTTTAAACCTTTATAAAAAATAAGGCTTCACTGTATATTAAGCTATATATTAATAACTGCGTAATTAAATGTTAACGATACATACAGCAACAACTGCACTACTGTAATCCACGTGTAACAGTGACAGCACCAGTAGTTACACTGTTCCAGGCATTATTACAGTGGAATCACAGTGTACAGTGAAGTGAAAGTGACTCTGTCATTGTGAACACACTCAAGCGCCACAACCTCTGCATTTAACCCATCACACGTGCACACGTGGAGCAGTTGGCAGCTACCAACAGTGCCCGGGGAGCAGTGTAGTGGGATGGAACCTTGCTCAAGGGAACCTCAGTAGTGTCCGGGCCGGGACTCGAACCCGCGACCTTCAGGTATCAAAGGTAGTATCCTAACCACTAGGCCTCCACTGCCCACATTATTCGAGGTTATATTAATTGGGACCAAAAAAGTGAAGGGAAAGTGATTTTTTTTCATGATACGGGCCCTTAAACGCCTGCAGATCAACGGCAGAACGTGAACACCACACAGGTGGCTCTGTGTTTGGACCCCATTTCAGCAGTGGACTTCATTAAGCCAACGCTGCCCTCCTGCTAGTTTTAACTTGGCCGCCCTCCAGTCGCGTCCATTACAATCCCATGAAGCACTTGGGCATGTGTCCTTTCGCATCTGTGTACAACCAGCAGATTATGTGAAGCTGTGGAATGCGCCCGCTCCGAGCAGAAGGCTGCGAGCGTGGCCGGCCTTTTTTATTTCCCCTCCCGCTCTCCCTTAAGGAACCGAACGAGGTTGTATTTAGAGCCGCGCAAATCTGCCACGGCCCAGCGACACTAAGCAGCTTTTTTCCCCTTCCCATAGAAGAAAATAAAACGGCTGTGGGCTGCACGCTGCTGTTTGTGCCGAAATCAATCTTCCACCGCGACCAAAGTGGATTTCTGAGGAGGAGGTTAAATATTGCTTTATGATCCATTTACAAGACCTGACTGTACTCCCAGCTGAAGTGCCACCTCGCAAAGGGAACATTACCGCGAACTGGAGCTTATTCGTCTACTTCTGCAGCTACAGAACTGCTGAAAAGAGGCAGCTTGCTGGAGCAGCGTGAGTCACCGAGCGCCGGTGCCAAAACAGAAAGGGCCTCCCGGATGAGACTGAACACACAGCAAGACGTGTATATGTCTAAATAAGGCACATGCTGGAACAAGCACGCTAGGGGCCCTAATGCCAGAAAGGAGGCCGGGATGGCTCTCGCTGCTCCTCTCTCTCCCCTCCAATGTTCACCGTGGTTTAAAGAGCCGTCAACACATGAGGCAGGTCCACACTGGCGTGGAGAGATGTAGAATTCAGTGTATTTGGTTATTATATGCATTTTTTTTGCTTAAGTCTGAACACCATCGACGGAAACAAAGACCCTGTTTACTCCAAGTCACTTCATAGGACCAGTGTCTGGACTGTGTAGTCACACACACGTGTGGTGGAATCTGGTCAGCCAGACTAAAATGTCATTACTATGTGGCGAGGGATATGCAAATCAGCTTGTGTAGCAGCCAATCACCTGTGCAGCTGCTTTGGTTTTCAGTTCTATTCAAAAGAAAAGCACAATTTTCAACCAAACAGTCAATATTTACAAGACGACAGTGGCTGAGGATAATTATGCTCCTGTGCCATCGTCACCATAAACGACAAGGCGAGGTACACTTTAACCATGCTGGTGCTTTGAGCTAACTGGTCCATCCAAAGTGGCTGTGGGGTTATGCATTGCAGAAATTAATTCCTGCAAAATGCCAGTTTTTCATAACTTGTTTGTTTTTGGTGTCCTATTATTTATTATTATTTTTTTTTTACTTGAGTGGTTTACCATTTAAGCCTACAGGTGGTTTTAATGATATGGCTGATCAGTGGGGAGAGAAAACTTGTTTGTTTTTGGTGTCCTATTTTATATATATATATATATATATATATATTCTTTTTTTTCTTTTACTTGAGTAGTTTACCATTTAAGCCTATTCGCTGTAATTAAACTGCTAAAACTACAACTACAAGCAAAACCCAGACTTGTGACGGGTAGTGCACGCACGCGTACGTGTGTGACAGGTGGCACTGACAAACGGCACCTCCTTTATACCAGAACTGGATTAACCTCAGGACTTTCCTCTAGTGCCAAACGATTCATTCCACTAATCCGAAGACCCAAAAGTCCCAGATGCCAAAGAGACATTCAGAATAATACACTGTCTAATTAGCATATGATCTCTGGTCCTTCAGCTGCCACAGCCTGGAGAGTAAACCCAACATGACACTAAGTAGCTTAGAGCTCACGTACAGTGTAGCTAAGCGACATCACGCAAAGCTGGATCGCAGGACAGTCGGAGTCATCAGAAGCGAGTTCTGCAGTGTAGTCTATGGGAGATGCTAATTAATAAGACTTATTCATTAAAAAACCCAGCAAAGATTCACTTCCTGCATCTTGCAGTCTGTAGTGTTATCAGCGTGAACACTAACCCAGTCAGCTGGAATTCTGATCTCTGACCAATGTTCGGGATCGTGACTGGACGCGACGTGCCCTCGTTCAGATAACGGTCACAGTTAAACAGCTATAGGCTCGGTGGTGGCGGCGGCTGCACTGCCGGCTTCACAAACAGCAGAGTCGCAACCTCACAACCAACCCAAACCTCTTCTCTCCGACGCTACAGATCACGAAGAAAAAACTTCTTAACTGTGATGTATGTTAATGCATGTATGTATGTATATGCGTCCATGCAAATTTGGACCATTTCTATTGGCCCATTAATGCACAGATGCAAATGGGTGAACTGGAGCTGTTGATATGGCTATGACAATATCCATCGCAGGCACACACGCACTGTGCGAGACGTACCTTGTTCCAGCATGACGAGCTGAGCGCTGGCCTGTATGTTGCCTGCTTCGTTTTCTGCCAGACACTGGTAAAAGCCCTCGTCCGACTTAACCAGACCCTGCACCTGCAGATTCTGCTCCTTCTGCAATACAGCACAAAGCACAAGCGCAACAGGAAATCACTTTAAGTGCGGCAATTTAGTCCACGCATGGAGGGAACGGCTGAAAGACTTACGATGATTCTAAAGTAGTCGCTGGGGATCACGGCGTCTCCGTTCTTCACCCATTTAATGGTGGGGGCCGGCGAACCCGTGACCTCGCACTCAAATATCACGTCCATAGCCTCGTGAGCGAAGGTGCTGACCGGTCTCTTCAGGAATTGGGGTGGAACTGTGAAGAGATGGGGAGAGTCAATGGGGAGGAAGAACGAAGCCACATTCACATTATGATGAGTATTAATAACGTTCGTCACATACGAAAAGCACACGAGTAGCATTCAACACTTCCAGTCAATATTTACACTTTTTAATGAATAATTTAGCCTAAAGTATTAAAAACAGGCACAAACAACATTATTCATACATCAAAATTATTTGGACATTAATTTAATTAATTCTATAACTTCCTTAATATTACAGACTCTTAAAGCCTGGTCCTGGAGGAACGCGCTTTCCTTTCACTGTGGATATATATTTATATATCACATCACAAATAAATAAATAAATAAATAAATACATACATACATACATACATACATACATAAATATGCCGCTTGACTATGTAAAACTGTCCAAAAACTGGAGAAAATAATTAAGAACCAAAGGTTTTTGTGTGTCTACATAATTTCTCTAAGAACAAAATGTATAATATATTTAAACTTAATTTGAATTTTTAAAATTCCACCGTGTTTCTTTTGTTCCATTCATCACTGAAATTTCCAAACACTTCAAACAGCAGCTGAGTTTTTCAAATATTTTCAAAATGAATTTCAAGAGGAATTTTCAAATAAAATACATACACAAATGATCATATACACAGACACGTATATGCACAGCAGCGTGCAGACGTCTCAAACACGGCCAGTTTTCTTTTAACCGTTTCCAAACCTCTGCTCGAGAAAGACCAGGATTATTCGCGGTCATCATCAAGTGCCTGCTCTGGTTCAATCGATCCTTCATTAATATTTATTCCTTTATGTATCTATTTATTAAAAATGGATTACGAGCTTTTAAAAGGAGACTGTGTGCCTGTGTACAACACAGGGCATCAATTCACCTCTTGATTGCGTTCAGAAACCTAAACAATGTCCTGAAACTCTCTCAAAAATTAAAATGCATCTGCTTTTTCTACCTTTTCATGTCAGACAAATACACATCAAACTGCATCTTCTGACAGTCAGAGGAAAAGGATACGCCTTAAACATTCAGTTCTCCTACAGTAATGGATATTTGATGTTTGGAGATAAACAGCACCTGCATATCCTCACTAACAAGGTTGCATACAGCAGCACAAGACAGGGCTTTGTTCAGGCCACGCCCATCACCCTGACCGTATAGAGGAAATAATGTCATAGCAAGCAGAAGTGACTGTTACACCCATACCTGATTTTGCTACTGGGGGAATATACAAAGCAAAGCCTGAAGGCATAAATGTGAGGAAAGCCAATTCTTGGTCACAGGTCAGTGTCTGTGGGCTATTGCATCCTTGGTAAGTTGTAAGTATCACTGTAGAGTCCAACTGCCTTTCATTTAAGCAGGCATGTTTTACTCCTGGTTTGGCTTCCCCCGACTATGAACAGCAACGTTGATTGTTTTGCCACCAAGACAGAACGAGGGGACGTATTCTGGTGGGAAAGTGACGTCAATGCACACACACCTTTATAAGTATCAAGCAAATGCTTGGTACCACTTGACTGAATGCGCCAGTTGTGTTAGGCTCTAAAGCTTTACGTGAAAATGACTGATGTAAATTAACATTAATGTCTAAATCACTGTATTTTATGTCTGTAATCTGATGTATTTTACTACTGTACAGCTCTATGTGACTCGTGTCTGTAAAAAGGCGCTTTATAAATAAACGTTACTCACATTCCTACTTAAATATCAGGGAAGACCACCTCCCCAACTTCGGCACAGTGGTGTTTTTCCTGCCGAAACGCACCTGGTTCAAGTCACCTGCTAACTGCCAGGTTTACTGAGTGTGTTTGACAAGGGGAACTACCAAACTGTGCTGGACACCGTACTTCCACCCTATTTCCATGCCACCCAACATGTACATTTCGGCTGCCAACAAGCGTAGGTGGAGCATCTTCCTTTCTGCTGAAAAAGCATCTCAGATGGCTCCTCATGAAGCTGTGTCACTGCCAAGAGCATGCAAAGCTGCAGCCAGGCAGAGAGGGGCTATAATCAATCAAATAATACACAAGACTGTTTTTATCGTTTGAGCAATTCACTGTGTGATTGTGCGGCTCTGACGTCTTGCTTTCCCTCCCAGGCCATGTCAGGAAAAGTGTGAGCACTGCTGGAGCCCATGTGATGAAATGGCTGAGGAGCGGCTGCTGTGAGTATGGTGTATGTGAGGTGAGACGTGTGTAGTTTGCTTTCTTGAAACGATTGTGTGTGTGCGTGTGTGTGTGTGTGTGAGGTGGCACTGCTGGGTGGACCCAGGTCCTGCAGTGTTCATTATCTGCCAGTGGGAGTAATCCTGCTCGAGGCCCTCCCCCCACGGCCACGCGCCATTTAGTCCAAATAGAGTTCTCTCTCTCTCTCTTTCTCTCTCTCTTTCTTTCTTTCTCTCTCTCTCTCACACACACACACACACACACACACACACACACACACACACACACACACACACACACACACACA
>JBBPDA010000039.1:3700181-3716052 GCA_037974385.1 Arnoldichthys spilopterus | reverse complement strand
TGCCCGGGCCGGGACTCGAACCTGAGACCTTCAGGTCTCAAAGGCAGCGTCCTAACCACTAGGCCACCACTGCCCAATAATCCAATATTATCCAATATAACTAATGTGACTCCAATATTTTCAGATATTAATGAAGATTCCGATATTAGTCAATATAACTGATGAAATTCCAATATTATCCAATATTACAGATGAATCCAATATTATCCAATATTACACATGACTCCAATATTATCAGTCATTACAGATAAGATTCCAATATTATCCGAGACCACAGATAAGATTCCAGTATCATTCAACATTCCTGCTAAGATCCAGTGAGTTATTGCTCTATTTATTACCCACAAACCTTTGAAATGTTCACTGTTCATTACGCTTGACTGCTGCTGAAACTCTCCACATCATATCAAACTGCTTTGTCAAAGAGCAGATGATTTGCTTCTTGCATCCTACAACTAATCCTGTGCCAGTCCTGATGTCAGGAGCTGCTCGTCTACACTCCCCCCACTTTACATAAACCTGTTTATAGGGGAAACAGCTGAAGATTTGCATCAATCACCAGAATATGGATACGGAGGAAGAGCGAACAGCATCCACAAACATGTGCGGAGAGCGAGACTCGAGCTGCTTCACGAACAAGATTAATGTCACATTCATCACGCCTGCCCCACCCTTACATAAGCCACGGGAGTGCTCCTCAAACACAAAGACCCCCTGTTCGCCGTCTCTTCTCAGCAGGAAGCCGCACGCTGAAGTGTGTTTGGCTCCCCTGGCCTTAGCACAAAGAGCAGGCTGTGCCAATCAGCGCCACAGCCATGACTCCCTATGGACCTCGGCCCAGCGGTGGCTGCGAAAAGCAGTTTCTCTTATGAACGGAGGCCCGAACTGCAGCTCGTAACGAAGCTTCGGTCGTTTGACCACATGCCTCTTGACTGTGAACTGAAGCTGCTCCCTTTAAATGGGAATTACAGCGAGAACTTTCCGTTACTGACCACTGGCACTGCATCAGAAATTGCACACTTGGGTATTTTCTTTTGTCAGCATGTGTCCCTCTTTCTGCATGGGGGGCGGGGGGGTGGGGGGGGTTTGCCCAATGGCTTTGCTTTAGCAGCAGAAGCCTCCCAGGTGTCCTTCAGTCAAAAATATGCTGGAAGCCCAAAGAGAAAGAGAGAAGACAGAAAACACGAGTTTCAACACAACAGCAGCAGCCGTCGCAGGTGTAATATGTCCGTCACTGGTAAAGTATTTATTTGTAAGACGCACAAACTCCTCGGTCACTCGCTTTAACTCCTTGTCGCTCCAGCCCGAGCACCGGGGGGCCTCGTTAGGCGGACTGGAAATGCCCCTGCCTTCTTTTCTGTCCACCTCCAGCCTGTCTGCGTCTCCCCAGGCTTGTCTTCATCTTCCAGCATCACTCACACCCCTCCATCTGTCACTGCCAAGCGCAATGAGGAAGGCATGGGGATCTACTCACGAGAGGGGAGGACCTGACTGGAAGTCTCAGTGTCGAGGTCTCACACTGCACATACACCCAACAACTTGTTTCTCAGGTACAGAGACGTAAATGAAGGCCAATGATGCCTCCAGCAGAAAAAAAACCTCAATAAGATTCATTTTCACTAGAAAAGTGAATGCTCTTATAGCGGAGACTGGGGGATTCCAGGCTGTTTGCTTGCGGGAACACTGAAGCGATGTACACCAGCTGATGAAGAAGCTGGAGGAAGCAGTGATCGGAGAGCTTAAACCCATCATTACCACACAGTGTTTCCCTTCACATATCGGCTCAATAAACTGGTCCACTTGTCTGGGATTTCCCCCGGTTTGTAGAGCTAAGAGCTGCTGTTTACATGACCAATGTTTTACACAGTTTAAAAAAGGCGGCTGCCATCCGTGGACCAATCACCCTTCAGCAGCGTCCCTCAAACATTCTTCTAGTATGAGAAGTAGGAGCTAAAATAGCTCCTCAAAAGGGTCGTTCTAAGATTTTTCAGGTCCTGTGGTACGAACGCACCAAAAAAAGAGGGAACGTCCTCCAGCAGTTCCATGACGATGAAGCTCCTCTGACCAGAAAGCACCTACTGTTGACAGGAGGTTGATATTTCACTTGATATTTGAATAGTTTAGTTAGAAGAGACAGATTTCCACTTCACTTTCATTTCTACGTCGTGATGTTGCTAACTGTCGAGTCTGTGAAGGAGGCCTTCCAGTAAGAATTGCATTAGAATATGTACACCGTACTTTTTACATATGACGAAACTCTGAATCACTGAAACCTTCGCAATGTTGGATTCATCCCAAAATGCAGTGCAGTGATGTGATTGGCTTGGACACTGGGGCCTGCAGTCGGTATGATAAATGATAGGAAATTTCACACAATCAACTCACACAGGCAGTGGTGGCCTAGAGGTTAGGCCGCTGCCTTTGGGACCTGAAGGTCGCAGGTTCGAGTCCCGGCCCGGGCACCACTGAGGTTCCCTTGAGCAAGGTACCGTCCCGCTACACTGCTCCCTGGACGCTGTTGATAGCTGCCTGCTATCTGTGTGCACGTGCAGTTAAATGCAGAGGTCACATGTCGTTGTGATGCTTGAGTGTGTTCACAATGACAGTCACGTTCACTTCAATTTCATGCAAACACATTATAATGTGAAACTTTTATTATTACAGGTCGAATGCAGCAGTGTCGTCATGAGCAGAATCAGCTTCTCAGTACAAAACACTGGTCACAGTGAAGTGGAGGAGAATTATTTTGTGGATTGAACTCACACATCGCTTTTTGTGTGACATCGACGCATTGGATCGTGCGCTATTTTGGGCGACGCATCGATACGGATCGATTCATTGCTACACCCTGAATGACCTCACGTCAAGTTAAGGTTGTGGGCTTGCGGAGTAATGAACAGATCATGAAATACTGCTGTGCAAGATCAGTCGAATGAGAACAGCTGGAACCGCTGGAAGTGATGGGGACTTAATGGCCACTATCAGTACAGTTGATCTTAAATGTACATCCCTGCTGTTCAGAACCGCTCGTCTAATCTCAGCCCCCTTTTCCAATAAGCCACGACTGAGAAATAAGCATTGGACTAAACGCGCGGCCTACATGCCACGGGGGAGCTCGGAGGGTCATTAAGAATGCCACGAAGAAAATGGGATCAAGACCGTGGACGGAGAGTTCCTCGGGCCCACCTAAATGAGAGCGAGGCCTTTCAGAGTCGGGCCTCTGTGATGGATTTAAACACTGACCCCTCCTCGAGTCCGAGAGGGCCAGGGCACTGAGAAAATGCAGGGGTGGGAGGACGAGCCGTTTTTAAAAGGTCACCGTCACTGCTGGAGAAGAGCGACGGGCCGGGGTGGAACATCTCTTTTGTCGTCTTCGCCACTTTCCTTCCCTTGCCCACTCCGACTTCCGAGGCAGGAGCCAGGAACAATGCCGGCTCCCCTGCTCGCGTCCCCAGCCCGCCACAGCTCGCCGCACTGGCGGTCTGGATGTTCCGATAGCTCCTTTGCCCTCGCAGCGAGGGGCCAAGGTGCAAAGTCTGTACAAAATGATTGGTAGGCCGCCATGCCAGGTTTATTGGCTTGGCACGCGCTCAATTGGCAGATTAAAAAGGAAAGGATCCAATTTTCTCGGCTCAAAACACCTCAAGCAAGCCTCCCTTCTCTTGGCAGCGCCGCCACTTCCAAGGCTAACCTAAGTAAACCACCTTCAAGCCAATTCGGTCGCCCTGCCACTGTATCGAGCGCTAAGTGGAATTAACTCGGACTATGCAGCGAATGTAGGCCAAAACCTGAGGCCTGGTAGGCGAATCCATCACAGTAATGGCACATGCGATAGAACAAGGGCGCGAATGAAGGATCCCGGCTACCGTTTCCCCACTCCTTTCAATTTCCTGTTTGGCATAACATCTGCTCAGAGTTAGTGTTGTAGGTGGTTTGGCATCTACGACAAGGAGGCTTTCGGGGAAGACTGGCACGTTTTCCTTCATTCCTGCGGTGGCACTTCAGTTGGACCACTTCCCTCCAAAACGCGACTTCACCAGAATCCTCCACGAGAAACAAGCTGCATGCCCCGGAAAACACTGTCTCTCCTCAGCGACTGCGGCCTCAGCCAGTGAGTTCCGCTCCTTCGGCAGATCGGGGAGGTCAGGTTGGACGAATTCACCATTTCACTCCGTTCTCCACGTGTCCACCTACAGTTGTGGGCACACGTTTGAACACATCTGGTCAACTGACACGTTCTGCTGATTCGCTAAGTGAAGACATGTGCACACACACATCCTCTGTAGGGCACACGCCAGAATACAGCACTCGACCATTGGTTTCTCCAGCGACTGCACGGCGAGGCTAATACAGTCTGCCCGACACATGGAGAACACGTAGTTATGGAGTGAAACGACAAATTTGTCTAAGCTGCACTCTCCGTGTGTGGAACAGGCTAAATTAGGCTCACCACACGGTGGTGTGCACAAGTTTGAACACCCTTGCTCCAATGACATGTTTAGTGGGTGAGAAGAAGCACATATCCTCTACGGGGGAACACACAGAAAATCACATTTTCCACTAATTTTAGCACATCATTTCTATTTATTGGCGTTAATTTGCTGTTTTATTTTGCTTTATTAACTTAAAAAAGTTAAACCTATATATAAAGTGTGGCCTAACTTTTGCACAAGCCATATTTGATGCTTTTGAGCTAAATTCAGCAAAACCTTGATGGGGTGTGTATTTATTTTCACATTGGAAAGAACATGTGCAATCAAGTCAACGTCGAACCCTAAGGCTCGGCCCACAGTGACGTCTTAAACAAGCACTTTTCTGAGAGATGAATGCGGGTCGAACCCTGAACGTTTTTTCTGCTGGGGCATACGAGATCATCCACACTGGCCTTCATGGTTTGCGCTCAGATGCATGCAGGCATCAATTTCTGCTGAAATGCACACGAGCCTAAAGAAAACGTCTTCATTGGGTTTTACATGCTGGTAGTTTAATGCTCTGGAGGACCAGATCTATCCCATGATTCTGCAGTGAGAGGGTGAAGCCGGGAAGCACTGGCGAATGTTTTCGCCGTATCACGACGATTTTTAACACAACAACGTAAACGTTCAGGTCTAATGAAGCCAACTGACCCATATTTCACTAATACAGTGAAGTATGAAGCTCAAACCCCACAGATTAAACACACTCTGGACTTGATTACTGCCCCCCACAGGCAAACACACAGAACTACCGTCTGGGCTGCAGGTTCATGTTTAGGGCAAGCTGACACGAATGTAACCTCATGCTGAAGTCAACCAATCGCCGCTAGTAGCTCAAAGCTTTATCCAAGACTCGGACGCCCGTGTGGGCTGAGCGACCCCATGACACGTCCACCGAAATTGGAATATGTAGAAATTCTCCTCGATAAAGAAACGAGGCTATAAATACAACAGTGGCTCAGACACAAATTCCCCAAAGAGCACAAAAGCATGAGGCGCAAGCCAGAAACAACATGCTTCAGTGAGGGAAGGGTGGGGTAGCGGAAAGGCTAAGCAGACCAATGAATTAAAATAAGACGACGTGTGTGATGTTAGCGAGTCAACCTGCTGCCTCCACCAGATACCAAATCCCAGGAGCACACAGGTAATTTCCCCACTGCCTCCACTTGCTGCTGCACTTCTCACCTCCGCTGGACACAGTAATTAACCACACTGATTGGAACTCAATCTCCGTCAGTCATCAAAGCGAGCGGACGAGCTGCAGGAGGCGTCTGCACAGAGAAGTGCGGAAAACACTGAGGGCGATGCCGTCCTCTCCGGCGCCACCTCGTACTCGCTGCCGGCCATATGGAAGGAAGCAGATTGCAACAATGGATGCAATTACGCCTGTGCTATGAATACCTGTCAGGAGGTGAGCGTGCAGGAGTGAAAAACGGAATGACAATACGACGCTAACAATTAAATTAACCGGCACATATGGTACTGTGCGTCCCGGAATACGGCTTGATTGACGAGTACCTGGCATGATCTGCGAAGAAAACCAAAAACCTTGTCTTTGTGACCCTGTGAGGATGTGTGTTAAATACTGGCCCATGCGCAGGCCCATTGTGTGACAGGATGACACACGAACAACTGCATCCAATTAATTTCCATCAAGGTGGCAGGGCGTGATAGAAAAACTCTATTAATAAATAAAAGGATTGCTCAAAGCCATGACAGCCAGACATGGGGGGGGGGGGCCCTGATGGAGAGCGCTGACCCGGGGTTTAGAGCGGTCTATGCAAAAAAACCCTGGGCTACGCAGCGTCCCTCGGTGTGGCCACTCTTAGATGTGCTCATCCCAGCTGCTCGGGCTTTAGGCTCCGCCAGTCCCTCACCGTGGGGGGCAGCCTCGTATCGCAACAGGCCACTCCACATGGCTGGCGTTCACTGAGGGATCCTGGCCCTGGTCCTTTGTGGATCACAGATGTGGGACCAATGTACGGCGGTGCTTGAACGTTTGTGAACCCTTTAGGATATGCTAATGAGTAAACGCGGACGCGATGGACGATCAGGTATCGATGGGAAAAACGAATGTGGACATCTAGGATTAGCAGATTAAAGATGCAAATAGAGTCGAGTGTTTGCACTCAGTGGGCTGACGGGCATGAGGCGCCCGGTTTTATTTGAAAGATAATCGCAATGATTAATTAATGAATAAATGCGATCATCTGAGGAGAATAGCTGTTGATGGCCATCAGGCTACAAAACTGTAAACCAAAGGTGATCGAGGCTAAGCAGAACTCGCTAAGCTGTAGGAAGAAAGCTTGGGAGGAGCCAAAACTCAGAAGAGGAACCCATCCTCCCCTCTGGTCTACACCGGATAGCAATAATAGACCAAAAAAAAAGAAACAGCATCAGCTAAAAGCCTATAGCCTTGAAGCAACATATGGAACATATGCAAAGAATGCATGAAATTCGAGACCACTGTTACTCTTTGCAAGAGTGCTTGACCAACAAAGACCAATACAAGAGTAAGGTGTTTACTAAGTGTGTGAGGTCTCAAAAGAACCCAAGCTTACATCTAAGCAACTAAAGGCCTCAATCACGTAGGCTAATGTTCAACCATAGGGAAAAACACTGAACAAATAAGGCCTGCACATAGCAGGGATGCAAGGAAAAAGCCACTGCTCTCCAAAAAGAACATTTCTGTCCATCCAGAGTTTACAATTCTGAAAGCAATTGACAAATTGACTGCATTCTAGCATTAGAGAATGACCTTAATTGTTGAAACATGGTGTTGGTAGTATCATGGTTTAGGCCTGTTTTGCTGTATCTGGGCTAGAAATGCTTGCCATCATTGATAGAGTAATACATTATGAATTACACCAGCAGGTTCTAAGTGAAAATGTCAGGAAATCTGTCTTTGAACTGAACCTTAAGAGAAAGTAAGAAACAATGTCAGTATTTCACACTATGAATTTGTTGCACTGGCAGAATGTAACAAACATACTCGCCATTGTCACAACCTCCTTGTTTAAGGCCCTATCTACAAAGGCGACGCTGTTGCTTTTTCAGCCATGATCTTAGAAATAACCAAGTACTAACTTCATCAAGTTTACTATTTACATCAAGCAACTCTGCTTTATCTCTACAGCCTGACTTCTCTGTGGTGCCCTCTAGTGGGACCCTCCAGTAACTCGCGGGGAAATATGCAAACAGTTTTGTTCAAGATGCAGCTTGTTGTCCATGTAAATGCATGTTTATGAAAAGATAGATAGATTAACCTGCGCATCACTAGTGTCTAAGCACAGAACCCAGAAAATACAGTCTGAATGATACGCAGTCAGTCTGGGGTCAACATTTTCCACTTTTGTGGTTTTACTGTCTGTGGCAGACGAATTGGCAAGCTACCTTTATTAGCAACTTGGCTAACCAAAGCTGTACACAAATCACTCCACTGTTGCCAAACGTGTCAGGCGCATGCATTGTTCTGCTACAGATCAGTATGTAGCATTTAGCTATTTTTATTATCTGATTATCTGATATGATAATGTTCACCCTTGTGGTTTTACTGTAAGGCCGAGTCCACACGGGCGTTCAAATCTTGTATAAGTGAACACGCTCTGAGCGACATAGGTGTTGTAGCTGCGTTTTGTAGGCGGCTGGTTGACTTAAATATAACGCTACATTCGCGCTCGTTAGCCTCTGTTGAACACCAACCTGCCGCCCAGTCTGTAGTACTGTGTGTTCACCTGTGGGGGCAGTAATCAGTCTGTTTAATCCGTGGAGTTCGAGCTTCGTCCTGCACTGTATTAGTGAAATATGGATCAGTTGCTTTATTTAGACCTGAACCTTGAGCTCGTTGTGTTCAAAATCCTCCTGATATGGCGCAAAATATCGTCACTGCTACTAGGATCACACTCTGACTGAAGGATCATGGGATGACTGTAGTCCTCCAGAGCTAAACTAATGGCATGTAAATGCAATGAAGACTTTCTCTTTGCGCTTATTAGGATTTAGGCAGAAACTGACGCCAGGAAAAAGCCGCGTGCGACGTTTTTTTGACGGCACCGAAAGCCAGTGTGGACGGTTCGATTCGCTCCAACATGCAGAAAAACATCGGCAAGTGATCTGCGCTCACCTGACGTCACAAATGTGGACAGGGCCTTATGGCAAGGAAATCACAAGTGAAGTCGCTGCTGCCAATGATCCCAGAGTTCAACGGGCTGAATAGTGTATAACTTCAACATCGTTTCGACATTCCACCACGAATGAGGAAAATTACTCTCAAGGGAACGTCTTCTAAACAAAAACGTCCCTAAATGCTGAGAGAAGAACCCGGAACGCCGTCCCACTGCCACCAGTGAGACGTCCTTCATCTTTAGCGCCCTGAGGTAGGCTGGGATATAACGTGGGCAGAGGAGCAACATTTATCTTTCTCTTTCGGCAGTAAGGGGAACGAAGTGCGCATAATTAGATACACTATGAATTTTTTAATGAAATACGATATAGGATTTTTCTTTCGCGCTCGCTCACGTGCACGGACCAAAATCAATACACTCCAGCAGAGCTCCGCAAAGTCGACCGCCGAGCAATTTGTCAGCATTGGATTTCAAAAGCCAGGTTTCCACCAGTTCCTTCTCAGCGAGATCACGTTCAGAGATTCTCCCGTCTCTGTATTATGAAGAAAAGCTCCACGGCTGGATGCAGTGCAGCGGTGGAGTGAGGCGTGTGCATCGCGTCCGGGGTCGTTTCCAGCAGCTCCAGCGTTCGATCACTAGTACAGCTGGCTAAAGTGGGAGAATCCGGCCTGGCACTCACACGGGCATGACGGCAATTACTGAAGACGGGGCTCACGGCGCAAACGAGCCTTTCCTCGTGTCGAGATCGGGGCCTAAGAAAGTTCACGTGTGTCGTTTTGCGGCTCATAATTCACAAGACGAACTGACTCGGTGTCTATACATTCTCCACATTGCGCTTCGCTGCTCACACAGATCTTGGGTGAATGCGACTGGCTGGACCGTTACACTATGTTACCGTAGCGACATGCTTCCTCACCGATGATCGGATTCGCAAAAGAAGCCACCACTTTTCATGCTTCCTCTCGTTTGTCTTGCAAGGCAGTTACAAGCACAGCGCGGGCTCATTTCGTATTTGGCACCACGGCTTCTTCATTAGCTGAGCCAGTGAGCAGCGGATCCTGTCGAAGCCTTTTTAATTAGACTGCGATTCTAAAACTAACAGCTCTAAACTCTGGAGACCAGCACCTGATCTAATCTGCTGCCGCGCAGCCATTCAGAGAGTCAATGGCAGAATTACGGCGCACAGCGTGCAGGGGAAACGCGACCCTATCTCAATAAGGAATCCGTCCTTCCATTCAGAGAGAGAAGAAAGAAACAGGTTGAACCTGAAAAAAAGCGCGACTGTGCCGTGAACACTCGGGACTGTAATAGGCTTCAAAGCCTGCGTGAGGGCAGGGGATCTTTGAAGACGCCTCCAAAAACAGGCCACTAGTTCCAGCATGCTCTGTACGATTTGGAGTGGACCATTTAACCCCGACTGCAGAGGGGTGATCAAAGGGTTTGGCGTCATGCTGTGGAGCCAAAGTGCATTCAACATAATCCCCATACAGCGATTTGGAAAACAGGAAAACAGGAAAACAGGAAAGACCAACGAGTAGGTCTGTAACTGAGCCCAACTGAGCAACAAGTGTTGATCTGCGCGCTGCGAATGAGCAACGAGCCCAAGCTCTGCGATGCATTTAAGTGATTGGGAGCTATTTAAAATATGTTAAATATGAAACGCTGTGGGAAGCGTCGCGCTGGGAAAGCGTGGTATGCCGAGTATACATAAACAGACGATGCATCGAAATCCCAGACTAATTATTTCCAAAACTCCTTTGGATATTTCAAAGCTCTGGCGCAGCGTCCTCTCCTCCTGCCAGTTGTGCAAAAAGAGGGTTAAGTGTCCAAACGTCAAGCTAGACTTCAGAGATAAGGGAAGCTGAATCCAAGCGTAGCGGCCGTCATTAGTGGGAGTTATTTGCACTGATGCTATCTCTCGCCCCGGGTTCCAGTGGCTGAGTGTCGGGCCCGCCGTTCCACTATGGTGCCCTGGAATGCCATTCTTTCTAAGGGTCCACCGCTCTCTCCTCTTCTGTTCCCCATTACCAGGCTTTGTTGGTCTTTGTTGTTGTGCTGGGATATCTGGGTTGGAGATGGGGGTTGTACTTCATGCGTAGTTCTGCGCCTGGGCTGCCAAGGTGGGGAGGGTGAGTGTACAACTGAGAAACATGGTGCATTAAAGGAACAGTCCAGCAAAAGAAAAATCGAGACAATTTTTTTCACATCCCCCCAAGTCACAGTGATCGAAGTTTCAACTTGCCTCAGACGAAGTCAGTCAGTCACGTTTGGCATGAATTAGTTTAGATCAGGAGCTACGAGGCTAATGTTGCTAAACACTAACAGTCAATAGTCACCCAAAACACTTTCACAAATAGAGCTTCCAAAACGTCCCAGAAGCTGCTCAAACTGCACTGAACTCATCTTTGAGGTGTTTTAAGACACAGAATGACTTACTCTAGGCCAAAAAACTACAGTGGTCCAGAATCGCTGTCCACAGGTGCCTTTCTATGCGGAGTTTGCAAGCTCTCCCCGTGTTCGTGTGGGTTTCCACCGGGTTCTCCGGTTTCCTCCCACAGTCCAAAGGCTGCAGTACGTTGACTGGATGTCCTAAATTGCCCGTAGGTGTGAATGTGTGTATGACTGGTTGTCTGTATGTGTTGCCCCATGATGGGTTGGCCTCCTGTCCCCTGGCTGTACCCCACCTTAGGCCCGCAGTCAGCTGGGATTGGCTCCAGCTTCCCGGCGACCCGGAAACGGAAGAAGCGTTTTAAAAAATGGATGGATGGATGGATGGATGGTCTAGAACCATATTGTCTGCATCTGGTCCCGGATCAGGCTTCTGTAGCCCTGATGGTCTATCAAATATCTGTCTGTGGAGGTAAATTTTTAAACATAATATAATATATTTATTTATAACTCACAGTAAGTCACATAGTGTCCTAAAACACATCTACAAGTCTGTGCCACCTTACTGTAGAGCTGGGTGTAGTTTGTACAGTTTTGGGGGTGTGTCAACAAAATATTTGACTTATAGTCTTCGTCTGCAACATTACCCTTGTAGCACCAGTTTTAACGTAAAGAAAGAAAATTTGACAGTCATACATGTCTTGTCTGATACAAAACACGCCTGGACGAAGTAGAAGATGTGATTTTTTTGTTGAAGAATTCTTTCAAAAGTCTCGTTTTTCAGTCGTCATCTCGAACTGGATGACAAAAATGGACATAAAAAAAGATCAAATCCAGCCATCAAGACTTTATCATATTCTTTTTATCAGATTACAGTGTTTATGCACTGCCAGACCACATGAGGTAGTGTAGATCATATTTAAGGTGGAGTATATGTTGATATGCCATATGAACAATGCTAATTCATTACGAAATCAGTACATTTCCAACCGGTTCAACCATATTTGGGATAAATGAGGAGAATTATGATTAAAAATCTCTGGATCTTCATTCAAATATTGTCTAATGACCCTGGTCATTCAGAAACATGGGAACCCGCATAGCTTGGTTCTACCACCATAACAAGTGAGCTGAACATATACCTTGACTGTGCGGCGTGTGTTTACAAGCCTCTGCTTACTGCAGGTCGGATCAGAGACCCCTTTCCCCCCCAAGCCCACGTTCTCATTACTGCGGCTGCTTATCTCTGCCGGCCGTACGATCCTGCCTCAGGCTGCAGCTCCAGCTCTGCTGCAGATGAGGATGTTACTGTATATCAAATTGCAGTCGGTGGTGGTGGTGTGGCGGGGGCTATTGTGGCCTTTGTCTATGCAAAGATGCCTTTGTCATGAAGTCAAGGAAAAGACCCAGAAGAGCTGCCAAACGGAAAGTCTGACAAGCAAGCCGGGAGCGGAATGAGTGCCGTGTGCAGGCATCTGCCATTAGCGCAGTGTTTTATTTGTTTACGCTGAGAATTACACGGCCATGCTGGTTATCACTCTTCCACAGATAAGAGCCCAAACCCAGGAACAAGAAATCCAGATGGACACACGCATGGCTTAGACCATGTAGGCGCAATGGAGGGGGATTTATTCAAAGGAACGAGACAGCGAGATGATGGATTCCATCTATCTCGCGCTACTATCTGCACCCTGACACCGCACTGCCTCTCTCATAAACACAGAAAGGAACTCGGCAGAAGCACTTGACACAGATCCGCACCCCGGCTGATTCCATCAAACCTGACAAAAACACACCCCGCCTTATCTTCAAGCTTCGGCACACACAACCCGCAGCTCTGGAGAACACGACCTTGTCCATATCTGCGATTGACATACAGTGCACTTTGTGTGGCCTTATACTGAGAAGCCTTCTGCAGCACCAACAGCAGCAGCACATTCAAACCCGCTCACCCCAGACGCAGCCGACAGGTTCGGCGACCATCTGCTTATACTGACGCTATCTGGCTAATGCTAATAACAACAACAACAAAAAAAAAAAAATCCCCCAAACATACCCAAACCACCTCCAGACCAGTCACACAGGAGTTCTCAAATCTGGACCTTGAATCCAGATTCCAGTTCTGGATTTTGTAACCACCAGTTGATGTGACTCTAAGAGGCCGATCATTTATATCAACAGACCAGTTAACTCCTGGTGAGTACAAAATCCAGGAGTGGAATCTGGATCCAAGGTCCAGATTTGAGAACCCCGGGGTTAAGGACACAGGTTGACTGTGAGCAAGAACAGTGACCACAATGTCACTGTGTGACCAAACACTATGGTCAGTCTTTTTAGACAACAGGGTGTGTTTTTAACAAACCCGCTCTCAGCAGTGGGAGTGCTGATCTAGATCAGTGAAAAAAATGATGAAATGGGATCCAAGGTCAGGCCCTAGTGTTAGCTCACAGTAAGTCGTACTGGATCCTAAACCACATGTGTAAGTTTATGCAGAAATGATGTGGAGAATGCAGTTTGAGTGGGTTCAGGGATGCTTTGTGGCAGTAGTTACAGAAAAGATTCAGGTGACGACAACTCGTATTTCCTATGATGGTTGGTGTCATAGGTCAAAACATGTTTTGGCTAATCACCAACATCTGGGGTACGCAGAAAGAATGTACTACCAAATTTTGGAATTGGATCAGCTTTAACAGCAGCAAGTCAATGGATGTATCTGTACAGGATCGGACTGTATGACGTACTGGATTACTGTATGTCTATGTAGCTTCCTGATACTAGCAGAGTATGTTCCCTGTGGTTTGCTAGCAGCAATATATATATATAATTAAATATTTTAGGCAACGTATTTTTACCAGGTTAAATATATGAATTCAATTATATCATGAATAAACTGACTAATATATTGCCCATACACACACACACACACACACACACACACACACACACACACATATATATATTCCCCTTTCATATATTTAAGTTACATTAATACAGACAATTTAACAGTACATTTATTTGTACATATTTGGCAACACACATGCCATATAACAGCTGTTGGAGTATATTTATGGGACAATATGTATGTTTTTAAATTACATATATCAATGTATTCATGTTGTTCTATTTTACAGATGTTCAAAATATATTTTGTGGTTTTTTTTGCATAAGACAATGTTTAATATGTTTATTTCAACATCATATATACCAACAGACTGTAATATATGTCATTTCTGTATGGGTTGTCTATGTTTAAACTGGAACATTATTACTGTGGCCGTAATGTTCGGCCAATCGAAGAACGAGATTAATTATGAAATTACTTTTTATAAGATTATGAAGAATTCACGTTTATACAACCGCAAATCACTAACCGCTAAAAATGACACCCGTTCAGGTAAAATTACTCCAACTTCAATAGGTATTCATCAAGCTTCAGCTACTTCAACTCATCCTGCATGCGCAAGCAGTGCAATCACAGCAGGAAAATCAATGTAAAACAGCACGCTGTGTTTAATATACCACACACATCCTATAGCGGATGTAATGAATAATTAACAATGCACGACTGGACAGCTTCTGCTTCACCAGGACTCTCCATTTCCTTCAGCAACCTTTAATCAAACCTGCGAACAGAAAGATAAAGCATCTGCTCATGTGCTCATCCATGCTATATACCCTAAGCACAGCGATGTGCTCATGCACATTAGCGTAGCCACGCTAGCCACTGCCTTAGCTTCAATTGCTCCTGCAGTGATCTGCGTTCCTCTTCAGGTTGCGCCCCCAGATCAAGACACGGAGTAGAACTGCCCATCAATGAACAGGAGCATCAGCCTCACTCAATAAATCCATTTGCTGCTGGGATCTAAAGCCCCCTCCTTATCAAGGTGAGCAAGGCTGCCTCGTCTCACCTTGAAGGACAGCGACCGCAAATGGAACTGAGCGCATCAGCATTGCAAAATCTCTTCTGATCGCCATTCATGGCGCCATGGCCATTATAACGCAAGACCGTTACGTCACTATCAGGGCAGTGGAGGCCTGGTGGTTAGGACCTTGCCCTTGTGAACAGAAGGTCATAGGTACAAATCAGAGTCAGCGTTCACTTTTTAAACCACAGTAGCTTTCACTCGCATCCCATCAGTGAGCCTTGGGTGACCATGACCCTGACACAGATTCACTGCTTTTCCTCGACTGGATCACTTTTGGTAGGTACTTACTCCTGCATATCTGGAACACTCCACAAGACATGCTCTCACTCTTGTCTAAGGGTCAAGGTCCATTTTTTCGGTTTCCAGCACATCAACTTCAAAAACTGACTGTTCATTTTGATGCCTAATATATTCCGCCCACCTGACAAGTGCCACTGTAATGAGAAACCAGAGAGTCAATATTATTCACTTTACCTGTCAGTGGTGTTAATGTTATGGCGGATATATACACTCTTTAGAAAACATCTGACCAGTTTCCCAGAAACAGGTTTATCGTGTCCCTGGACGCGAAAGAATAGCCATGGATTCACATACAGGGTCTTACTTTTATGTGTAAACACTTCCCATGAGAAAATCCATCATTCACCATCAAATGACTCAAATGTCAAATCAAATGTCTCTCTCCTCGTCTCAAGACTCACCTGTTCCTTAACCCACCTCAGCACATAAGCCTATCGGTCACATACGAACTATTGGAACCTGATAACTGACTGAATGTCTCCCAGATATTAATGTTCCACTTAGTTTTATTGCAGCACTTGTCATCTGCGTTTATTGTAGTAGTCGCTGTCTGTAGTTACTGCAGCACTTGGCGTATGTATTTATTGTAGTAGTCGCTGTCTGTAGTTACTGTAGCACTTGGCGTATGTATTTATTGTAGTAGTCGCTGTCTGTAGTT
>JBBPDA010000039.1:3651208-3670661 GCA_037974385.1 Arnoldichthys spilopterus | reverse complement strand
GGGCGACAACTCTAGGGGCGACAACTCTAGGGGCGACAACTCTAGGGGCGACAACTCTAGGGGCGACAACTCTAGGGGCGACAACTCTAGGGCCCGACAACTCTAGGGCCCGACAACTTGCATTCTGTCATTTAAATTAATTAATTGGCTTTTAGAATTATGTGATATTGGTCTTTTGCTTTAAAGACAAACATTTCACTCAAATTATGCTGATAATTTCACAAAATAAAAAGTTCTAAATGAGAAAACAACTCCAAATATAATGAGCTTCGATAGTGGTCTAGTGAACTGTGAAAATGTCATTTCCTTGAAAACAAAGTTAGAAACTGTAGCAGGGATGACGAAGTAGTTTATATTCATTGTCGACTGCGAAATGTGACAAATCAAAACTTTTTTTTATTTAAATGACTGGAAATAATGGGCCGTTTAACACTTTAGGCAGCATCCCGCCATGCTAAATTCCCCTCCTTAAATACTACACGTTTGCAAATGGGGAGCATTTGTTTTTGGAGCAGGAGAGTATGACGTGCCCTTTCTGGACCTCTGTGATAAAGCAGCTGCCAGCCCCAGCACAGCGGAGATCTTCACCACGTCTGGAACTGCCAAGAGCCACAGGCTGAGTTCTGGCAGGCTGGCAAGAGTGTTTAAGCACATTCACAATCCTTCCTCTGTGATGCACCCAGCACCCAACAGCACATCAACTGCTTTTTTTCTTTGCTTTTTTTTTTTCCACGGAGCTAAGGGACGGGTCCCTGCAGCGTCCATCAAAAGCTTACTAACGCTGTGTGACTGAATGGGTACACTTAAATCACCCTCACTGATCGTAGCCCCTGGATTTACCTGGTGTCTTCAGCTCCATGACTATGTGCGACAGATCTGAAACCGGATTTTATTTTTCTTTACCTGATGGGACATTCACTGGTCCCTTGCTAGCCACACAGAAAAAAAACACTAACTTGTACCTCTGAGGGATCACGTGCAGTAAACCTGGGTACTGTGTGACGTGGTGGGTAAAACCACAGTCCATGCAGCAGACCAGGCTTCAGTTCCCCCATACAGACCAGCACACCACACTACACCTGTAAACGTCCTTGGGCAAGACTCCTAACATTCACTCACGTCTGCAGTGGGATTTAAAAAGGCCTGTCACGATCACCTGACGAAAAAAAACACTGCTTAAATTTCTCTTCTCGATGATTCTGTAAGTCAGCAAAACTCGTTATGAATGTTGTGAATTTATGAGTTATGAATGTTGCCTTTAAAGATATTCAGAAATACATGTTTTTGGTCTAATTTTGTGACAGACCAGTTATCTTCAGTTCAGGCTTAAGGGTGATGTGAGGAGATTTTATGTTATTATTATTATTATTATTATTATTATTATTATTATTATTAATATTAATTATTTATTTTATTTTTTTATTTTTTTTAAGTCTCGGAATAAGACATAATAGTTTATTTTTTTCCCAAAAAAAATTATTCTGAGGACTTTAAAAGTTCATTAGCTGTTTAAACCTTTGTATTTGTTTTTATAAATAATTACTTATTACAACTTAAAATACATATACTCACACAAAACATACATACACACATACATGTATATATATACATACTGGGTGTAAGTCACAAGGTTCATCATGGTTCGATCCAATCCAATCCTTTTAGCCAGAGATTAGATACATTTTCCATAATTCAAAATCTGCGGTTCAAGGTGATTCGTTTGGATCCTGGGGCCTGCGGTCAGTATGAAATGTGACGAAATCAACTCGCACATGCAAACACATTATAATCTTAACATTTTATTATTAAAGGTCGAATGCAGCAGTGTGGTCATAAGCAGAAGCAGCTTCTCAGTACAAAACACTGCTCACGGTGAAATGAACTAATTCTGGAATTAATACACACTGATTTTATGTGTCGATACAGATCGATTCATTGTTACACTCCTAATATAAATATTTGCCTGGACAGGCCCCTTCTACTGACCATGCATGACTGGCCACAAAGCTTCCATTCCTCAGAATCTTTACTTTACATTTTAGCTCCACAAAGAACCATTTTCTAAGACTTGGGAATGTGAAGAACCTTTAAAAAGGTATTAAGAACCTTTTCATAATGTAGAGGTTTACCAATTTAACGGTTCTTCCATTAAATTGTGGTGAAAAGGTTCTTCATACTCCGAGATCACAGTTACACAAACATGTGAAAGGTTCTTTATGGCAACAATCTTGGGCAGTGGCCTGGTGGTTAGGACATTGCCTTTGAGACCTGAAGGTCACAGGTTTAAGTCCCAGTCTGGGCACCACTAAGGGACCCTTGAGGAAGGTACCATCCCACTACACTGCTCCACGTCTTGGAGGTCGCTTTGGATAAAAGCCTCAGCCAAATGAATGAATGTAAATAAATGTAAACAAAGAAGGATTCCTCTATGGCACTGGTCTTTAAATTGGTAGTCAGGAAAACTGCAGTTTGCTCCAACCTAACGGACAAAAAGCATGGGGGGAAAAAATGTCGAGGGGGCCCAGAAGAATGGTTTGAAGACCACTATTCACTAGCATCACACAAAGAACCCTTTCGAACACCCATCTTTGAGAGGGTAGATCCCCACATATGTATGTTTGTATGTAGTTTTCACAGCTTCAATGCAAGAAACTCTTAACAATCGAACAACCCAGAAGAAGCGGTGTTCCGAGCCTGGCTTCCTGTGGTCTAGATGCAGGAACCTGTCACTTTGTCCCGAGATTAAGTACAGTTTGGAAAACAGGTCAGGAAGAATACTCTGCACCCTGTTCATGACTGATGATCCAGGGGAAGAGAGGAAGATCGAGAGGGGAACAATACTAATTAATTTGGTAGGGGGTGTGAGCTGCCAGGCTGCCCTTGTGTTGCTGGAAAAGAGAAAGGCAGGAAAACATTCTCGCAAACTAGGTCAGTGTTAAATGGGTTCAAATATTCCCGACTCCGACCGGACCTTGGAAATGTCTTTCAGCTGGGTGACGCACACAAACAGCCAAAAACATCTTCATCGACTGACGTTCCCTTCGCCGGCTGTCAAGTTAGAGCTCTCAACTGTCCAAAACTTGTAATGCACATGTCTGGAAGACATCTAAAGAGCGGGATGAACGGAGACGTGGAGTTAGAAGGCCAGGAGGAAGACTGAAATCGGATTAAAATGATTTACAGTTTTCCGGGGCCTTATTATTCGTTTAAAAATTCATAACTGGGCCACATGCCAATAGGGGAGGGAGGACAATATGTTGCTTTCCAGCAATGTTAGAGCTGAGCTGAACAAATGCTGGTGATAAACGGAGGTGTTAAAGCCGAGTGGGAGAAGCTAGAGCTTATTCTGCAGCCACTTTACAAAGACCACACTTTGGAACAGGCCAGCACCTAAAAACTCAGCATCACATTTCTCTCCAAATGGATCACAGGGTGTATGATGTTCAAGAGAACCATATGCAAAACCAGGACAACTCTTAGAACATCTCTGACAGGCTTTTGCATGGTTACATGGTCCTGGTCCTTCATGGGGGAAAACGAGAACCATATATAAAACCAGGACAACTCTTAGAACATCTCTGACAGGCTTCTGCATGGTTACATGGTCCTGGTCCTTCATGGTGGAAAACGAGAACCATATATAAAACCAGGACAACTCCAAGAACATCTTTGGCAGGCTTCTGCATGGTTACATGGTTCTTCATGGTGGAAAAAGAGAACCATATATAAAACCAGGACAACTCCAAGAACATCTCTGGCAGGCTTCTGCATGGTTACATGGTTCTTTATGATGGATAAACTGATGCTGATGGTTCTAAAAAAAAAAAATGCTTCTATAGAGCAACGAAGAGTTCAATAACCGTAACAAGTCAAAGAACCTAATTTTTGGAAACCCTTTTGATTATGCAATGTTGAAAACAGAGGTTCTTGGGATCACTCCACGGAAAAGCCTTTTTTTAGCCCAGCAGTGTGCTGTTCCAATGAGGGCTCCAGTGGAACTGTATGTTTCATTATAATGTATCAATATTTAATTATTGTTGCTGTAGTTGGAGCCACTCACTGGCAATGTCTTGGGTTGAGTCTGTCAACCAATCACAGGGCTTGTGTGTGTGGCAGCTCTGATTTCACACACATTGCTCAACGGAATAACGTGAGATTGACCCCATTCTCCCACCTATAGATGTTCTGTTCTTTGACCAGAGGATCACAGTGCTAAAAGAATCTTACAAACCTTTTCTGCTTCATTCAAAAATAAAAAGACAAACTACAGTGTTGTAAACATGAACCAGACAAAAACAACATTTCCAAAAATAAAGGTAGAGGAATCATCGGAGGCCTTCAGGGAAGGCCTAACCATTTCTGGGTACTAAAAATACACGTCTGCCAGTATTACCCTTTGTTTCAGGTCAGGTGGTAGACTTTAAAGCCAACACTGGTGTCGTGTGCATGTGATGTCATCAGATCACATGGTCGGTGAAGCATCAACACACAGAATTAGTGTTTCAGTGAATTCACTACACATGCAAATACACAGAACTTTACATTCTCTTCACACCTCATTTCAGGAGCTTCAGCAGTGATCTGTAGGGCTTTGAGATTGCTTACGTCTGCGTATGTCTTAAAGGGAGAGCTCCTGCTGGTTTCCTCATAATAAAACAGCAAAGTAGAAACACCACACAAGTGCCATGTCTTTGATCATCACTCCCTGTTCGGAGGAATGACACTATATTTCAGCAGAACCACTGCAAATATTTCAGCTTCCAGATACATGTACAGCTTTAGGATCAAAATAGTAAAGTCCACTGAGACTGGGTGTGTTAAGATGACAGCTAGACACTGTTCCTCCAGCAGAACCAAAGTGGCCTATGGAACTTCCTGCTATATCATACAGTCAATGACTGGATCCATGCCAGACTCGGGATCTGAATTTAAGGGCCCTCTTACCGTCTAAAGATACATTGTTCAGATTTTGGCCAAAAATATGTTCCGCTCACATAAAATGTGAAGCAGCCATGGACTACAAGGTTAGAGAAGAGGGTTTGAGACCGAAGGGTCGCCAGTTCGATAACCAGAACCCGTGGCTGAGGTGCCTTGAACCCATGGCTTGAGCAGGGCACCTAATCCCCCCAACTGCCCATGGCTAGATGTGTGTGCTCGTGCTCACTACTCAGGATGAGTAAAATGTAGAGTACAATTTTCCCTCTGGGATTAATAGAATATAGAAAATAAATTGGAGACAAATCTTATTCAAGGATACACACTGTGTATAACCTTTAAAAAACATGCTTGATGGCATCGAAATTAGCAGCAGATAAGTTCTAAAGAAAGAAAGAAAGAAAGAAAAAAAGAAAAAGAAAGAAAGAAAAAAAGAAAGAAAGAAAGAAAGAAAAAGAAAGAAAGAAAAAAGAAAGACAAAAATCAAAAGAAAAAAAAGATAAAAAAAAGAAAAAAGAAAAAGAAAGATAAAGAGAAAGAAAGCAAAAGAGAAAGAAAAAAAAGAGAAAGAAAGAAAAAGAAAAAGAAAGAAAAAAAGAGAAAGAAAAAAAGAGAAAGAAAGAAAGAAAGATAAAAAGAGAAAGAAAGCAAAAGAAAAAGAAAGAAAAAAAGAGAAAGAAAGAAAGAAAGATAAAAAGAGAAAGAAAGCAAAAGAAAAAGAAAGAAAAAAAGAGAAAGAAAGAAAGCAGTCAGTAGAACTGATTGGTGTAACCATATACTGCAGTATAAAGAAACATCTACGCCACTTTCGCTGACACAGAATGTTGCAGCTTCTCCACTGAACGAAGCGAAAACACTGTTCCATCCAAGACAAAACCAGCACAGGCAACAAAGCAGCACAAAAACAAAGTGAAAATGCCAAACCAAACCCACTACGAGAGAAAAATGTCTGGAAATGTGAACAGAAATACCGTCAAATACTGTTTACCGTGGTGAAATGTCAGGAATTAAATGAAGGGTTGAAAAATACACATTTCCAAAGCCATGGAACAGATTCAGACTCGAGTGACATTTCAAACCAACATTTAATGACATAATTATCACACTTCAGAACAGTGCGGCGGTTTGGAATTACTCTTTGAAGTTGAGGTGTCGCAATAATCCGAATTGATGAGAACCACGATATTTGAAAATAAAACCGTGACACTGTGTTATTAATTTACACCATAATACCGTGAGTAATCCTGCACCAGTAACAATGTGGTTCACATTCCAACAGTAGGTGGCAGTATTGCTCCGAACTACTGGTGGTTACTGGTGGAACAAAGTGTTGAATGTAAAACAGCGTAAAGAAAAAAGCTCGGAGTGTAAAGATCATTGCGTATTGGCTGCAATCTTAAACGTCAATAAAATTTGTCACTTCAACATTTTGAACATCATGAACTGGTTTACATTCCAAGTGTGGGCATTGGTGCCTAGTGGTTAGGACCTTGCCCATGTGAACAGAAGGTCGCAGGTTCACCATCCCGTGCTCCCTGGGTGCTTTACATAGCTGCCCACTAATCCACGTGTGATGGGTTAAATGCAGTCGTCACATTTTGTTGTGCTGCACTACGTGTGATGTGTTCACAATGATCAACAAGTCACGTTCACTGAAATCACACATGCAGGGGAGGAGCTACACTACGGTACAACATATCGAGTGGCACACACATGCATATAGCAATAGTGAAGAGAAGTGAAAGTGACCATTTGTCACCATGAACACACTCAAGCACCACAACGAAATGTGACCTCTGCATTTAACCCATCACACGTGGAGCAACGGGCAGCTACCAACAGCGCCCGGGGAGCAGTGTAGTGGGACGGTACCTTGCTCAAGGGCGCCTCAGTAGTGCCTGGGCTGGGACTTGAACCTGCGACCTTCAGTTCACAAGGCTGAGGTCCTAACCACTAGGCCTCCACTGAACTGAATAGCATCGTTATCGTGAATTCTTTATTCCTCAATAATCATAAAGAGAAGATCTGAGATCATGACAGCTGGGGCTCCGCTATTAATCAGCATTGGCTTTTAATTACAATTTTAGATTGCAACAGTTGCAAAAACAAGATATTCAAGATGAAACGATTACTGTGCTGCGTCGTATCGCAACAACGCTCTCACATTGTGTTCTGCTGCCCTGGATTCCATTGGGTTTTTCAGAATTTCAGTTTTTTCAGAGCTGACCTGGGCCACTGAGGACAATACTGTGTGATTGCACTGGGATTTTCAGTTGAAATCTATATGACGTTTTGGAAAATGAACGTTAAAGCAATTTTTAAAGGTCAAAAAATTTAAATTTTCAAAGTCAATGTATAACTGTGTAAAATTATCGAGATTTCAATACCGACCAAATTAATCGCGATTATGATTTCTGCAATAATCGGGCGGCCCTAATCTGAAGCACAGGATGTCTACATTATATTTAAGAGCTTTTGTTGTTTACTGATATCTCTACGACAACAAAAAAATCTTTATTACAGCTTAACAAAATACCGAGGGAGAGGATAAACTGCACAGCAGCAGAACGTGGTTGATGAAGACTGCCCGGGCTTTTATTAGCTTACATCCACTCTTAGTACAGTTTTTTAGCATAAGGAAAGATTTGCTCAGCGCTGTAGCTCATCTCCAGGGAAGCAGCGAAAATGACCGAAATGTAGTTCAGGCTGGGCCTCGCTCCACCAAGCATGAGCTTTCACAGCTCACATGCACCATAATCCTCCCCAGCTGCCGAAAGCTGGCAGGGGACGCAGCAGCAGGAGTTCACCAACAGACTGAGTCTTACAATTAACATCTACAGAGAAAAGCCCTACAGGGAGGACGGAGTTCTAACCAGCAAACTAATCTTAGTCCCGGCTCTCCCTCGGATAAACACAGCCAATTTACAGTGACTCGGAACTTCTCCCCTTAGCTGTTATATTATGCAAATGATACAGCCACAGTTCGGCAGTGAGGATATGCAGCTGACCGAAGCTTAGGCAGAGGTCATCAGTACTCTCTTAAGAAGATGCTCTGAATGGTCTGATCTGTTTATCCTTTATTGTCCACTATTTAATCCTTTCTTCTGCTCATCGGTGCTGTTGATGCATTGATTTGAATGCATTTTGACCCCAAGAGCAGCTGTTAAAGGGCCTTCACTTAATCCTATACTACTAAGGCCAAAAAGTGGCAATTGTTGCATTTAACCCACTTTTCTTCAAAAATCATCAATGCAATTTCTTTAATAAACGCAACATCACAAAGACTAAACAAAGTAGACAGTTCACCTTCTCATCCCAAGCAAACAAATGAAAAGTATTACACTTCTCACCTCAGTCAGCTGTATCAGCTGTATCAATGCATGCAAAACAATGCACCCAACAATAAGGGCAGCATGGAGCTCTTTTTACATGGCGAGAACACAGAACACACAGAAAACTCCAGTTCCACATGCTGAATCATTCTGCTCTTGCCAACATGGACATGCTGTTCTGGGGTTAAGGCTGAACAAACAATCACTTTTATATCAAAACCACTACTTGACTGAATGCAATTTTCGAAATCAATTTTGCAATTTTATGCAATTTTAATGACATCCTATAATGTCCAAAATCATTGACCAATGCTAACTGGGTAAGATCTAACAGGCCAGTGGCGGCCTAGTGGTTAGGACGCTGCCTTTGGGATCTAAAGGTCGCAGGTTCGAGCCCCGTCCCGCTACACTGCCCGCTGCTCCAAGTGTGCACGTGTGATGGGTTAAATGCAGGTCACATTTCGTTGTGGTGCTTGAGTGTGTTCACAATGACAGATAGTCACTTTAATAACACAGTGGTTGTGAATTAGAGCTCGGGCACATTACATTTCGTTCTGAGTCTGAAAAACTGACTATTTTGGTGGGAAAAAAAATGCACAATTTATATTGAAATCGAAATGCTGATAAAAAAAAAAAGTAATTGGATACACCCCCCCCCCCCCCAAATCGTTCAGCCCTATCTGGGGGCAGATATTAATGAGTTAAGGGGGTCAAGGCACAGTCTCTGCAAGTACACTGGGTAAGACGGGGTTAACGGATGGTGTTGCTACAGAGAAATCAGGAAAAAGAAAACAAACCCGAAAGATGGTCACATGTTCAGTTCACTGCGAGATGTAAAGAATGCTGTTGTTTATCCATTACGCTTCCTCTCAGGCAAGAACGCGAGGGTGTTGATTTTTTTGGACGGGCTGTGTTGTGGAGTGAGCCTGCCCAAATCCAACTCAGCTTTTTCCTCAAGTGTGGAGGACGGTTCGAAGGGATGAAGACATGTGGGCAGCAAAGGCATCTCTCGTTTAGCCCATAAATGAAACGGGAGTTGTTTTCTGCCAGCAAATCGCCGACGAATCCCACCAAAACAACTCCATCAAATCCCCATCAGGACCAATTCTTTTCATAAGGCTTCATTTGCACATTAGGCAATTAGCCAAGGGCCTATTGTCCAACTAAATTAATAAAGCACATTGAAGGCTGGATACTCTCAGCTGGGGGTTATTGTGACGTCCGGCCTCCAGAAACATTCAATTGCTGACAATGCCGAATTTATTACGGTGATATTGATCTTCTTTGTTTCCTGACATTTGAAAACATACAGCTGTAACAGTCGTGATGACTTACGATAATGGGCGTAACGCGGCGTAATGGATGGATATAGACACTAATCAACGAACGTGCTGAGGCAATATTAGCGCCCTGTTGCAGGGGAGAAAACGCAATTAGCACCGAAGCTCAGACATGCTACTGTAGGTCTCTGCTCAGCTGGCAGAAACAAGCTCACGGAGAGGTTAGAAGTGAGACACAGCAGCCAGCATGCTGCCTTAACCTCGACGACAGGCCTGAGGAAATATTTCATATCACATAAATCATTTCTGTACGGTGGGGAGGGGGAGGGGGGGGGCAAATTTATCACACACATTAATGAACCAGTGACATACAGAATTTAAACCGTAATGACAAAATACTTACTCAGACATTACAGCAGGTATTACTTACAGAGCCTTCGTGTGGAAGTGGACCGAAGGGCTGAACCATTTTTGTTAAACATTTCATTGAGATTTTTTTTCCACTATTATTTCAATAGCAATTTAAATGCGACTATTTCCTTTGTTTTGACCATTTTTTTCACCCAGGCCCTTTTTCTGGCCAAAAAAAAAAACTTGAATGTGATTTATTATGTGCCAGAGCACCAATACCCAAGCTCTGCATGATTACATTTCATTATTAATTTTAACTCCCGATTAAAACTCAACACTGTATAATGTAGGATACAGTTACAATATTATTGACTGCCTCTGTAAAGCAACCTTGGGTAATGAGAAGGTCTAATAATATACAAATAAAATAAAAATGATTATAATAAGTGAATGAATAAACAAATAGAAAACAGAAACGCACCCAACAATAAGGGCAGCATGGAGCCCATGGAGCTTTTACATGGCGAGAACACTAGCACACAGAACTCCAGTTCCACATGCTGAACCATTCTGCTTTGGCCAACATGGCCATGCTGCTCTGGGGGTAAGGCTGAACAAACAATCACTTTTATATCAAAATCACTATTTGAAAGAGTGCAATTTTCAATGTTTAATGGAGTTTAATAACTAACATATCTAATAAGGCATCATCTAATATTACAGTACTTGTGAATTGGAGCTCAGGCAAATTACAATAAGTACTCAAGCCTCAAGTCTGAAAAACTGTTTTGGTGGAAAATTGAAATTGAAATGCTGGTAAAAAAAAACAAAAAACAAAACAATTACATGTTTTCCCCAAATTGTTCAGCCCAATAAACAAACAAACAAACAAACAAAAAGTATTATAATAAATACAAATTATTATTATTATTATTATTATTATTGTTTATAATTATTATTATCATCAAATTGCAACACTGTGATGTGAAAATTACAAATTTCACATTGTGACTTCAATATAAAAACAGTGTCCCATAGAACAGACCGTGCCTCACTGACAAATCAAGGGGCAGGCCAAAGATTTTCCAAAATGTCTGCGTAATGACATGGTGAAGATGTAAACAAGGCCATTAAGTACGGTTTGCTGCGAAAAGCTCCATTCTAGACAAACCTGCTGAGTTGTTCACAGCTTTGGTGACAGGAACCAGAGTCGAATGCCTCTAAAACAGGGGTGTCCGGTCCTGGAGGGCCTGCGTCTGGCACAGTTTGGTAGTTCTCTTCCTCAAAAACACTCACTAAACCTGGCAATTAACAGGTCGGTTGAAGCAGAGTGTGTTTGAGAAGGAAATTACCAAACTGTGCAGGAGAGCCGCTCTCCAGGACTGGATTTGGGAAGCCCTAGTCTAAAAGCTCCCTCGTAGAAGGTTTTTACATCATATGTATATACTTTTTAACATTATATGGATAAAAACACTGTTTAAGGTGTTGCCCTAAAATGTGTTAACAGAACAGACTCACGTACAGTGTTAAAAGACAAAACCGGCTTCTTCCCCAGACTGACCACTATTCTCCACTTCCCAGAGCAACGTACAACTTCACGATATTGCAAATGCAGGTCAATGCAGTGTTAAGAGTCTTGCTCTGGGAGCAGTTTGGTGTAGCATGGTGCACTTGCCCAGATTCCGGACTGGAGAGTCAAAACCAAGTCTGCTGCATGGAGCAACCATTTATTATGCAGAAATGAAGAGAGTTCCCCTTCAACTAATGAACGGTTGACAGGGAAATCCAACCAATGTGTAAAACCATCGCAGTTCGGCGTCTCAAACTTTAAGGCCAAGGTGCATCCTACTCCAACGCTGGACGCAACTTCACTGCTAAGAATGCAGAGCGCTCGCAGTCGTGAAAGTGTTTATACAGTCCAGCACGTTATTTACGCTGTCCACAGGGGAACGATCAGCCTGCAATTCCCTCACAGTAGGACTAACAAGATAAGATGGAATGCAAATAAGATTTACAAGAGTTTTAAAAGAACGCGCAACGAAACAGTGGCATGTCCTGCATCTCCGAGACAAATCCTTTTCCTTGATTTCAGGGCCACCACAAGCAGAGGTGACCGGCTCGGTCAGCTGTAGAGCTGTAGGAAGCCTACCCCGTAAAAATGCTGCCTACAAGGCCTCAGAAATGTGTTTCGAATAAACAGATATTTTCAGAAGAGGACCCAACAATTAGTAATTCGAAACTTCTCCCTCGCTCTCTCTCCACATGTAGGTCCCCAGTCCAATTCTCTGGAAACAATCAAAACTCCCAAAGGAGCTCCCCGTTCCCCCTTAATCTCCTGGTTTTATTACTTTCCCGACAGAGTCTGCCCATTCCACCCAGCCCCCCATCCGTCTCTTTTGTACTGATCTCCAGCAAAGGCTGCGATTTTTTTTTTTTTTTTTTTTTCTTAACCACACCACAGCGCTTTTCATGCAGGAGAGCAGCTTTCATCAGCTTCCTCACGCAAGACGGCCTAGCAGTGGCAGCTCTAGACTTGATTCATGATTCTTTTGGCTTCAGATGAGCAATAACCTCCGCATAAGGCCGACTATTAGTTTTGCTGGTCCATTACCACGCAATAACACACCTGAAGTGGTATCAGAAACCAAATCCAAGCTTTCCCCTCCTATCTCGGCCTTCAGCAAATCAAGGAACAGAGACATGTCTGTGTGCTGGAGCACAGCCGGCTCTTTCAGAAATGCTCCTGTGAAGGGCAGCACTTTTTCCCCCCAGGCCGAACGTGTTTTGTGTTTCTTTTGCACAGAGCTCTGCCATCAGTTGTTCGTCTGGTGAAAGGCAAGGAAACAGCGAGATTTCTCCTTCAACACTCCAAGCAGGCACCACGGGACGTTAGGCGATAATCTGTAGCCTGGCCTAGTAAACCAAACCCACACGAACCCGGATCTCCAACATGAAGGTACATCAGCGGCACAACGCACACAATTTCACAGCCTTTTTTAAAAACATCTGGGCCATGAAGTGATAAAGATGTAGAACAAGTCATCCAGAACGGGTTGATGCGCAACGCTCCATTCCGGAGAAACTCAGGGTTGGGCTTGGTCACAACAGTGGTGAATGGAACCAGACGTCCTAAGCGTTTGAATGCCTTCACATTATCAACTCTCAGACGCCGGAGATACTGTTTTACAATACAGTCCAGATCTGATTTTGGCCTAACATTTATAAAATACATTCAAGGCAGAAGGGTACAATCACTGTAGGGGGAGGGGTTATATTCATGGTGGAGGGTTACATGGGTGTTGTAAGGCCAATTTGCCCCTAAAGAAAACTTTTCACAGCTTTATCTCTATTTCAGCATCATCAGCATTGTATTTTTAGAAACCTGAGGTAGGGAGGCACCAATATGAGATTTGTAGGCTGATGTAAATATCTACCAATGCCAATACAATTTTTCTGGGGTTTTTTCAGGACTAAATCTTAGAAAAATATAACTCACACGGAGCTGATATTCATTACTTTCAGCTAAAAAATGAAACAAAATGAAAAAGTTGTAGGCATTTTATCACATTCTCCTCATTATGCTGCTCTTATATAAAATTTTAAATAAATATGTTGTCAAATATCAATTTCACATCTAAACATCTGTCCACTGTCAATATTACTGCAGCAGATCTCTGCTGATATCAGTATGAATCTGGTATCATCGTGTATCCCTGCTTTGGCTCTTTAACTCACAGCAACAATAATAATAAATGATAATAAAAAAAAACAGAAAATAACAATGGCATTAAAAAGATCAGGGATGCACCGATACAGGGATTTTTGCCCAATGTTGATATTTTTAATGTACTGATAATATTTTTTTCAGCAAATATCTGCCAATTCTAATATGTTTCCAATATCATCTGAATATCCCTCCTCTGAGCACATGTGTAGGGTCACTGATGATTTTGGGCTGTAAATATAAGGAGTGTATTTAGGCTGTAGGCCTCACAAGCCCTGGTTCCTCTCAGCACATCTGGCAAGAACTCAGCACGTTTTTACAGCTCAGATTCACATTCGTGCAGAAATCTGGAGACATCGAGGGCATTGGGCTTGTTTAACAGAAAACACAGGGTCACTCCAGGTCATGATCTAACCCTCGAGCCAAAAACCTGCCTCTGCTCTTGCCAAAGCAGAAAGGCACAAAGACAACATCTGTGCAGCAACAGCATGGGCAGCCCCTTCCCAACGCGCCTGCACCTAAACAGCCTCGTCTCGCTGCGACAAACTAAAGTTATAACGCACGGAAACGTTCAGTAAGAGCTTTGGCGTTAGTCAGACTTTCAAAAAGCGAAAAATTTGTCTTGAAAAAGCAAATCTGACCAAACGGCCCCTTTAATGTGCAGGTTGGCGGACGAACGTGGTGGAGGTGCGGACACTTGTAACGAGCTGATCACGGGGGTTAACTGTAGGAAAGACACACTAGTAGCAACAGTTATGGGTAAATGTGCAGGATATGTGGCAGTTTGACGCCAAAACGTAGCCACCGCCTCCTAATTTTATTAAACTTTTAACTCTTTAAGTGAAACCGAGGCGAACGCGAGCGAATCCACAAGTAGGACAGGAGTTGGGGTCGGGCTGAGCTTCAGCTGCGCTGAAATCACGGCGCCGCTGCTAACTGCTAACCCTGCGCTTCGCCCGGCAGCGGAGCAGAGGCGCACGGGCTACAAAGTTGGTTCTTTCGCTTCCCAACCCCGCATTTACCCTTCGTCTGTCAGCTTACCTTTCTCGGCAGCATGCGAAGCCGTGCAGGTGAAGCAGAGGAGAGAGAGGAGCAGCCGGGCTCCCCGCTCGGCCATCACTTTACAAACAAAAACAGAGAAGGTGAAGGGTTTTGCGGCGACACGTTCGCGCTGGTAGAGCTCCTGTCGGAGTCGCGCCGTGTCTTAAATTCCCCCTCGTTCGATCCTCCCCGGTGTCCCCGCTCCACGGCCGCGATCAGCAGTCCACCCGGGCAGCTCCCGAAACCCTCCGGAACGAGCTCCGTCCCAAAGTCGCCGGGGCACACATGAATCTCCGGCCGGCGTGGAACAAGCAGCCGAGCCGAGCTGAGTCGAGTCGAGCCGAGAGCTGCTTGCCCAAACTTGGCAAAGGCGGCGAATCACATCAATCCATACCCGCGCTTCACTCAAACGCGACTCGACAGCGACTAACAAGCGGCAAAAAGTGCATCACGGCTTTCGGGGAGAGCGCACAGTGAGAATCCGAAAGTCAGGACAGTTGGAAGTGTTTTTTCCTTCTCGCGAGCCAGATCCTCAGGCTGTGAACCGCTGAGTGGAGCGGAGCGCAACAGCAGTGTGTGGAAGGGCAGGAATTCAGCGAGGCTGCCTCTAAAACACGGCCTGGAGCAGACGGGTGACTCGGAGTTACACGCCACGCTTCTAAAGGGCTAGTTCAAAACTGTGGCATGGCCTTTTCATTTAGAAGAAAAAGCAGCTGCCCTTTCTGTATCACACAAACACGTGGTAGCCAGCATACTGTATAATATACACCGATCAGCCATAACATTAACACCACCTGTCTAATTTTGAGTAGGTCCCTCATGCTGCTGAAAGAGCTCTGACTGTGGTGCACTGTGTGTTCTGACCCCTTTTTATCAGAGTCAGCATTCACTTTTTCACCATTCAGAGTAGCTTTTCTGTGGAATTGGACCAGATGGGCTAGCCTTTACTCCCCACATGCATCAGTGAGCCTTGGGTGCCCATGACCCTGTTGCCGATTTCCCAGCTGTCCTTCCTTGGGTCACTTTAAGTAGGCAATAGCTACTGTATACCTGAAACACTCCACAAGACCACAAGAGATGCTCTGACTTAGTTGTCTAGCCACCACAATAAGGCCCTTGTCAAAGTGGTTCAGATCCTTGCATTTTTCCTGCTTCCAGCACATCAACTCTGAGAACTGACTGTTCACATTACTGCCTAATACATCCCACCCCTGACAAGTCCCATTGTGATGAAATAACCAGATAGTCAATGTTACTCACATCACTTGTCAGTGGTGTTAATGCTATGGCTGATTGTTTGGCAATGTTGGTTGGTGTGAAAGAAAATGTTCAGTGGCAGTGGGTGGTTACTGGCTAAACAGCAGTGCATGGTTGTCTGACATTGTATAACAATACAATTTTAATCAGAATATTGGGGGTGGGGGTTGAATGGGCATTTTGAGCATATTTTAAAAACTGAAGGAGGTTTTATGGGGACATATCTTGAGAAAACAACTGTTATTTTGGGGCCTTCATTGTTTTTGCACTGGCGCCCATAAGAGTCTAGATCCAATACCTAATTTGCAACACTCTGTACCATTTCCCCAGCTTAGGACATCACTGTCACTCCATTGTATGGAGAAAATAAGTGCATTACTTCTGCTATTGTAAATAAGCCTGGCATTTGTCTTCACAGCCTCAGTCTGTACTATGGGTGTAAAGTTTCTAGTAGTCAGCATTTGAAAGGCCACATTTCCTTTTTTCGCAGGTATTGGTATTTTCTTGCCTTACCATCTGCCTGTACATCGATCAGGCTACTGCTATTGCTTATATCGGAACACTGATATAGCTCTTCTCATTTGACCAGGCTACTTATTCAGACTGATTCACGTCTTTGATCTGCTCTGGGATTGATTCAGGCCCATGTGAGTGTATTCAGAGACTGTGCACATATTGATATATTAGCTTACTGAAAGAGGCTGGAAATGTATTTTTATTTAAAATCCATATTAAAATGTCCTCTGAACGTGGTCATTTGACGGCCACTGGTAGGGGCATAGTCTGCCTTTTGAGGCAGGCATTGTCATTTAGGAGCCCCATCTACTGGTAAAGGTGCACACTGCCGCTCGGATCGATAAACTGTTCCTGCGTCTGTCAAGGTAGCACATAATCTCAGTGCAGTCAGAGAAAAACGGTGTTAAAAATGGTCCCTAAAGCCACAATGTAGGGCTTTACAATGTGGTCGGTTTCATCATTTGTGTATCTAAAGATCTGTTAAAGGGGTTTGCATGTAAGTAACCCTTGACTGTACTGAAATCTAGTGCAGCTTTATTTTTATTTTTATTTTTTTTAAAAACCTGTTTCCATACAAAACGTTGACAGACACTAATTTTGTGATGTGAATCTTGATTATTGTTTAACTGTCAGAGCTGATAGAGATACATTCAAAATTGCTCTAGTTTCAAAGGAGCATAGCTGATGAACCACTTCAGGATTGGCTACATTCCATAAAATAAGTGTCTAATAAATATTCCTCAGTATAATCCCCCGTGCTTTAGGCCTGTTTTGGGATTTCATGTTTTTACAGCAGTGTCAGCAGTTATTCTGGCTCTTATGTATAGTGTATTAATATTGATGAGGTTAACCACCCCTAATACATATATCTAAAGTGCCCAAACACTGGGCTGCATTCCTGAGCCATCTGCTGTAAACTGATTGCTGCTTATTTCATGCCTGAAAATGTACATAACTCTTACAAACAAGGATGCGAATGGAATCCAGAAGGTACTTTGGTTTAATGCAAAAGAAGAAGCACTTTTGGCTCCTTAAGACATTTTCATAGTCTTTTCATTTCCATCACCATAAGGCCTTTCTCAAAGTGACCTGCCCATTTTTCCTGCTTCCAGCACATGACTATCAGTGGTGTTAATGTTATGGCTGATCAGTTAGCATTTGGTGTAAAGACAAACTTTTCGATGGCAGTGGGTGGTAACTAGCCGGACAGCAGCGTGTGGTTGTCTGTCATAGTACAGCAATACCATTTCTGTCAGAATACTGGGGGGTTTTGGGGCATTTTGAGCATATTTACGCATACAGTGCTGTGAATACGTATTTGCCTGATTCCTGGTTTCAGTTCGTCATCAGGCCTGGGTATCTGGGGCTCAAAAATAACAATCATACAATAATATCCAATAGCCCTGTATGTGCTCATCTGTCATTCCTATCATCACTGAACTCACAGATTTCATGGAGAGATGGCGACACCCCTCCTGCCCAGTCAACAAATGAAAACTCCCCCGTCCCCTGTTGACAAATCAGCCGTAACTACACCTCTGCTGGAGGCAATATAGTGACAGATGAAGGAAAAGACAAGTCATCCTCCACTGAGACAAGGCTGAGGTTGGTGATCTAAGCAGGGAAACAGGTGGCCATTGTGGAGCCAGGAGCTCCAGGATCATCTCAGTGTGTTTTCTCTCCATAGAGCAGAACATGACTTGCATTCTGCACATAAAGGCTCTTTCATGGAGAAGTGAGCAGGGGCCTCTAATAATGTCAGGCTGCTGCAAGCTGAGACGCTGAAGGAGACCCTCATACTACGGCACATCCCCAATCAAGAAAGCATGGAATAGTGTGGCGGTGTGGCCACGTTACTTATTTCCTCACTAGTGGCTGAAGGATTAACGTACTTGGCAGCCAAAGCAGCGAGGATTATAGGGATCATTACTGCTTTAGAAAACACAGGCAGAATTAATCTGATCATGGTAAGCACCAAAAACCCTATTAATTTAAGCAAGATTATCTGGTCATGGATGAGGACATCATATGTCAGAGGGACAACAATGTTTGTCCAATGGCCAGTATCCTTGATCTCAGATCTACTGCTCTACACAACTTTATTGATGGCAATCACTAAAGTGACGCACTCATTCATTTCCCAAACCACTTCTTCCATTATGGGTCACGGGGAAGCTGGAGTCTATGGGCCCAAGACGGGTTTCTCTCAGGACAGGAGGCCAACCCATTGCAGGGCAACACGTAGACAGACAACCAATTACACACACTCTCACCTACGGGCAATTCAGGGTATCTAATCAACCTACTGCAGGCTTTAGACAGTGTGAGGAAACCGGAGCACCCGGAGGAAACACACAAACACACAGAGAGCTTGCAAACTCTGCACAGAAGGCAAAGGTCAGATTTCCTTGTGGTGCTTAATAAGTGTGTTGACAAATGGTCACTTTCACTTTCACTTCACCTTTGGCTGAATCAGGCAACGACTCCACGACCTTCTTTTTGTGAGGCCACAGCGCTAACCACTGCACCACCATGCCACCCACCACTTACATATATACGTATATATACAGTGGAGGAAATAATTATTTGACCCCTCGCAGATTTTGTAAGTTTGTCCAATGACAAAGGAATGAAAAGTCTCAGAACAGGATCATTTTAATGGAGGTTTATTTTAACTGTGACAGATAGCACATCAGAAGGAGAATTGAAAAAATATCTTTAAATAAAAGATAGAAACTGATTTGCATTTCATTGAGTGAAATAAGTATTTGAACCCTCAAGTTTTCCTGTGCCCTTAGCAGAAAAACACCCCAAAGCAAAATGTTTCCATCTCCATGCTTGATGGTGGGGACCGTGTTTTGGGGTCATAGGCAGCATTTTTCTTCCTCCAAACATGGTGAGTTAATGCCAAACAGCTCAATTTTTGTCTCATCTGACCAGAGCACCTTCTCCCAGTCACTCTCTGAATCATTCAGGTGTTCATTGGCAAACTTCAGACAGGCCTGCACATGTGCCTT
>JBBPDA010000039.1:3615867-3637787 GCA_037974385.1 Arnoldichthys spilopterus | reverse complement strand
ATTATTATTATTATTATTGTTATTATTATTATTATTATTATTATTATTATTATTATTATTATTATTATTATTATTGTGCTGTTACTGTATGGAAACGCTTAATGCACTTCAAGCGAAATCAGCAAATAAGGAAAACACTCCGCTCCGGCATTTCCACCAAGACCATCCACTCTTCAAACTGCATATGACTATGTATAAAAATCACCCATTAGAAAACAAACCGAGGCTGAAGTTTGCATGTAAAAAAATTGGCTTGAACTGGAACCAAAACCTGATGTTTGTTCAGGCCTGGGCTTGGGTCAACTTTTCTACATACACTGTGCATTAACAGAGACTCCAGTCTCCAACTCCACACCAGCAGGGACGTGTTCCAAATGAAATGGCCAGTGTTGTATATGAACTGTATATATTTCTGCTGTTAATTAACAGACGGAAACTTTGTCTGGTAACTGGACTCCCACTGTAATGTGATTCGAGTGTTCGTAGTTACATATGTGATCGAATATGATGCTGCATTCCATGTGGGCGGCGTCCATTTGTTGTGCTTTGTCTTGTTAATCTGCACTCTATTCATTCAGTGTGGATGAAGAGTAATCCGCTGTAATGTGTGAGAGCTGGTTTTCTTCTCCGCCACAGGGATTTGGCAGCCATTGTGAGTGATGGACAGAAGATGATTAATGATAGAACCACATGCGATTAGGGTGGGGTTTCGGGGAGGGGGGGGGGGGGGGGGGGGGGGGGGGGGGGGGGGGGGGGGGGGGGGGGGGGGGGGGGGGGGGTGGGGTTTCGACAAGCCCCCCCCCCCCCCCCCCCCCCGACCCCTTTTTTAAATGGCTAACACAAGTATAGGGCTTCAGTGTGCTTCTACAACAGCAGCCCCATTAGCTCGTGCTCTCTGATTGGTAACAGGTAGCTGATTCAAAGAGATGAAAACCCAGCAGAGGAAAACAGAGCGGACTGAGTTGTAATGTACTCCCAACGTGAGCATGGTGTCTTCACGTTATCATTCACTGCTTATGGCTACTAACTGATCCTAGCTCTGCTGTGGTGCCACCACCCATCTCGGATGCTTGCCGTTTTGCTTGGGGAAATTAGCAAAGTTTTTCCCTTACATAACATGACGTTTATGCCAACAAACATAAATGTGCTCACTTACCTCAGCTGGATTAAAACAACAACACATCTGATTGGGGTAATCCATGTGTATCTACAGAAAATGACCACATGGCCTTTTTTATTAGTCCAGTACTTTTTGATGGATGGCCTTGTTTTTTTTTCAAGTCTTTTCAGCCCAATACATCACACAAATATATGTAGTTTTCTGTGTTACAGCACAAATTCATAATGCAAGCACAAGCTGCATTCGCAAAACTGACTAGTGTTGCATGATGGGGAAGATGAAGACCAACCCTACCCAACCAGGCTCAGAACTTGTCTGAAATCATCACAATCTGATGCAGTTTGCTGAACAAACCTGATGGATGACAAAGCTGTTTAAGGGTATAAAATATAAAATTCTTCAGTTAACAAAGCAGGAATGTCTCAAATCTTCAGCCTGAGCTTTGCAGCAAACTAAGACAGCAAATGTTCTAAGGACCACTCGTCATTTTTGTGGTTGGGGGTTAGGCACAATGGTATTTGTCGGTGGTAGTGTCGGTGGTAGTTTTTTTATTGTAAGGCCTTAAAGATCTTTAAGATTTCACCCCATGAACCACAGAACCTAAAAAATCTATAGTTTCATACATGGCGAGTTGAAAATGCTCCTCAAGCTACTTGAATGAGTAAATACAGTTTATTTATTGAATAAAGCGAAATTACCCAAATCTGTTCAGCCATCTCTCATCGGTGCAACAGCAGTGCATCGTGGAGCAGTTCAGGTTCATGAACACAAAAATGGGAAATGCCAAGAGTGTGGGAAATGGCATGGTGGACAGCCACTCGGTACATGCATGTAGCATTCACAAGCATTTGGTTACTGAGCAATTTAAGGTCACTACTCTCATGACGGATGGATGCTGGGCTTGGGGACTACTCAATGTATTGTCAGCCAAGGTTGTGGAGGTGCAAATTTAGTGATCTTTCCAAAAGTGATGGGGAGAAAATGGACCACAACAAAGAATGGTCAGGATGTGTTCTTATCATCCGCAGTGTGCCCACCATGAATGACGCTCACTGTTACTAATAGCAGAAGATACAGTCACCACAGTTCTCATTTTTAACCTGAAGGTTAAGACCAACAAATCAATTACTTGTAAACTAAGGGTTGTGACCAGACCTCTTAAACATGCATTGCACTACAATGCTTGCTTTGCTAATTAGCATTTCCAGTCAAAAACAACGCTGTTATTTGTCACTTGTTATTTGCAAGTGGCCACTTTTAGGTCATGACGAGATGTTAGTGAGGGTACTGAAACACAGGACATAATAAGGGAGGCAGGACTTTAGCCTAATCAGCAATTCTAGATGGCGAGCTTCCCTCTCGCCAGACAAAAAGCGCTTCACCCGCTGCACTGCAGTCCACTGTGGCTGTGGACCCTTTAAAACACATTTCCTCTATAATAAGCAAGTGTCTGGAATCGATTGTCATGACTAATGACAAGGGAAAATGAGACCTTGATAGCATTATACTGCAACCCATTTTTATGTTCTCTTCCCCTCCCTCACTGCCCAACACTCTATCTATTTAGGTTTTAGCCCAATTTCTCAGACAACAAAATACTGTCTAGAGGCCTAAAAAAAAATCACATTTTCCATCAGTGCAATATCTTCAATCATGGTCCTAAGAGTCTCCCACAGCCCACTGGCCTTTTAATTCTCTGAAAAAAAAAGCTTTAAGGGGTTCATTTCATCAGATCTATTTCTAGTGCATTAGGAGTACACAGCTGCTTGTATGTCCATTTGGGAAATGTTCATATCTTAATTATGGTCATCAGCTGTGCAAAACGACTGACCTCTTTATACGATTTGGGTTTTTCTGCTCTGCGCCGCTGGCTTTAGATCTAAGTGGTTCTGAGTGGTTGTAAAAGCAGTGGGAAAATGTCCGATGGCATTTCTTGCACAATACCTGTCTTCAGTAATCACCTCGGAGGCACACCACAAAGGCCCCCTTCACCTATTGTTCGCAGTGACTGATGAGGGGTAAATGGGAGTTCCAGATGAAAGGTGTGAGCCAAAGGAAATGGGGGAGGGGGAGAGTAAACAGCAGAGGTTTACCAGCTACATTTTGGATGAATTTGCAGGAATGAAATGAATGAATGAATGTATGTGGTAACATTGCCTAATTGGATTAATGGAGAGTTATTAAGAAGCCCAGTGCTTCACACTTTCAACTCTGCCTCTAATATGATCCACGGTTAGCTTCCTACTCTCCTAATAACTCTTAAATTCTAACGTTTCTCAAATGCTTCTTGGCTTAAACGTAGGACAGAGAAGGTTTACATTATGTGGAGGTTCTTTTAAATTTAAAAGGGTTCTTTGCACTCACATGTTTCTAACAGTCCTAATGACGAAATGTACCTTTAAGACATATATGGGAGCAAAAGGGACAGCATCATTAGCCTGTGCAGCTAGTTCGTTTTTTGTTAAGCGACATACACGTTGTAGCTGAATACCGCTAATCTATTTTCTGTACTTTTTCACAAAAGGTGACGCTAAGGTTCTGTGGAGCCTCTGTGCTCTTTATGCATGACCAAGTAGAAGCTGTATCCCGGGCTTGAATGGGTTAAGTTATTCTTTTTTTTTGTAATAAATGGCAAGCTGTTGAGAACCACAGTACTGGAGTGGCTGTGGCATCCTGTTTCCTACCTTATGAGCTACCTCCACCACAAACCACGGACCTAAAACATTACAAATCTCACACAGAAATGTTTTTTTTTCAAACCAAACCAATCCCAAAGGACCACACCACCTCCATCATATATTAGTGAACTGCCAAAGGGCCCTTGAGGAATGGTGTGAGACCTAGTGCTTTAATCAGAATCAGAATCAGAATCAGTTTATTCGGCCAAGTATGTTTGCACACACAAGGAATTTGTTTCCGGCCGAAGGTGTTTCTCTAGTATTTAAACAAACAAACTGTACAATTTGAAACATATTAGACACTATACAAACTTAAGGTGCATTTGACACAATGTACAATATACTATATTGTACACAATACACAAAATACATTATCCTTGCGTGGTCCAGTACATGTGTGGGTGCGGTTGTAGTGCAGCTTGTAGACATTCTTATATGAGCTTATACCGTATAAAATAAATAGTGCAGTATACAGTATATGTACAATATACAAAGTATAGTGAGCTGTAAAGTGAGCTATGCAGTGCACAGTGGACAGTCCAGTTACTATACAGTATATACAGTATATTACACAGGTGGAGTAAACAGACAAAAACAAAGAAAGTACTAGAGAGCGCTGTACCGAGGCAGCCACCCGCGGCGCCACCTTGGATCGAGATCGAGATAAAGAACCCTATATTGAGAGGTTCTTCCAGAAATTATAATATTCAAAAAAATTGACATCAGTACATACACTGAAAAGTGAGGTCACAGGACATATTCGCACCTCCTCTCTGCACTTTAAACGAATGCTTGCAAAATTGTAACATAAAAAATGCTCATGTGTACTGTGTTGTCTTGCAATAACATGCAATTTATAGGCAGAGCTAATGCAATTAATGTATAGGAAGCCATGTAAAAGTTTTATTATATGAATAAGAAGACTTTATCTATGCTTTCAGGTCCATTATCACAAAAAGATGGATATAGTTAAGTTTCGGAGCTGTAAATTACTTACTTAACTACTTTTCTTACTTACTGAAGAAATAAAATCAGAATCTCTGTTACACAAAGAGGAAACCATACATCAAATATACATAACATGGTAATGCATACTGCAGTTGGGAAGTGTATCAGGCACAATGGTACTTTTGTTTGTGGTACTTAATAAAAGAGCAATTACAGAAACACCGTTGCCATGAAGGAGTCTGCAGCAATGTTTTGGTAGGTAACATTAACACCACTGACAGGTGAAGTGAGTAACATCGACTGTCTAGTTATTTCATCACAATGGCACCTGTCAGGGAGTGGAATATATTAGGCAGCAAGTAAACAGTCAGTTCTTGAAACTGATGTGCTGGAAGCAGGAAAAATGGACAAGAGTAAGAATCTGAACGACTTTGTCAAGGGCCTTATTTTGATGGCTAGACAATAGAGTCAGAGCATCTCCAAAACGGCAGGTCTTGTGATGTGTTCCAGGTCTTCAGTAGTTAGTACCTACCAAAATTGATCCATGGAAAAACAACTGGAAACGGGATCATGGGCACCCAAAGCTCAATGATGCAGGTGGGGAATGAAGGGTAGCCTGCTGATTCAATTCCATAGGAGAGCTACTGCGGTCTAAAAAGTGAATGCTGACTCTAATAGAGGTGTTAGATGATTGAGTCAATCAAACTGGATTAATCTGTAGCATGCTGTGTAACCGTAAAACAGCAACGTCACTTACAGTAATGAAACACAATTGGAAAGTTCCACACACTTGAAGGAGAATGCTATAGCTGCTGATTCTTCTAGATTGTCTAACAGACATCCACACTGGCTACCATCATGCTGACTTTTAGGAGGGGCCAATCTACCCACCCAGAGAGAGTGAGACCAATTGTACTCTCTTGGACTTCCAGCCACAGATGGAAAGTTAATAACTTTAATGAAGGCTCCTCATGTCACTATTGGCACAGGCACTTCATGTCATACGTCACTGACAAGCTTTCTTCTGTAGACTAGAAACTCCAGACATGTCTGTTTCCTTTGTGGAAAAAGGCAAAATTCACACGCAAATAGTGCATGTTCTTTGAGATCTCACTGGCAGCTTAATTTGAGCTTTTCTCTACATACAGATTCAAACATCTCAGCTTGCAGAACATCAACTCCATCAGACTGTACTGTACAGTCCTTTCACAGCAACCAAAGACTGGTTTGTGTATATACAATTATTAAAATTATTCTTGCTGTTTTTATTATTATTAAAATTATTTTTATTAGTATTACTACTGGCAGGGCACATGGGCCAATCACACTCCTGTACCATCTTTATTAGAGGCCTAATATTACTACGTAAGCAATTTTACATCCATGACACATTGCTAGCCTTGGACATCACAGTATACAGTTTTACTGCAATAGCAAGTAAACAAGCAAATGACCTCTATTCAAATATTTAATAAAGATGATTTTTGTATGTGGGGGTCCATTCATTTTGTTATACTGGGATTCTATTATGAATGTATGTGACTATATTATTAATGTAATTTTTGTGGCACTGCAGCTGTCACTGATCATCAGCATTTACAGAGTACATCAATTATTTCACTCAGTTAGATTCACAATAAGGATCAGCCACAGCATTCAACCCACTGACAGGTGACGTGAATAACACTTATTATCTCATTATCTCATTACAATGGCACCTGACAAGTGGTGGTATATATTAGACAGTAAGTGAGCAGGAAGTCGATGCGTAGGAATCAGGAAAAATGGGCGATTGTAAGCATCAGAGCAATTTTGACCAACGTTATATTGTGATGGCTAGACGACTGGATCAGAGTAGCTCCAAAACGGCAGGTTTGGTACTTACCAGAAGTGATCAAGTGAAGGACCACTGGTGAACTAGTGACAGGGTCATGTCATACGTGCCTAGGCTCAGTGATGCTACTAGGGAGGGAAGGCTAGCCAGTCTGGTCTGATTTTACAGAAGAGCTACTGTAGCACAAGCTGTTAAAAAAAGCCAATGCTAGCTATAATAGAAAGGTCTCAGAACATACAGTGCATTGCAGTTAGATGTGTATAGGACTGTGCAGACCAGTCAGAATACCTGTACTAACAGAACTGGATCATGGAGCAATGAAATAACGTGGCCTGGTCTGATGAATCACATTTTTCTTTACGTTATGTAGTTGCATAAGTCACTTACCCGAGGAAAATGGCAACGGTGTTCCCTATAGGCAGTGGCCTCTTTCAATAGGATGATGCGCCCTGCCACACTGCAAAAAATGTTCAGAAATAGGTTGAGGAACATGACAAATAGTTTGTCCAAATTTAATCCAGTCAAGCATTTGTGGGATCTGCAGGACAAGCTCTCCTGGTACATGGAGGTCCCACCTTACCAGTAACAAGACTTAAAGGATCTGCTAATGTCTTGGTGCCAGATACCAGATCACACCTTTGGAGGTCTTGTGGAGTCCATGCTTCAACTGTTTTGGCAGGATTAGAATTATCTACTCCATTTTAGGCAGGTGTTTCAATGCTAATCAGTACATCTGACATCATTCAGCTTTTCTTAGAATGGGGGCAAATGACCATAGAGTCCTCACTTCCATTAACACATAAATGATTCATCACCCACTCTTAAAAGAAGCGTGCTTGGCATTTCTCAGCTTATTTTAAACTCATTCAGAATGGCCTGGCCCAAGAATCCAAATCCAGCTAACTGCTCGGTGAGCCTGTTTGCTTTGGTGTCCATGAACAAGCACGGTTTGTTTGTCCCTCTCCCTCTCTTTTGCCCTATCTCCACCCCAGTAATGAAAGACAACCTTCAAACAGTTACTGCCAGGGACTGTTTACCTGCACATTCCCCAGCGATTTCCTTAAGAGATTTGCTTTAAGGCTCAGGACACAGATGAGCGACTGTTTCATGGTCACTCTTTCTGGTAAGAAGGTCATCCAGACGTAAACAACTGCTGTACCACATGAGTCAAGTGTGGATTAGAGAAGCAGCTTGCTGCTATAGTCAGTATTAGCCTAAATATACCTTTTCTTTACTATGAAGCTAAAAACAACTGCTATTTTAGCCAGCGTACCACATTCACAGTTTTTTTTGTGCTAAATCATATTGACTATCGTCAAATCAAGTCACCCTTTCGAGAAAGAAACCTATTCAAGCAGTTGTTCAGTGAATGTGAATTTATAGTTTTTCCTTTACCCGAAATGCCAAATCCCTGTTGGAATCTAATGTTTTCCTGTTTAGTTATTTGCATCTGCAGCTGTGAGGCTAATATAGCCATAAGGGCTAGGGGGATAAGAAGCTCAAAATGGCTGCCCTGTTGGTTGTGCTAGCACTTGAACTCACAATAGTCATACCCAGTGAAATATTAACTGCCAATGATAACTCATCATCTAAACAGGGTTTTCCCCATTAGATTTTCATTGTTTCTTATGATCTATTCACATGCATATCCATTCTTGACAAAATGCTAGTCATAACAACCTAGCATTGAGGCACTCATGCATTGTAGGATCATGGGCACCCAAGGCTCACTAATGTAGGTGTGGAGTGAGGGCTAGCCTGTCTGGTCCAATCCTACAGAACAGCTACTATTCTAAAATGTGTCTAAATGCAGACTCTGATAGAAAGGGATCAACACCACAATCAGAGCTGTACTAGCAGCATGAGGGACCTACTCAAAATTAAGCAGGTGGTGTCAACGTTATGGCTAATCAATGTATAATCATGTGTCCTATATGGAAGCAAGTCTATTTGGGATTAATTACAAATCTGATCCGATGTGAGGCACGTTTTTGATCATTAATCCATAGATTTTGCACAATGCTAACTGTTAATTTAGCCTTGTTCTTCAAAACTACTAGGAGTTAAATAAATTTGATAAAAGAGATAAATTTTATATTTTGTCAAACTATCGCATAGAAAAACATACTGTTTGAAGCTGTAAGTTATAGTACAATCTATATGCTTTTTTTTATTATCGATTCTGTTTTGGAGTTATGAATTTCCAGCTCATTGGATGGATTTTCCACCATTCAGACGCACACTGTATATCAAAATACCTTTTCCATTTTGCACCAGTAACACTGTGGACGCTGCTAGCCCAGAGGGAAGATTAATAAGCAGCAGGAAGCTCTGGCCGTGTGTTTAGGTAGGCCTGGGGTGTGTGCGATGTATTGGACATGATGTGTAACAGGTGTGAGGGGTACAGAGAGAAGCACGAAGTCCAGCTGTCCCGGCAGTGCTGGGTCATGTCCTCCCCATCTGCCTCCCTCATGCCCCCCTCGTCTCCTGGCACCTGAAGTGTGTCTGCCAGGCGGCAGCATCCCCTTTATTCAACCAGGGGTCAAAGCCCCTCTGTCCTTCCTCCTCCTTCCCCACGTCCTCCCTCCACCTGCCCACTGCTCCTACTCTCGCCCAATACGAGCTGGGGGAGGGTAAGACACACTCAGGAAATGTGTGGGTTCTAAAGGCATGTTCACTAAATAAAAACTATGTTACAGTGTCATTACATTAACAGGTTAGTGAAAAACTTTTCATTTCTCCTTAGCTTAAGTGCATTTGATTGGCTTAGTGTCTGATGTTTGTGTTTTACTTTTACATCATTTTGATTAGATCAGTAACATGAGTAATTTGATGGATTTAAGGCTAAACAATGAAAATAGCTTAACCCTATGTTGAAAAATTGCATTTATATTGGCCTGTAAATCAGGCTCTGCTTTTCACTGTACGAGAGGTAGGACACTTTAAAGGATGTGTACCGTGGTATCTGTGGCTCTCAGCAAATGTAATATTTTTATGCCATTTTAAGAAATATGTAATACTGCTTTAAGTGGAGTTGTGGGTTTGCTGGTATATATATATACATGAGATATATACATAAAAATATATACACATATATATACACACACACACACACACATTTTTCCTGCATCCAGCACATCAACATTAGAAACTGCCTGTTTACTTGCTGCCTAATATATTACCCCATCTACAATATGACAGCTGCCACTTTAAAGAAATATCTAGATAATTGATATTATTCCCTGCACCTTCTTTCAGTGGTGTTAATATTATGGCTGATCAGTTTGTGTGTGTGTGTGTGTGTGTGTGTGTGTGTGATGTGTGTACATATATATATATATATATATATAAATAACCTGTTGTCACGATTTGGGGTTGTTTGGAAGTATTATTGAATAAACTGAGAGAACAACTAATACTGAAACCAAGAAACACACAGGTATAGGTAACACGGAATAACCAGCACACACAGAGGGGTAAGTGAAACAGAGAACAGACCAGGACCGGACCGAACACAAGATTCTAAATAGGCAACACAAATGGGAGACACCTGGAGCAGGGAGGAGACAGTGAACGAGGACCAGGTGTGAGGCGGGGCCAGGGCTTGGCTAACAACACAGGGAAAGGGCACATGAAACCAAAACTTGACATGGACTGACCACAAAGGGGCGACATGTTACACCTGTGAACATAGTGTTAATGACCTTATGATCTAATCACTGAACTGATTGACCAAGAATGTACATTTTGACGGACACAGTTATCTAAGACGCTAATGTAATTAACAAGTAATGGGAGTTTACAGCCCAGCAATTAGCATCATGCAGTCTGAACTCTTGCATCATTCAATAATACTCACGCACTGCCTCAAACTGACCTAGTGGACTAAAGAGCCTATAAGCACTACTGAATGTGCTTTGTGCTGTTCGTTTGGTTTTATAGACACCAGTAGGCCACACCATGTCAGAAACCACATAAGCAAGCATATTTATTGTTGTTTACATTGTAAAGGTTAGAGGCAAGTGTGTGATGCAGTTAGCATGATGCTAACAGGTGGGGATTCCATCACTTCCATTAAATTAGCCTAAAATAAGAAAAATAGAGGCAAAGACTAAAAACTTAAATGATATTTAGCCAAAGTCATTCAAAAGTGAAAGATCTGTCATTGTGAACATACCCCATCACAAAGTGCACCACAATGAAATGTGACCTCTGCATTTAACGCAACACACGTGGAGCAGGGGGCAACTATCAGCATCACCTGAGAAGCTGTATAGTGTGACAGTACCTTGCTCAAAGGTACCTCAGTGGTACCCAGGTCAAGAACTGAACTTGTGGCCTTCAGTTCATAAGGGTAAGGTCCTAACCACTAGGCCACCACTGCCCACATAAAGCAGTAGCAGTTTTGAATGCATGCAGTTTGCTCAATGCTAAGCCTCATAGCTCCAGTGGAAGTCTACAGAAGCAAACTCCAGACAAAATATTTATGCTTTGGCTGATCAGCAACTGCATAAATTAGATTTTTTTTTACGTGGCTAGAAAATATTGTTTAAAATGCTGACTTGTTCTGCTAATATGTTCTTGTCTGGTGTTGTTCATGGAAGCAGGCCATGCTGCAGCAGAACAAGTCTGAAATAGACAGTATGAGAGAGAGCAGTGTTGTTTCATCCACTTTTTAACACAGCTCATCTTTGATTAGGTTTGCAGAGATAGAGTAAGAGAAGCAACCCGCTAGAGAGTTGATGCCGGTGGTATGAACAGCCAAAAACATCAGATCTGTCAAGAATGCCAGCCTGAAAAACACTACTTGCTAGATTTTTCACAAAACTGGGACAGGGTGAAGACAAACTGCTCTTATGGAAACACCACTGGTCCTGCCATTTACACATGAGCTGTGCTCTCATAATAAAATAATAAACCTTTGTTCTTCCTACAGTAAAAGCTGCCATTGATGGATAAACAGTGTGCCGTTGTCAGATTTGGCTGGACTTAATGTCCAGGAGTGAGAAGAACCCACTGTGGTGTGCTTTCTGGGAAGGGTAGTTATGTAGAACAGATAAAGAGGTTTTTCGTTTTGCTCAATAGAATCAAATACAAGTGTCGTGAATGCATTTTCATCTTCTTTGCATATACAGAGGACAACATGGGCCTATGCGTAAACCAGTACATGAATTTCATAGTAAAAGTTTGCATTGTTTATGCAGTATTAGGCAGGCGTATCAAATGAAATGTGGATTTTCACACAAATGCCTAATATGTTTCATTAAAAAATCTTTCGTTCCTAAATATGAGCTTCATTATTGTGAACTACAGCAGCAGCCGGGGCAAACTGATGAATTTTTCATCAGTTTTATCATGCTGCCATGTCTCTCGCAGTGCCACGAGCTTAATTCAAATTACACTGGTCTGAGAAAAATCGATCCAGTGAAGAAACATAATTTCGAAGTTGGCCATCAAGCTACTCCAAGCAATGTAATTATACTCAGAGGGGCATTTGTTACTGGCTTGTAGATAGGCTCTCTTAAACACGGTAATTGCATTGCCTGGGTGCTGTGGCCGAGCATTTAAAACAATGCAGCGAGTGCAGGGGGAGCTATTAGTGTGGGGGCTGCGTGTGATGGATGGCATCTTGCAGTGACCCCCACCACGACTCCCTCTCACTAAAGCCAGTCTTCATTTGCGCAGCAGGGCAAGAACACGCTCCCCTGCGGGCTAACATATGCCACACAACTGGCGTTTTCATTACGACTGTAACCATTAGCAAGGCCAGCTTTATTAAAAACCCTCTAACTTCCACTTACTGTCCACTTCATGAGCTCCACCTGTCTTATAGGTTCACTTTATAGCCGAACTATTACAGACTCCAGCCAATCAGTTCAATTTATCAGTGCTTAGTGTCACTGCTGGGTTGAACGTTGTTGGGTAGTTTGCCACAGGAAGACTAAGAAAACCATTAGCACAGAGGGGAGGTTACATATCCTGCCTAGTTCTGGCTACTACACAAAATCTTTTCTCAGGGTCATTTTAAAAAGTACATAGCTATAGTACATAGACGTCCATAAGATCTCTCACACCAGTGATATCACTTTGTCACTGCAGGTTCAAAGTTAGTGGTTGTTTAAGGGAAGAGAGAACATGGACAACCGGACTAATATAAGTAGTCAGTCAGCCAATGGATTACACTCACAAGGTGGAGCTACCACAACTAGCCATCCATCCATCCATCCATCCATCCATCCATCCATCCATCCGGAATACATTGGGGGTAACCCTTATTTACAATGCAGCCGAGTGTTAACAGCACATAAAGCTAAACGTATATATAAAGGTGCGGACCTTGTCTTTAGCCCAACTTGACTGCAATAATACTAAATTTAACCCCAAGTTAACCAAGACCTTAACTTCACTCCAGCATTTAAAAAAACAAATCCTAATCTGCAGCCAAACTTAAATGTTGTAGATAATCTGAGTTTCACCAGATGTAGTTTGTTAATAATTTAAGAAGCTGTAGGTAATGGGATCAACCCCTGGCCTAGTGGCTTTGAGAACTGAAGGCACCTACTGAGGCACCCTTGAGCAAGGGTAACGTCCTGCTACACTGCTCCCAGGGCGCTGTTGATAGCTGCCTGCTGCTGCACGTGTGATGGGTAAAATGCAGAGATCCTATTTTGTGGTGGGGCTTGAGTGTGTTCACAAAGACAAAATAGTCACTCTCAACATTAACACCACCTGTGTAATATTGAGTTGGTCCCTCGTGCTGCTGAAACAGCTCTGACTGTGGGGCACTATGTGCTCTGACCCCTTTCTATCAATCACCATTAAGATTTTAAACAACAGTAGCTCTTCTGTGGGATCAGACAGGCTAGCCTTACCCCCCACATGCATCATGGAGCCTTGGGAGCCCATGATCCTGTTGCAGATTCACCAGTCACTGGTGTTAATGTTATGCCCATGTTTATGTTTAGGTTCCACCCATAATAATAAGACGACATGGGGCCAATTAAGCCACTGTGAAATCTGTGCCCCTTTGTTGTAGCTCCATGCGAAACCTCCAAGCCACATCAGATCAGGTAAAAATGGCTTGGAGCAGTAATGCCAGCTGCTTTCACTTATTCACCCGTCCTTGCTCAGGTCCAGGGACTTGCTCCTGTCTCTCGCTATATGCATAATTAAAAAGCAAGAAATTTCTTTTCAGAGTCCACTTCACATTCTGAGCACGAACAGCAGCTGCCTGTACAGCCGTCCCCCATGCAGACAAATGCTGCGGTGTAGGCCATCTCCGCTCTGACCAAATTTGTTAGAGGCGAACACCGGCTCAGGTTGATTCTTACTGGGAGACTTATAGGCTCACATAGGGGCGCGCACAGTGCAGTTCAGAGAGAGGGAGAGACCTTTACACGCACCTACTGTGTCTTTGGCATGCCTTGCATAATGTGGCATTAAATGAGCAGGAGAATAATCATTTACTGAATGCTTAATGCACCAGGGCACCAGAGGAATCCCAAGCACGGTGAGTTATTAAAGTGTGAGTGTGCATAATAAGCAGCTGATTCATTTGATTTGGGCCGTTCTAGGGAACAGAGGCAGTCGCCACCATGGTGCTGTGACACACAGCCCTGCACACTCAGTACACACTGAGGGGGATGAGAGAGAAAGAGGAACAGAGGGAGAGGGAAAGAAAAAGAAACAGCGAGAAAGAAAGAGAGAGAGAGGGGGAAAAAGAGAAGTGGACTGACAACAGGAGGGGGGGTAAAGAAAGAGTTAGAGAAAGTGAAATTAAAGAGAGATACAGAAAAAGGCAGAGAGAAGCAGAACGAGAGAGCGGCAGTGACAGAACGCAAAAGGTAAAAAAACAACATGAAAAGACAAAGGAAGAAAAAAAGAAAAACAGGGAATTCGAGAAATTTTGAGGAAGTCATACTGATAAAGTGGAAGAGAGAGTGGAAAGGAAGGAAGGAAGAAAGACAACGAAAAAAATAAAAGAAAGAAAGAAAGGAAAACAGAGAAGCAGAGAGATTGAGAAAGTGATGGTGAAAGTCAAAGAGAGAAAGAAAGAAAAAAAAAGAAAAGACAAAATGAGATACTTGAAAGACAAGAGATAGTTGAATGAGAGGTAAAGAGAAAGAGCATTGGAATGATAGAAGGAGACAGAAAAAGAAATTATGTTCTGGGTGTTTTCTCTTCAGGACCCTGATTTTTGTCGACTGTGGTTTAGTCAATGGTGCGACTGGCCAGTCACTCTGCCTAGCTAATGGCCACCAGTGGCTGCAGTCACTATGTTATTTTATCATCCCGTGGTTAAGGTTATCAATTATCCAGGTCACATTGTCAGGTGGTAACCATGGTAACCACCTGACAGCGTCATCTGGACAGAGAGCCATGACAATAAGCCGTTGCTTTATTGGAAGGAAAGATAGTTTCAAATACACAACCAGGTTTCTTCCCATCGTCACAGTGTGTGGGGTGATTTGCTGCTTCCATGGCCAAGAACCACCTACTTTGACAGGGATTGGCCAGCAAAGCCAGCCACATGCTGTTTCTGATGTGTAGAGGCAAGAGTATTTCAGAACGGGCCTACAACAAAAACACCCCAAACAACTTGATGTGTCTTAAAAATGCAGCACCGTGATGGAAACATGTGCACAACCAGTCAGAATGGAACTGATAAAATGTCAAAACATCATCTCTGGTTGTGGGAAGCTGAGTGTACTATAGAGAATACGCATTACACCAACACACTCACTTTCAGTGCCATTTTTTAAATTCCCACTGACTTTTCCATTCAACAGGGAAGCACCTACATCACACAGTTTACTGGATGAAGGGAGGAGAGAATCTTTCAATAGATGTGTACTTGCAGGGAAAGTGGTGGCCCTACCATTGGAAGGTTGCAGGGTTGTTCCCAGATGGTACTACATCCATCTGTACCTGGGAGTCCAAGAGAGCACAATTGGTCTCGCTCTCTGGGTGGAAAGGATGGCCCTCCTCCCTCCATTATTTAGCATGATGCACAGGTGTCTGTTGGCTCACACAGTTACATTAGCAGCAGTTAGAAAAAAGAGGCAGTAGTTGGATTCATGTGACTCTGAGGAAGCACGTTAGCCTTCACCCTCCCAGTGCTGGTGATATGGTGTGAGTTGACACATTGTGTGAAACTGAAGACAATTAAATTCCGGTGTAAATAAAATTACAAAAAAGAGAAATGCATGCTAGTTATTTACCTAATCAAACTAATACATACTAATACTAGTCCAGTTTTCTCCTGAGAATATTGGGTATAACACGGATAAATGTGAATATTGCTTGATCTAGTCTAGAATGAGACTTGTGGTCCATCTTCCTTTCTTTTGTTGCTAGTTTTGAAGACCTAAGCTTGATGAACAGCAAACTAGCAAACTAGCAGAGCTGTCAGCAATCAAGAATAACAGCTGATGTTTTTTACATTTGAAATATCAAACATGTTGCTGTTTATTACACTATTCCCGTCAATCTTTTGTAAGAGAAGGCAGTGTAGCCCTTGACATTCAGTGGTATCCATAGTTATTGCAAAATGTGGAAGCAAAGTGAAAGTCATTGTGAACACACCACAAGCGCCACAACAAAATGTGACGTTTGCATTTAACCCATCAGCTATGAGCAGCTATGAGAAGCGTTCGAGGAGCAGTGTTGTAGGATGGTACCTTTCACAAGAATACCTCGGTGGTGCTCGGGCCGGGACTTGAACCTGCGACCTTCAGTTCACAAGGGCAAGGTCTTAATCACTAGACCACCACAGCGGTGGCAAATTTTTCTGAATTTTTTTGGCGGGGCAACAAACATTTGCCTGTTTTTCCTGTCCAGACAATGCACCTCTGAATACATGCCTAACCTTTGGGGACTTTGGAGGCCTAGGGCAGACATCAATCCATCCATCCATTTTCCAACCGCTTCTTCCGTTTCCGGGTCACGGGGAAGCTGGAGCCAATCCCAGCTGACTGCGCGCCTAAGGCGGGGTACACCCAGGACAGGAGGCCAACCGCCTAGGGCAGACACAGTCACTAATTCAGCCTTTTTCCTGCAACACTGTGGACCTGGTAGCATCACTGCAGTCTGCTAATGCTTAAACATTCATCAGAGGAAACATTTAGCTGACTTTTAAAACATCTGGCAAGTGTGGATGACACTGATTTGTTTTGTTGGGAGTTTTTCTGAGGTAGGCTGGACTGATCCAAGTTGGTTATAAAGGCCTTGAGTGGATAATAAATGTGCTGATGAATAAATCATGGCTGGAAATCTATCGAAACTGTAGAGTGTAACAGACTGAAAACTATCTTTTTAAACTACCCAGTGGTACAGAACATGGTCAGGATCACAGGGGTCACTCATTAACTAAACGCCAGCATATCGGATGGTATTGTCTTTAGTGAACTGTTCAAGAAAACCCTGCTTTTGAAAATGGGGCAGTGTGAAATCAGTGGGATGTTGATGTAGACGTGGGACGCTCGTGCTGGTCATGTATACGTCATGTATCAGTCCTCTCTCCATCTTGCTCATTTCACAAATAAACAAGTGAATAAATCATGAGAGGCTTGAATGGGTAGAAACGAAGCTGACATGAGAACACTAATGGCTACATCTTTCATGGTGGAGGCGCTGTCAGCTTTGTGTTTCTCTTAGCCGTGTGTGTGTGTGTGTGTCTGTCACTGTGCAGACACAGAGCGCACACAGATAAAGCACACAGCCTCTGCAGAGAAAACACCAGGGGGTCTCCAAATTTAGAGAGGAAGAGGGAGAGAGAGAGAGAAAGAGAGGGACAGAAAAAAAGAGAGAGACTAAACACATTGCATCAGTATAACGGTCTCATTAGTTTACAGGAAGATGTGAAGTTTTCTTCCAGTCGATGTTTTCAATAGCTTTACATTATAAAACGAACAGGAACATTTTTGATTCCCTATCAGTTCCATTATTTCTGTAAGAAAGCAAACAGGAAACATAATGTACTGAATAATTGTGACCATGGTTTTAGATTTTGTCAAAAACTCAGAGAAAATGTACAGGAGGATATTTATTATCGTCCATTTTCAACTGCAACTCCAACGTCCAAAGAGAAAAGGAGCAGGAGAAGAGACTGTTGCTTTTGGAAATCTTAGTAAAATCTAAAAGGCAACACTGCCCCCTGCTGGGCCTATAATGTAGTTCCCTATGTTTGGGATATTTTGCAACATTAAGGGAATTTTTTTTTTAAATTCTTGCATATTTACATCATTAAAATGTAAACAAAGTCATTCACATTGGCTTACTCCATTCTCGAGTAACTTCTCAAGCTAGAACTGTACACACAGTTGTGAATGGAACCAGACGTCTTAAGTCTTTAATGCCTTTAAAGGCTCCATCACAGAAAGTTATGCAAAATGGTTATAAACAAGCTGAGGTTTTTGGGAAGGTTGAAGCCTAAAACACTTTTCAAATCCACTCATGGTGGAGAGATACACGCAAGATGATAAATAAATTACCATCCAGCAAAAAAAAAAAAAAGATTAAGTGCCATTTTTTCCTGATTAGTATTCCATATAATAATTCAGCAGTGTAGATTCTGGTGGCCTAAAGTCAATAATAAATGTAATAATAGTAGTTGTTTCTGCTTTGACCACTGGTTCCCATCATCCCCACTGTAAAGAAAGCACAGTTCCCATCTCAACAACTGAACTATACACCCATCAGCCATAACATTACCACCACTAACAGGTGAAGTAAGTAACATTGACGATCTAGTTATTTCATTACAGTGGCACCTTTCGGGGGATGGGATATATTAGGCAGCAAGTGAACAGTCAGCTCTTGAAACTGATGTGCTGGATCTCCAAAACAGCAGGTCCTGTGCATTGTTCCAGGTGGGCAGTAGTTCGTCCCTACCAAAAGTGATCCAAGGAAAGACAACTGGTGAGTCAGCGACAGGGTTATGGGCAACCAAGGCTCACTGATGCACATGGGAAGTGAAGGCTAGCCTGTCAGGTCTGATCCTACAGAAGAGCTACTGTGGTTTAAAAAGTGATGCTGACTCTGAGAGAAAGGGGTCAGAACACACTGGACCACAGTCAGAGCTGTTTCAGCAGCAGGAGGGACCTACTCAGTGTTTTGCAGGTGATGTTATGGCTGAAAGGTGTATAGAGGTTTAGAAAAAGGAATTCCCCAATAAACCGGTATTGGAAACTGACAACAAAAGCATGATGGAATGGAACTCCCAAAGCACTTTAATTCTGCAGACAGTTCAAACACAGTAATAAACAAAAATAACAGAGCATACCTTCAGTAAATTAACCCTGCATTGCCCTTAGCTCAGCGAAAAGTAGATCTGCCTCGAAAAGGAGAGCAATAAACATTGATTTTGGTTGGAGTATTAAATAATATCTACACAAAAAATATCCCACTCCACATTAGACACATACACAAACCTTATTTTCAATATAGAATATAGAACTTTGTTCGTTAGCTACTGCTGGAGAACACTGAAAAGACATTCGAGTGTAAAAGTGTGCCCAGAACGCAACATCCAGTAGAACACGATGACAACAACAAGCAGTGGCTCAATCCAGAATGAAACCGCAATATTACAACACACATCCGGGGGAGAAGGAACGGAACAAAACCCAGCAGAGTCTGATGGAGTCGACTGTCTCTCCAGCTATGATCCAGCTAAAATCTGTGTATAAAAACAGAGCAGACTGTACAGACCTAGTTTGGGTTTTCAGTGAGCTGTGGGGACACGAGAAGAAACTAGAACATTTCACAATATTTTGCATAGAAGCAGCATCACCTATTTTCTACATTTCCTCTTTAAAACATTCGTTCGTTTGTTCGTTCTCCAAACTGCTTTTCCATTTCGGGGGAAAGCTGGAGCCAATCCCAGCTGACTAAGGCGGAGTTCAGCCAGGACAGGAGGCCAACCCATCACGTAATAATTTTATATATAATGTAACTGTAACTATAATGGAAATGTAACAGTACAGAAAGAAAATGTGTAACATTTCTAAATATTTTAGTATGAATATTTTAGTTTTAGAAAAATTGACGAAAATGACAGTGTGGAGCAACTCTGGACAATGACGGTCACTGCAAAATTAGAAGTCCTACAGCTCACACGTCTGTCTGTTAGAATTATTGCAGCTATTTCTGACCAGTGCACATGGTTATAAAGAAAACTCTTAAAATATCACATCAAATAAGGAAATCTCGTTCCTTCAGATTTTGGAATGACTAATTCACAACCTTAAATACTATCAAAACTTACTGAGAAACAGACCTCGGAGGTTATGAATGTGTCGCACCCTAACTGGGAACTCTAGCTCTGAGGTTTTTCTCTATGGGGAAAAAAATGAATGGCATTTTTTGGGAAAATCATCCCTTTTGCACACTACGGTATATAAGCGTTCCAAACCCAGTACATTTAATCATAACCCCAGAAAGCCACTGGACCCCCTGAATTAGCCGTTAAAGAGTAGAAATATGAACGTTGCTACATGCGAGCGAACACTGCTGCACAGTGAACTGAAATCATCAGACTGGTATCTTTACCAGAACACCAGCTCTCAGGTAGTTAAACAGTAGTATGTGGTAGTTAAGTAGTTTTGACAGCAGTGGAGTACAGCTTGTGTACCCAGTGTTGTTCTACAGATGTTGCCTTATTCATATTTCAACTACATAAGAGAATTCAGAGATATTTGGTGAAAATAATGATGTAGGACAAAACATACAGAAAACATTTTTGCTTACCAAGGGTAAAAAAAATTTTCATTGAGAAAATCACCTAAGATGCAGAGTTCCTCATATGAGGATATGCAGAAAAACACAGGACGTCTGAGGCCTATAAGAAACATAAGGCGTTCTTCCTCTTATGGGATTGAGGTTCGAGTCCCAGCCGTGCCATGTGCCTTCTATAGCTGAGGATGCAAGTTAAGACACAACTGGATGTTCTCTCAGTGGGAGAACTTTAACAGGCACTTTGTGAGGAGAAGAACGTCACTGCAGTTACAAAAACTTGTATCTCAGAAATGGTAAGTTGGTATTGAAAACAACAAGTAACAAGATGTTATTCCAAGCAACTCTGGACCATTACCACTGGTCCATTCACGAACTGTTCACACAGTGTAAAAACGCAGAGGTACAAGATTCTGATATGAAAGCGATGACAATGTTCTCCTAATGCTATATGCTAACGTCGTAGCATTTAGCCTCCTAAGCCAATGGTGCTACTTGGAGAAAAAAAATCTTTTGAGAAAACTAATTTTAAATACATTTAAAAAAATAAGAGAAGTCTTTATTTACATTACCCCAAATCCTACTCATAAAACTCCCCCAAGATATTTACCTCTAATGTACACATAAAGCACGTTCCTTCAACGACCGTATTAGTGTCTTCCTTCAGTATCCACAAAACGGACAGTACTGAGTGTAAGGCAGAGCAGTGTTGTTCAGGAGAGTGTAACAGCGGGATGGTTCACACAGCAGAATTTCTCAGTTAAGAGAACTTAAAGGAATCCTCCAGCACCTGCTCTGTAGCTTCTGTTATAGGTGTTTCAAGTTAAGAGGTTTTCGGTTCTTTTACGAAGTACTAAGTCTATGGTAATCAGCCATTCACTATTTAAGCAGCAGACAGAGATTGGGTTGGAAAACCCAGGATTCCTTTAAATCCAAAGTGAAGTGTGTCCCATAGGAAAGCTAACCTACATTCCCACTGGAACACCTACACTTCTGACATAATGATCGAGTTTACTGAGAAATCCTGCCCTGTAAAAAACCTCCCAGGGCACAGAATAGACTTAGTCAGCTCAAGTGTTACTGAAAGGCTCCCTGAACGGCGGTGGAGGCCGCAGAGGCCGCAGCGGTCTGGAAGGTTCTGTTGGTGACGACGCCCTGGGAGAACTCCTGCTGGGCCTTCTGGAAGCTGGCCCCCGTCCGCCTGTACTTAGAGTGGACCTGAAAAAAAAATGAGTACAAGTTGAATACAATAAACTACAAAGGAAATAAGGCCAATATGTCATAATATAGCATAATACAGTATTTAGCGCAAACGCTAATTTTCATTAGTGCCTACATGGCATCTTCAGTGTTACATTAGTACAAAGTGAAGTACTGTACATCCCTATTCACACTAGGGCTGAATCTTAAATTCTTAAATGTCACCCTACTCCCTATGTAGTGGACTATGTAGAAACAAACACTGAATTTCAAGCTTACACCTGATCATTTAATCGGTCCTTCGGAAGTTTCAGTGTTATGTCTGGATGAGTGAAGTGAAGTGAAAGTGAAAGTGACTATTTGTCATTGTGAACACACTCAAGCACCACAACGAAATGCAACCTCT
>JBBPDA010000039.1:3599144-3615767 GCA_037974385.1 Arnoldichthys spilopterus | reverse complement strand
CTCAAGGGTACCTCAGTAGTGCCCGGGCCGGGACTCGAACCTGAGACCTTCAGGTCTCAAAGGCAGTGTCCCAACCACTAGGCCTCCACTGCCCTCCGAGGCCAAGCCACATCATTTTAAACGGAAGCCGATCTCTCAAATGGAAGGTGGTCTGAGATGGATCCAAGCCACGTCACAGCAGTGTAAATGCCTCCAACTCTTTAAGACGCATTCAACAACCCCCCGTCTGTGTTTTGCTTATGGACGAGACCACCCTTCTCACTGCCCCTACTTAATGCAGGCATCGCTGCTCCCAGTTCATCCACTGACAAAGGAGAATGTTTGCTGTCAGTATGGTTTAAACACTGCAGCCCCCTTTGGATAAGCTGATTGCTTAAATAAAGTGAAAGTGAAGTTAAACAGTTACTGTTTATTGGCTGAATTTAACACACATTTAACACTGTTGCCTATGCAAATGTTATGGCACCCTCATATGGGTAACCAAAGCTAACCAAACAGCCTGGTTCTACAGGCATAACCCATTTGTTAAACACGGGTTCTGAACCTGGAAAACAGTTCACTTGATGGTCCATGCAAGCAGCGTAACAGTCAAACCTTCTTCCATTCATAGCCCAGTGAGTTGGCGCCATTAAAACAGAGGTCAGGTGCTGTGGGGTGTGATAATGAGTATTTTACACTGGTTTTAAATAAGCTGGAGCTGAAAAAGGTTTATACTGCTGACTCACCATTTTCAGTAAGATGACTCCCAGCACTGCATTCACTGTGAAGAACCCAGCCACAATCATCATGAAGACAGCAACTGCAACATTGCTTCTGATCATGGAGATGGAGGAGATCCAACCACTAAACCACAAGCAGCATCACAATGTTACAGCCATCATCCACTCTTTCAGTTTGCTTCAACAGTCTTGTACTTCAGTTCATCACTCTTCAATAGCCACATACTCATTTCAGGCCATGAATCATCCATAAACCTTACTGTATAATAACTGAAGCAGCCTGGAGTTCACAGGGTTAAGAAGAGCCAGTTAGGGATGCACCAATATGGGAATTGCGGTTCATGCCCATATCTGATATTTTCATGGACATATCAGTGATGATACCCATTTACACCAACCAGCCATAGCATTGACCACACCTTTCTAGCATAGTCAACATGATCATCTTGTGCATCTTGTGGGGCTCCACTTTGGGGTCAGATCAGACAGGCTAGCCTTCACTCCCCGCCTGCATCAGTGAGCCTGTGGTACCCAGGACCCTGTCCACCGTTCACCACTTGTCCTTCCTTGGATCACTTTTGGTAGGCACTAACTACTGCATACCTGGAACACTTCACAAGACCTGTCGTTGTGGACTCCATCACAATAAGGCTCTTGCCAAAATGTCTCAGATGCTTACACTCATCCAGTCATCCTGGTTCCAGCAAATCAACTTCAAACACTGACTGTTCACTTGTTGCCTAATATGTTCCTCCTCTTGCCAAGTGCCATAGTACTGAAATAACTACAGAGTCAGTGTTATTCATTCACCTATCAGATGTCATCATTTTATGGCTGATCAGTGAATATTAATGTAGTGGCTGGGACTAAATCTACCTGCATTAGCATTACACACGCACACACACACACACACACAGGCATATCAACATCACAAAATCAAAAATCAAAGAGTATTTACTAACCTGTTTCCCCACTTGGGGATGCCGACACTCTGAATGATGTACACGATCACTTGAAAGGAGAAGATGAAGAAGAAGAAGAAGAAACTGAAGGAACTGTCCGACCTGTTACAAAATCAACGCGGTGAGATGTTAAATTACAGTCCCTCATTTCCGATGTTTTCAAAGACACTTGGGACGCTGTTGATATATATATGTTTCAATGTAAATATAAACTGTGATGATTTGCAAAACACATGAATTCATATTTAATGGGAAACAGAATAAAGACAACAAACACTGAAACAGAGAACTGTTACTGTGTAATGAAAGACAGATGTTCGCTCTGGATGTTCTTTTTTGTTTCTTTGTTTTTTTGCTGACATGTGCAACTGTGTACATTGGATCCTGGTACTGTTGCTTTAAGTGAAGCTCACCTGAAGGCCTTGTACACAGGCCTGTACCAGCATACAAAAGCTCCAGGGCTGAAGAGGATGAACCAGAGGATGGAGAGACCGAAATCTACGCCATACTGAGCGTCCACAGTGAAGTAGGCCAGACACGCCAGCACGTTCAGAAACAGTGTCACACAGTGATCTACAGTCCAGCAAGAATGGACAGACATAAAAGAAAACATTTGCAGCAGCCAGTTTAAAATGTCTGCCTTTACCAGGCCTTCAGTATGAACACAGACAGCAGCAAACACGTGTGAAACTAAAACTAACAGAGCTAAAGCTCTGGGTCAGGCCCCCTCGAAATGATGAATATGACACTCTGCAGTGATGATGTTTGGGAAAAATATGATGGAAAAAAAATATATACAGTCATAAATATGCAACAAATGTTCAAAAGGTTGGAGGTTTGTAGGTCTTTGCTCTTTTACATACGTGACACCAACAGAAATATTGAAATTTTGACTTTTAGGTTTTGGTCAATTTGGGTGTTTTTCCCCATATTTCCTCCAGGTCCAAGTGTCCAAAATGCCAATTCTACTACAGGCAACTAAACAAATGCCAACACTGGATGGCATCACAATTCTGAGTGATAGGGAACTTAGGGAACCATCCTACCCACTCAGAGAGAACAAAGCCAACTGTGCTCTTGGTTTCCTTACATAACTGTCTAAGCACAGGCCCCATCATCAGGAGACTGCAAGTTTACATTTAGGGTGGAGAGGACACTGATTAGGGTCAAACTGTTTTCAATGGAAGCAAATGATCGGAAGCGTTTTTGACGTTTGGATTAATGAGATAACATGTGAAGAACTATTTAACTATTTGTTATCATATTGAGTAGATGTTGAGGAACTGGAGAAACATTTTATACTATATAGTGAAGGTGAGCAATTCTGGTCCTGAAGGGCTGGTTCCCAGCACAGCTTCCCAGTTCCCCTGCTCAAACAAAATCACTATTTCTGGCAATTATCAGGTGAGTTGATTTAGAGTGGGTATAAGCAGGGAAATCAGCAAACTGTGCCATTATATATAACCTGTTATACAGCCTACGCACAAATGATGGCCAACTAGCAGGTCAGAGTACAGTTTAAGATTTACAGCACATGGAAATAAATATGAACACTAAAAATGAGCCTAACAGGTCCTGAAGAAACACTGGACTTTTAGTAATGTCATTTTAACCGGATATAAAACACCTACTTACACATCCAGAGGTAGTACATCATCTTGCAGACTCTATGGTAGTCCACAGGAATTTCCTCATTGAAGTCTTGGTAGAAACATGGCTTTATTGGACAAAACCTGGGCAGCGGGGGCCAGTTGTTCTCTTTGCCTGCAGTAGAATTATGTTTGTGTACGATGTTTTAACTTTTCTCCCTTCAAACAAGATAATCAGACAAATCATTTCACCCTTCTCACCCATGGCCGCGTCTCTGCTCTGGAGCTCCTCCTCTTTCCGCTGCAGTTCAGCTGCTTTCTTCTCCAGCTCAGCCTGCTGCTTCAGGAGATCGGCCTGGGCAGCAGCCGCGGCCTCCTGCGCAGCACAGCACACAGGGTCAGGCACCGTTTGAGTTTATAATCATGTAATAACAATATTTACTGAAATATGAGCTCATTGCTCAGCCTGTTTTCAAACATTAAAAATGGGTCACATTTATATTAAAATAATTCACAATTTCACCAAAAGAGCCAGATCATGGTGAAACCGGAGACGGAATTGCTCCATTAAGTACTGTAATGAACTGAATTATTGTGAAGTCAGAGGTCAACCCATACCAGCTTACCAGTGACCCACACACTATGGCATCTATGTTGACACATTTTCCAAACTGAATTATTCCAGGAACCCAGGAAGGCTCTACGGTATTATGAGGTGTATGCTGTGGTCTGTTAATCCATACTGAGCTAAACTGACCCGAGGACTGGGCTCCACTGTTGGCTGCAGCACAGCAGGCTGAGAGGCAGCTGTAACAGGTATAGTGGTTCCATTGAGATCATCCTATGAGGGGGAGGGGGAGACAGAGGGAGACAGAGAAAGAGTGAGAGAGAGAGAGAGAGAGAGAGAGAGAGAGAGAGAGAGGTGATGTCTTGCATGCCAGTGAAACAGCCTATAGTCCCTCCTGTGTCATTTCTCTTCAGGAGATGCTCCACAGTGGTAATCATGGCCCTGGCCCAACATTTGTAAGATGTGTTGCTGCCATCAATTTCAGAGCAACCTTTCAAAATAGTACATTTACTCAGTTCAAACATTTGATATGTTTTCTGTGTTCTATTGTAAATAAAATGTGGGTTTATGAGATTTGCAAATCATTGCGTTCTGTTTTTAATTAAACTGTATTGTATTTAAACATCCAGTGTACAGATAGACTGATAAATAGATGTTGATTTTAGATGTTTAGATTATATATATATATATATATATATATCAGAATCAGTTTTTATTTGGCCAAGTATGTTTGCACACACAAGGAATTTGTTTTTGGCCGATGGTGTTTCTCTAGTATTTAAACAAACAAACTGTACAATACGTAACACTATACAAACTTGAGGTACACTTGACACAATGTACGATATACTCTATTGTACACAGAATGCTGTATACACAATATACATTATTCTTGTGTGGTCTAGTACATGTGGTATGATGTGCCATGTGGGTGCGGTTGTTTGCAGCTTGTAGACATTCTTATATGAGCTTATACCATATAAAATAAATAGTGCAATATACAATATGTGTACAATATACAGAATAAGTATGTATTATACATATATAAATGTATTATTTATTTATTTATTTTCCATACTTCCCAAATTATCCCAAAACCTATTCAGAAGTTCTACGATTGCAGTGATGTCCCAGTGTTTCTGCTGCTCGCCTGTTCTCAGGTCAGCGCTGCCAGTCTTACCAAGGCTCTGGCTGAGAAAGGGTTGAACTCCTCAATCCCCTCTGTGGCAGTGTGGGTCACCTGAGTCACCGAGGGATCCTGACAGGAACGATAGAGAAGTCCAGCATGAGCAGAGACAGCGCTAAGAAGCCTTCAGTGTCCATAAACAGCTGAAAATGATCTTTAACAAGATATTCTGTCTGAATTCTACAGTAGAGGCGGAGAATGAGTAAAAGTGATGAGTGGGGCGCTGTAGTGGAAGCGGCCGTGTGATTGCGAGATGAAGTGCTGCTGAAATATTAGACAGGAGCAGAAGTTTTATCGGGTATATGTGCTGGTGAGCTACAGGGTGAAGGTGGAGTCTTTTCTCCTCCTGGTTGTGGCTCAAGCACAAACTGCTGAAAACGAGCGCCGTCCTGCATATTTCATCACCTCACAGCTAGGACTGAAAACACCTGCCCGCAGCGACACAGCGCTCATCTGAGGCGCTGAAGGACAAAAACCGAACCTGGGAAAGGTTTATGGACGGATTTCTGACGGAGTTTTGTATTTTATATTCACAGTGAAACAATAAAACGTTATGTTTAATATTTATACCGAACACTGTAAAAGCACACAGAGCGAGATCTAGAACACTTCCTCTAGCGCCTTCGCTTCGTCATTGGTTTACGACTCTCGCTAGCCAAACCTGATTGGTCCACATAGCTGTCAATCTACACTTGTGTAAAAAGGGGGGCCACCCTAGACCCGCCCCCAACCAACCCAACAGGTTTCCCTCCTGAAGTTTGTCGCTCTTAAGCGAAGTGGCCTCCACCGCAGCACGAACGAGTCACGGTGCGGTGTCTTTTTTTTTCTTTACCTGGAAAGGGTTGTACTCGACTGTGTGGACGAAAGGGTTGCTGTCTAACCCAGACATGTTGGCCGCAGGTAGCTCCAGCGCAGGTGTATCCGCTCGCTGCTATTGGTACCTGCCTGCTTCGTCAACGAGTCGCCAATGAGTCGAGCAGTTAGAACAGCTCTTTGAATAAACCGATCGAATCGATTCGCAAGTGAATCGAATCTTTTGGAATTGCGAGCGTGTCAAAAGCTTATCATCTCTAGTTTGACTGTATTTAGATATAAGCCTGTTTTCCCACAGTTTAGTCCAAACCATATAACAGAACACAGTGTAACATGGTAATAATGTGATGCTCCCGGTAAAGGTAGGGGTTTTATGCAGTCCGACTCCATAAGTAGTGTAAAGCAAATTCATTATCAGCAGTTTAAACCTGTAAGACGGAGGAGACTCGCTTCTTTCATCTTTATTCACCTAGAACCGATCAACAACTGATTCAGACGTTCGGTTTATTGAATCAGCACGAAAGAATCGGTTCGCTAAACTGTATCGACCTCTCGCGCAAGCGCACTGAGGGCTCCTGCACCACGTGACTCCAGGTTCCAGTCGCTCAGGTTGGACCAGCAGTGGGTGTGAGAGACACTGAGACAAGAACCAGGAGCTTGTACCCTCCCTTATAAACCAGCTACACACCTTCGCCCCGTTCACCTGAGGGTTAAAAGGAAAAAATCCCACAGAAAAGCAGCGGTTCACCTGATGTCACTTTCTGCAACTAGGTTTTCAGTACAAGCAGAGAAATAAAAACACTGAATTGAACAACCAGCCTCCAGCTAATGACATCACCGGTCAGATAGACATATTTAAGCAATATATGTACATTTTATACATATTTTATACATACATTATACTTAAAAAAATGTTTATCTTTGATCTTGATTTTAATTTTTAAAGTCTACACATTTACTTAAATATACTGCAATATTGTATTTTATACTCTGCAATGTTTAGGTACCAAAAATGACATAAGAAAGCTGTTTAACTCAGCAGTAAGTGTTAAAACACTTTTAAAACAAATACAAACGTAAATACAGTAAACAGTGATGTTTCTGTGGATCAGTGTCTGCTTAACCATTCCCAGAGCTCTAATTATGAAAGCCCAGTTTAGCTTGTAGTTCCCATCAAATCACTGGTTTGGGCTCGATCAGTCCTTCAGTAGATGAATTCAGGTGCTGATGGAGCTTCACACATCCATGCAGTGGTTGGAAGGCAGTGAGGAGAAACCTGGAACCAAACACGTGATCATCTAACCAGCTCACACAACATCAACCACTGTTTACACACAGTTCTTCATTCTTTTCACCATTTTCTTGTATTCTAATGAATACTACTTGTGCTTTTGCTGCAGAACGACACACACTGCTGAGATAAATAGCTTTATACTGCTGGCACAGGAGGGTAAGACTTTTGCACAGCACTGGGAAAAGTTCTGGTACATTTTCCTAAGATCACTGTAATTCTCCTAAGAGTGTATCTATATTTACAAAGCGGGGTGTGAACGGATATGAATGTATAAATGCATGTTGCCCATAAAAAGTTGACCACTCAGATCTTGTTCCAGCTTTGATTTAATGAGCTGATACTTTTGTTCAAAATGTGCTCGTTTTTACAACCATTGACATCTTTTTTCTCTCTTTTTGGTAAGAAACACTTCTCTAAATGCACTTTATACACACATCTCTGCATAACGGAACACAATGCTGAGGTGGGATTGTGCACTTCACTCAGGCAGCGCGTCTACGGCCCAATGTCCGATTGGATTTCAAACACTATGTGAGACAGTATCAGTTCACACGAGGGCGTTTTTCCATATATACTGCAAGTGTGTCAAAGGGCAGGCCTTGGGTGATCAGCACGCTCCTTTTAGCACAATACCAAATGTTACATCTATGTAGTAATAACTTCAAGTGGAAGGTCTGAGAATATCGAGTTAGCTGAGAAAAGCACAGTGGGCTTAGCAGGGCTTAGCAGACAATAACTTGGCTTGCATGGATTTGCTGCTGTGCACTTTGTGTTGTGTTCCTGTGGCAGTTACACGGTAACAGAATTCAATCCTACTTTTGCAGCTGGCATTTGGAGAAGGAGAGCAGAACATTAACTCCATCTCTCTTTCAGGAAAATACTGCTAGTAATGTTGTCGGAGAACACGTCGGGTTCCAGGGCCGCTTTCACTCGGTCAGCGTGACTTTGGCTTCGTCTTGTGACTGATCGTAGGCAAATCTGCAAATCCACAGCGCGACTGAACGGTGTGGATTAATAGGAGAGAGCAGAGCTTTAGCACAGGCCCCTTCAGTAACGTCGTGAGCATTCGACCAGTCACCCGCTGTCTTGTTTTTGGCTCCAGCAAAACAGTTTTGCGTGTGCGAAATCATTAGATGACACGGATGTAAAACGAAGAGACAACAAGGGAGCGTTTGTATCCAACCCCCCCGAACTGATAGATGGTTTGGGGGTGAATTGTACAGTAGGCTGTGATTTTAAACATTACAGAGTCTTCATTTCGCTGGGATCTGCTGGCATTAACAGCTAGCTTGGTCCCTTTGATGCCAGGATTACCATCCACACAGAAACAAAAAGCAGCGAAAAACCTTCAAACACCATGGAGTGGTTTTCACATAATTATACAGACACCCCACTCGCTCGCTCTCTCTCTCTCTCTCTCACACACACACACACACACACACACACACACACACACTTTCTGAGAAGTATTCATGACAGGCAAAAGATAAATACAAGAATTCAACAGCCCAGAAAAAGCACTGGTGTTCCGACTTTATACATTTTTATATCACATATTATATTTATGTAGTTATTTATATATATATTTATATATATACCATGTAATTAAAATTTATTAAATAGGCTTGGGAGCAAAAATACATACATGTAATTATAGAGCACGCTGCTTACATGGTTATAAACTGTAAACTTCAAAAGCAGCCAATGGTTTCGCTCGAGTTCGTGGAGTCTGCACTATCAATGGCTTTGTCTCCTGGATCTGCAACGGGAGCTCAGGTGCATCTGCTGAGGAGAGCCGGCTGCAGTTGAACACACACCTGCTGCCTTTTCTTATTCCCTTTACCCTGCCTATGGGGTCTACCCAGTTTCTCATGGCACTGCCCTTTAATCTGCAACCCTTAAAAAAAAAACAAAAAAAAACAAACAAACAAAAAAAAAATTGCAGTCATGTCTTAGCCAATGAGCTAAGGGCACGGCACTTTATTCCCAGCAGAGCCTCTCTGACTCCCCCTCTTCCTGCCTCTCCGTGGACATGGCACTTAGGGACTTTTCAGCTGGCTTGTGGACATGAACAGGGGGCGCCGATGAGCGAGCTAGCGAGGAAACAAACATGAGCTCTTGGGGCGGAGGAGTGGCCACCATGGCTTTCATACCATGAACTCATTGGTGCCGTACAACACTAGCTGCTGCGGCGGTAGGTCCGCTTCTCTCTTGTGATGGCCTCCACCCTCTGGAGGCTCGCGGTGCCTCAGAGGTGAGTATTTCCCCCCCCGTAGTTTCTGCTTGCCCTTCTCTGGGTTGAAGGTGCCCCGGCTGGTGAAGTGTGGCTTCTCCTCATCATCCTGCAGGTCAGGCGCGTCGGGGCCATTGTCGGCTGGGCCGAAGCGGAACATGCTGGACGAAGGTGATTTGGAGCTCAGACGGAAGCGGTGGGACGAGGCGGCGGGTTGCAAATGAGACGATGAGACGGATGAGGCAGTGGAGGCGGAGTCCACAGAGTCCAGCGAGTCGGGCTGCCTCAGCAAAGTCCTCATGCCTTTGCCCTCTGATTTCTTGGGTCGTGTGGTGGCTGCCACCGGGCCTCTCTCTGCAGGGCGGAAGAGCATGACAGGCTCAGCAAACAGTATGGAGAGAAGAGCTGGCACACAGCAGCGGCAACAGAGCTGCTCACTCCATACAGGTGCACAGAAACATACCGGAGAAGTCAGAAGTGGCTCCTTCAGAGTCAACGTTCAGGTTCTCAGAGCTGTCTGCTGTCCCTATAGACGCCTCTGACTCCAGAGTTTCATCATCTGACGCTCGTGGCTCCAGGGACAGCATCTCAAACGTCAGCTCCTCCCTATATAAATGTAAAGAATTTTCAGTTTTCACTATAAAGGCTGTAACCACAATCTCAATATTTCCATATAACATAGAATTATATAATCAATAATATAATAAAGTACAGATTTATTGACCTATTTTGTTGCAGATGTATGTATAAAATTATAATAATTTTTCAATAAAATGTTTAATATATAGAATAAAATAAATAATAATAATATCCATAATGTCTCATATTTCAAAATATAATTTTTCATCATTTGCTAAAATACTTGATGCATTAAATATTGAAAAGTATTTTTTTAATGTGTAAAATCTAAGCTAAAGTTAATTGTACATAAAACAAATTGTTTATTAATAATATGATGAGTGATTCCAGTCCTTCTGAACAGCACTGAACGTCATGCTGACCGCGCACTCACTTCTCTTTCTGCAAACTCTCAATCTGTTCGGTTAGAACCCGCTCTTCCTGCTGCATGGCGGCCTGCTGTTGCTCCGTCACCTCGGGGTCTCTGCTTGCTTCCTCATCTCCACTCCCCTCCATGATCTCAGGGGCACAGAGAGAGCGAGGACTGACCGGAGGAGATGGTGTGTGATAACTCACTCTGCGCGCCCTTCCCTTACCCTGCCCAACATAATGCAAACACTGCGTTAGTTTAGTTACCGGCAAGTTACTATACTGAGCATGCAGGATGAAACCGGATCCTTTCTAAATCAGGAACCTGAAGGAACAGTTTTCACTATTTTCCTCAGAACCCAAATGCAGCCCATGAGCCAAGACATGTTTGGTGTCTGAAGTTTGCCGCTTTACTTTTGCACTGGAGCTGCAGGTCTAATGTCACTGCAGTCATGAAGCAAGAATTAAACAGTTTAGTCAAGGTTCTTACTTTCTCCCCGACCTCGGATGTTTACTGCTGTGTAGGAAAGCAGTTTATCTCCTGTAGTACAATACTGATGAAGGAATCAGCAGCTATTTCAGCCCATTTCTCAACACCTTTTATCTCAAATAGCCACAAAATGAAGGAAACATTACACAGGAAAACTGGAAATGTCCAACAGTGTCCTGACAAACTCAGCACACACAACAGGACTTGATAAACTGCTATAAATGAGGTTGTTTATGAAATAAAACTCTTATTTTGCTGTGTAGTTATTTTGCTGTGTAGATATTTGGGGTTTTTTTTATTCAGGCATGTACTTATTTCTTATTTCTAATCTCTATATTAGAACGTAAAACAAATAATGTGTTAGTATTGAGTGATAAGACGTTTCAGAAACAGACACATTATGACCAGTAGAGAGACTTATGAATTTTAGCAGTAAAGTTTGTTTAGTAATGTAAATGTAAAAACCTAATGGATTTAACACAGGCCAAATGTATATCAGAGCTACATTACATGAGCAAACACTAGCGTTGCTATTAGCCTGGGATTGTAACACACATTGCAATATAAAACCAAAACAAAATTGGTAAACCAAAACTCTGACATGAATATTTTGGCAATTTACTTTTAGTACTTTTTTTTTATATTTAGTACATTTTACGTTTGCTGTATTACATTAATGCACTGGTTTATCAACACTGCTGCAGAACAACAACTGCAACTGATCAAAATGCTCACAGCATTTAGTACCAAACACAATACTGCACAAACCTAATAAATGTTACTGTTGCTGGAAAGCTTTAAATTTCACCAAAATGAACTTGATTTTACTCTTCACTGTTTTTAATACAATGATATGAAATTATATGGATTCGTGTTTTGATATGTCATGTATCTTTTATTTTGGGGCCCTTGTTTTAAGCCGAGTTGGTTTAATGCTCAGAATGTGTTGATTTCAGGGGCTCAAAGCAAGTAAATTAAAGCCAGTGTCCTGCTGGTGGCATTCAACGCATCCAAGCTCATTATAGTAATAAAAATAGACTAATAATTAAAAAAGCACTGCCAAGATATAAAGCTAACTTTCTGGCTGTTGCACAGTACTGTTTATCGTTACCAAAACAGCCTGTATTACATTCCAACCAGGTTTTTGATACATGAATGAGCATATTGATAATGAAACATTTTTTGTCTGTTAGATCATCTCTGAATCAAATTACCAATAGAAGTGAAATGAAACCCCCCCCCCCATCCACATGCAGTTTGCAGGGTGCTAGGTTTAGCTGCCTATAGGTTTCAATACTGCACTAGCTTTGTTCTTCTATTGCCAAAATAAAACATTAAAACATGTCTTGGCTGATCAACTACATTTGGGGTAAGAGGAAATTTGTAAATTACTGTAAACTAGTCCTTTAAGTTCAGAAAGCTCTTAATGAAAGCGCTGCTTCCACAACTAGCCATGCTTTCCTAAGTTTACTCTTTCACTCGAAGCACTCGCTCAATCCCACTAACCACTACAGAAGCCAGAACTGGTAACAGCACCACAGAAACAGATCTGCACATCACTGTCTTTTACCTTTCTGGCTGCGTTTGACTGCAGGTTGCCAGATTAAACACAAACAAACAAACAAGAAGAGGTACAACACATTAGTTCATGGGTTTGATGAGATGAGAGACCTACGACTAAGAAGAAAACAAAGGGACTCGACGGAAGACGACACCATGAAATGAGCCACAGCTGAAGATGAATGCCCATCCTTGAAAGCAAAAAGTGCCCCTGCTACAGTGCCAAGATACAGTAACAGGACAGGCTTTTGGTTAAGAGCCAGTGAAAGTGATCTAACTGAGAGCGACAGAGACACAAGGCCAGGACCTCGCACTGGTGTGCTGTGACGATGGAGACTGAAAGAACACACAGTGTTGGGACACCGCGGACGTGACCAATGAGGCTAGAGTTAGTGAGTACCTACCGCCGCTGCACTGCGGGTTATGCTCATAAACCTAACCGCGATTACTACAGGCTTCTGGATTAGAGAGGAGAGGGAAACAAAGATGGGGAAAGGAGGAAACAGAGTTAAAGAAACAGGAGGGAGCAAATACAGGGTTAAAATGTCCAGACGTAGGTCGGAGTGTTGGGTTTACTCTAATGTAGCAACATGGGATGTCAGAGTTAAAGAAATAATCCAGTAGTTTTCAACGTAATCTCTGTCTGCAGCATCCGTATCACACCGGCAGTTACCACAGACAGCAACATTGACACGTTTCTCAGTACTAGCTCACCTCCAATATAACGAAGACTCTTGTTACTTAACGTAGGTCACAGACAGACATAAGGAAACTAACAAAGCTTTTCTTTTGTTGTTTTTTTCCCAAATAATGGGGTAACAATAAAGAAAGCAACACAGTCATTCTCCCAAACGTTTTCTGGTTTCCATCACTCCAGTGCTCGATGGCTTCTAGTATTTGTGAAACAACTGGTTTTATGTTACAGGGAAACCAGTTGTAATTAATGTCCATGGTAAGTGACTGTACTCTCCAGATGCTGCGGAGATTTTGAAAATTGCCGGAGTTTTCCTTTAACCCGGCTCGTACAGCTATACTTACCATAGACCTGCGAATGAAGGTCAGTCGGCTCTTGGCTTTGTTCTCAGCAAACTCCAAACTGTTGATGTCCTTCAGTCTAGCCCTGTACTTGTTCATCTGCTCACAAATGATCAGTTCCACACATCTACAGAACACATACACATGCACAGTATTACAGCAGACAGTGGACCACAATTCTACTGCCATCTGAAATACGAGTGAACCAAAACAACGTTTCTTCTTCTTAACCCTGCAGAGTAAGACTAATAACATACGCTGTGGTTTTCCCAATGTCCTGAACACTCTGCAGTGGGTCGATGGTGTCCGGGCAACGGAGGATACAGGGGGCAAAGACAATAGCCAGTGCATTCGCGGACATGCGGTTGGTCTCTTCTTGCAAAGAAATCCTAAACAACAGGCACACAGAAAATTCCTAAATTGATGTAGTGACAGTCAGTGCAGCGTGACAGCATATAATATGAAAGTACTCGAGACTGGGACGTTCGTGCCACTTACCTGACCAGGTGGAAGATGAGTCTTTCCAGAGTGTTCAGATGAGTTCTGCTAAGCTGATCTATCACAGAATACACCCCTCGTACCACCTCCTTTTTGTCCTGAAGGCCTGAACATTGGCACCAAAGTGCGAAGATTAATCCTTATACAATACTTGTGTTTTATTGAGATACCGTTTAAAAACAGTGCACAAATAGAAAAAAAATCCAATAAAATTACTTTATTTGCTTTAATCTTAAGCTTACAAGGAAACCCAACCGGTTAAAAAAAGGTCAAGAATTAAACTGGACCGTAGCCAGGCAAACCACTTACCCATGGCTCTCAGGAATTCCTCATACAGTTCGAAGGTCATAAGGGGATTTGGCAAATCACGCAACCACTGCTTAAAAACGCTGGCGATGACGTGGATGTTGTACTCATCCAGGTTCATACTGCTCACATCTAAAGGACAGATAACAATGGACAGAGATCAAACAGCAGCCCCGTGACCATGTTATTCCTCAGGGTGAACCATAACAGGACTCCACGCTGGCAACCCGGCCCCTATTGTCTCTGATGGTTGTTTCAAGTGCTGTACCTGTGTCCAGACCCTGCTTCAGTTCTTTGATCTTATTGGTGGAGCCAGACTTCCTGTAGATGCCCTCTGTGTAGAGGCCATGCATCTCGATGTAGTTGATTAACTTCTCCACCACCAAAGGTACAGAGCGCTCGTCGTTGGTCAAGCGGGACACCTCCACCCCAAACTGCCTCGAGGATAGTTCAGGATCGTACTATGCACAATACACGGACGAGGGTTTAAACTTCATCTCTTGCATTCAGCGGTTACAACAAATTCACAACTAAACGGCAGCTGAACAACCGGGTTAAATGTAACTTCTGTCTCATGACATGGAAAGGTGGGGTCTGGTAAACAGTCCAAGTAACAATTAAGTGCCAATCGCATGTGATCGTACTAACACAGGGAAACTCCTTACCTTCTTGCTGCATTTGGTGGTCATCTTCAGACAGCACTTTCTGTGGCAGGCGTACCGGCACACTACACAATAGACAGACATCTCAGTGAATCTCATTATTTAAACCCAACCTCAGGTCTCACGCTCGTCACTGGGGGAAAAGTCAAACAACGTGTAGAAAGTACACGTTTCAAGCCGCAGCCAACATTCCTCGCACTGTAACATGGCAGATGTGAAGAAAACATCCTGCCCGACAAAGCCACTGTGCAGAAACAGAGCAGAGTGCCCTTAAGAAGCCATGGGTTTGGCGGTAAACAATTTGATTATGTTAAATTAAGGTCAGGGCCATTTTGGTGAGGAGTCTCGAGACTGAGGACACAAACTCACGTTTGCAGACGCACGCTCTGTCCATCATCCAGATGAGGGAGGAGCAGTACTCGCAGTAGGTGGGAATGCTGTACTGAGTGGATTTGAAAATGTGCCCATTGTGTTCCTCCACCTGGACAAAATAAAGACATTGTTACATTAAAAAAAAAAACACACAATTCAAATAAAAATAGAAACAAAGAAGCCTCAGTTCACTGGACACAAGGCATAATGTGCAGTTTATCATTACACTTACAATGTCCGAGTCCTTTTTCCGCCTCTTCTTGCGCTCCGGTTTCAGCGCCTGCAATACAGACTTCAGTTGAGATGTGTGCGGAACAAGACAATGCAATGCAGGACGCAGGAGACAGAAGTAAGTAGCACACCTTGCTCATGCTGCTGTCCAGAGGCTTGTACTCCGTCATAAACTCATCCAGGAACACTTTAAAGGTGTTCACCCACACTTTAACAGGTGATTCGCTCCAGTCTCGCTGCTCCTGACGCATGGTCTTCTCCAGAATCTGCTCGAACAGCGCGTACAGATCTTTATAGCGGATACTCTTCCCATCATCCATCTGCACACATACATCAAATGGAGTTAAGCACAAAAACAAATGTTTGAGAAGACGAATTTTAACGTCCCCTGGTTAATGACGTGTTAGATCTTGACTCAGGGTGAAGTACTCACGGCCAAAGCTGTGGAGTAGGAGTTGAAGATGTTCACACGGAATTCTTTAAGTGCCTTTTTAAAGACGACGTCCACCGCGGTGTCTTTTTTACTGTCTTCTGTGTCCAAATCACTGATCTGTGAAACACATATTCGTTCAAATTCAGAGATGCCACTAATTTAAGTATCAATAATGGCCCAATACCAAGAGGAAATTTAATATCAGAATATGATGGTGAATAGGATGATGATGAGAAGAGCAAAGGCTTGTGCTGTGCTGGTTCTTTTTTTAGAAAATCACACGTCTTTTGCTGTCCTGAAATGTCTAAAATCCTAACACAGAAGAAAGATAATGCTGCTTATCACTGTTTGAGTGTCAGTGGAGACATTATAAAGGGGGAGGAGACATTGACAGGTTGAAGGATTAATCTGTAGGCTTGTACCACCCAACATGGTGGCTGTATTCTGGAAAGTCATGTTGTTCAGTAAAAAGAACCAACTGCCTTGTTGGTACAGGCATAAGTGGGAAAGCCCCCCTGGTGGTCTATTGGTTAGGATTCGGCGCTCTCACCGCCGCGGCCCGGGTTCGATTCCCGGTCAGGATACTAAGCTGTTGGGCAGTGGAGGCCTAGTGGTTAGGACGCTGCCTTTGCGACCTGAAGGTCACAGGTTCGAGTCCCGGCCCGGGCACTACTGAGGTACCCTT